>CM040434.1:52942952-53427952 GCA_022702705.1 Papilionanthe hookeriana x Papilionanthe teres | reverse complement strand
CTGGCCTTTACAGCCTATGAACATTATCACATCTTCCTGCTACGACTTATGTGACCAACTATAGCATGTGTGGTTCACAGCTCTTGCAACTTCTAACTTTAGTCTCTGCGACTTATGAACACTACTGCAACTCCATACTACGGCTGTTATGACTAACTGACGTTCCTAACTGTATTGCCTGCGGTCTACATGGCTAATTACTACCATAGCTTTCAATTAAAACATCTACAATAAGTTGATGCTACAGTTATCGTTACAACATTCATGACGAACTACTGCCTCCAAAACAATTGACTACGGTCTTCATGACTTGTTACTACAATTATTGTTGAGCAAATATTGTACATCTACATTGTAATTTCATTAACAAGAGAGTGTGTTTATGTAATTATAATTCTTTAGTAGATTACTCAGACCATGATTTTTTTCCCTTTCTAGAGTTCTCCACGTAAAAGTCGTGATATCTCTTCTGTTTTGTTTAATTATTATTTATGTATGAGCTAGATCTTGTACTACATTGTGATGCTAATTTATTATTCTAACGCCACAAATCATCCGATATGCATCAAATATCATGGGGTTCAACTTGTTGAGCTGGCCAGTGTGATTATAAACTTGTCAAAACAGAGACCCTGATGATCTTGAATTTGAATTTGACAGATTTTCTTATAAAAATCACATTTAAATGCACGTTTGATAAGAATTATTTGATGACACATCAATAATATTTTTATTCGTATTCATATTCATAAGCGCAGATTTGATAAAATAAAAGACAACAGCACAAAAGATTAATTCATGTTGGTTTCAAATAAGGGCGTGGATTTTGATAATGAGCTCATGTTCCTCCTCTGCTAAGTTCAAACTTACTTAGGTTTGGTAACAAGTAATTTTTCCACCACATTTTACTAAAGTGTTGTAATCAATAAGTACTGAGCTTCTCTTCAATTAAGAGTAGAATTTTTAAAAAAATTAGAATAATTAATTTATAGTATAATTATCATTAAGGCTAAACTTAAAATAAAAGAAGAGACAAAAAAGGAAGCTCTTTTGACACTTTCCCCCCAAAAAATAAGGCTCATTTGACTTCGCTGATGGTGCTAGCTGGAAGACAACGTCGTTTATCTTTGTTTATTTGCGCTTTCACTCAATCTCTCTTTGTACCCATTCTTCTTCTTCCTCCTTCCGGCGGCATAACTCCTCTTTTATCTATGATCTTCTTCGCTCCGAAGCCCCAGCTCGCATTCCATGGCATCAGAACCAGTGGCCGCGCGCACTGCGGAGGCGCTTCTAACCCTCGCGCGCGAGCTCGCTGTCATGGCCGCCGACCAAAGCACCGCGGAATTGATGGCTGCAGAATCAGTCCGCCTCGCACGCAAGGTCTCTCTTCTTGTTCACCTGCTCGAAGAAATTCGAGATTTTGCCGTGCGGAATGGCGGCGAGGCAATTTCGTCCTCTTCGCCGGCGGCGAAGGTGCCATGGTCGTGCCTTTCAGATATGGTTATTGCGCTACAGGCGGTGAAGAGGTTCTTTATTCTTCACAGAGGAAAGAGTACCTGCGAGATTTCAGCGGTGGTGAGTTTTGACCGAGTTACAACCTGTGGGTGCTTAAGCTAATGCATATTATGTGTTTGTTGAATTGCTTGTTTGAATGCTTCATTATTACATTTGGAAAAAAGATCTTCTTTTACCTTATTTCAGGATTAAAATTTTGATTTTCAAAATCTTAAGCTTCTTTCTCGGAGAAATATCAGTTTTTTAATCATTGGGGTTCATGCTCTGTTTTTGTCTTTTTCTTGTGATATTAAATAATTCTGCTATTTTCTTGGAGGTTTGAATGAGATTGCTGTAATGCAGGAATCTGGAATTCTGGATTAAGCAAAAGTTTTTTATTTTCTTAAATTATTTAGATCGTTATAATTAATTCTTTCCTAAACTGTTCAAGCACCAGAATTTTCTAATTCACATATATAATATTTTGTTACATGCCACTGAAAATCATACTGATTAGCCTAATAACTGTTTTATAAAGGAATCAAACTGCAAAATTATGACAATCCAATACCAGTATGTGGCATGGCAGCTGGAGAAGGCCTTGGGGAATATACCCTACAAGCACTTCAAAATACCTGATGAAGTCCAGGAGGAGGTATAATCTCATATTATTTTTATTCCATTTACTTCCTTTTTATCCTAAAAATTATAAAATCTTCAGCTTATGGAGCCTGCTTATGCTGCTTTTCTCTAGGTTGAATTGGTGCGTGCACAGCTTCGAAGAGAAACTGAGAAGGTTGGATCTGTAAATCTGATGATATTTCAAGAAATTTTTACCATGTTATCATCCTCCAATGCCAAAGCTCTTAAAAGGCAATCTCCATTTAAATTGGAAAAAGTAAAATATGAGCCTGAGGGCAATATTGATCCGGATTTATCAAACATAGTTATATTTGTTGCTAAAATCAGCGGTAAATCTCAGTATTTTGCTGAGAAAATGGCTCCAAATCTGATTGAAAGACTTAAAAAATCTGGTTTTGTTGGTCTCTCTGGTAATTTAAAAGCTGAGAACAGGTCAAAGGAATCTGGAAGGAGCATGGAAGAAGAGAGTGAATCTGATTCTCCTGTGATTCCGGAGGATTTTCGATGCCCAATTTCTCTAGAACTCATGAGAGATCCTGTTATTGTTTCGACAGGCCAGGTATCATTTACAACTTCATCATTTGGCCTTGTGTTTATGTTATGGTTGGTGTGTTGACTCAGTTTGAGCTTGTTGGATTTAACCTGAACTTGAAATTAACGAGTTTAGGATGACTCGAACTGGACTCAAAATCATTATGTATTTAGGTTTGAGTTAGTTTGTCAACCGTACATTAGCTTGAGACTTGAATCAATCATGTTTTAGTAAAAAATAAGGTATAGGAGTGTTAGAAGAGGTTGAAATTTCTATATGTAATGATTTTTCGTACAACTTGACTACTAAAAGCACTTGTTGTGAACAGAAATGCATGTGATAAATGGCATTTTGAATCACATTTCGATCGAGTTATGTTCTGCTCGAAAAGGAGTTGAAAAATGCACGCATTTCCTATTTACATACATGGCACTTTTTGGTGCTTTTAAGCCTATGCGTGAAAGTGTTTATCGCTTTTAAAAAGTGGTAATTGTGTCATTTTCTATGTGATGTGAGTGTTATGTGTGTAAATATGATAGTTTAGGTGTGAGATATGTAAATATATAAGAATTGTATGCTATGTGTGTCAATTGAGGTACGAACTTGTAACTCTGTTGAAAATTAATCTAGTTTTTTTTTAATTGACTTAAAACTCGAGCAAATCTAAAGCAAAATTGATGCTCCTTGTTTCCATTTTGCTTCACATGAATTCACTTACCACCACATTAATTGCCAATTCAGAACTTATCATGAAATTGCAAGGTTGACTAATAGTAAACAAATTTTGCAGACATATGAGCGCTCTTTTATTCAGAGGTGGATTAACTGTGGCAACAGAACATGCCCCAAAACTCAGCAGAAGCTACAGAACCTAACTTTGACCCCTAACTTCGTCCTGCGAAGCCTAATCATGCAATGGTGCGAAGCTAACACGATCGAACAACCGTCCCAATCGATCAGCACGACCAAATTAGATCGTTCCCTCAGCGGACTCAATGGAGAAGGTTCTTCGATTCATGCTTTAGTTTCTAAACTCACAAGTCCGTCGCCAGAGGATCAAAAATCCTCTGCAGCTGAAATCCGCCTCCTCACGAAATGTAGCACAAACAACAGGACAATATTATCAAAAGCTGGAGCAATTCCAGCTCTTGTTAGTCTTCTTAGCTCAAATGACCAGAAAACTCAGGAACATGCAGTAACATCCCTTCTCAACCTCTCTATCTATGATCAGAACAAGGAAGTTATAATCCTTGCAGGAGCCATTAATCCAATTATTGAAGTTCTCAAATGTGGAAACATGGAAGCTAGAGAGAATGCGGCAGCTGCAATATTTAGTTTATCACTGATTGATGAGAATAAGATAAGCATCGGTGCGGTGCCTGGAGCCATGGAAGCACTGATAAAGCTGCTTGAGACTGGTAGCCTGAGGGGGAAGAAGGATGCTGCTTCTGCCTTGTTCAATCTGTGTATTTATCGAGGAAACAAGGGGAGAGCGATACGAGAAGGGATAGTTGGACCATTACTTCTGATGCTTAAGGATTCTGAAAGCGGATTCATGGTGGATGAAGCGTTGACCCTTTTATCTCTTCTTGTCAGCCATGAAGAGGGGAAGGAAGCTGTAAAGAAGGCGAATGCGATATCGATTCTGGTTGGTTTTGTGAGTACAGGTAAGGAGCGAAACAAGGAGAATGCGGTAGCAGTGCTGCTTGGGATTTGCCAGGAGCACCGGGAGAACCTTGCTTGTCTGGGGAGGATGGGTGCTGTTGTTCCTCTTAAAGAGGTTGAGAAGAGTGGCACAGAGAGAGCAAAGCGCAAGGCTGCTGCTCTTCTGGAGCTACTAGAGAAGATGCAGATTCACTGACCTTTCTATTTTAAGCTTCTTTTTTTTTTTTTTTTATAGTTTTTGTTTTGTTTTTGAGAGGTAGAATTCAGATTATTGGGATTTTTCAATTTGTTTCTAACCATTGTACTGCAAGTTTGCCCTTTTTAGGAAAATTTACTTATGTACACAATTCTCATGTATTTACTTATCTCACAACTAAACTTTCATGATCAGCATTTTGATGCTGTAAAAATAATGATAGTATTGCTATTTTTTATGTGATATTAAAGATTTAAATGATGTATGTACAAATTTGAAAGTTTTGGCTTGAGATATGTAAATGCATAAGAATTGTGTGCCATCTATGTAAATGCCATTCTTTTTTTAATTATACAGACAACCTTTTTAGCTATTTTGTGTGCTAAAAGAGGAGCTGTAATTCATTTTAGTTCATGTTGTTCTATCCAACTATTTCACTCTTTGATGTAATGCAAGAGGTTTCCATTCATTGAGCATTGGCTTCTATTTATTTTAGTTTGAGTATAACGGTCAAAAAATTTGTTCTTCCCCTGATTTGATGATTAAGGGCCCGTTTGAGGCAGCTTATAAGTGCGGGCGGCGTTTTAAAAACACCACCTCACCGCTTATCCGAAAACGCGGTTGGGTTTTAACACTAAATGCTGGCCGCGGTCGACCTGCGGGCCACAAACCGAGTTTTAACGCTAAATGCTGGCCGCGGTCGACCTGCGGGCCACGTTTCGTCGACCCGCGGGTCACGTTTTAGGATAAACTGCTTATTCTGAAACGCACAAGCTGTCCCAAACATACCATAAATTGGCTATTTAACTGTGTCCATAAGAACAAGTTTGGTCTTCTTTGGATTTAGTGTTGGTCTCGACATTGATTCTATTCAAGTAGCTTTTGGATTGGGTAAAAATTCAAATTGAGTCGAGCTCAACCCTAATTTGATCCACAATCCATTGCAAAGCTTTAAAATGCAAGGGGATTTACATTTATATAATGTAATTCTTTTGCATTTATATATTAGACATCAATATATTAATATTGACTTGCATAAAATTCAAATTTCTAATAGCACATAAGAAAATGCTATTTATACAAGTATATATAATTATTTTATTCTGAATATTATAATTTTTTTATTAGATATTTTAATATTTTTTTTTTATATTTTGAAACTCTTATATTTAAGATTTGTCAATTTATTTAAATGTAAATGTTGCACATATTTTTATTTATAAAATTATTTAATAATCATATATTTTAAAATGTACTAGAAATATAAATTAATTATTTTATTAATATTATAGTACACTAAATAAACGTGAGTTAGAAATTCAATATAATTATAACTAATAATATAATTAAATTTAAATAAAATATTATTACAAATTAATTTAAAATTAAATTATTTTTTATATTATCAACAAAATATAATTATAAAACTAATTAAAAAATAAATAAAAATACTTTCATTTAAAACTCATGAATATGGTCTTTAAGATGTTTAATTAAAACTCGATATTAATTTAAACTACAATATAAAATATAACTAAGAATATAATTTAATATAAATAAAATAAGAATGAAATTATTTAACATTAAAATAGTTTTATATTATTAACTTTAAAATAATTAAATTCATTAAAATTCCTCAAAAAATAAAGTGTTTTTATTCAATGCAAAAAAACTTTAGAAGTATGCAAGACTAAAGTATAAAAAAATACATACCTCTCGATTCCTACGTATTTACATGTCTAATACCTAAAATTTAATTTTAATATAAATACCATCTTATGTATCTCACTTTTAAATTTTTAAAACAATAGTACTTTTGATGTGAAATTTTTAGGTGGTATAAATGTAAACATAGGAGTTTGGGTATTAGATATGTAAATACATATAAAGGTGGTGGTATGTATGTAAATGCCCCTATTATGCAAAGCTTTTACGTGAAATAATGCATATTATTGTTCCCTTTAGCCGCATAACCAAAAATAATAACGTATTATTACTTTTTTTTAGTTTAAAAAACATAATTGAATCTCTTGAGAACTTAGAAACATGCGTATTTGAAAGATTTTTAATATTAAGAAACAATTTCTGATTTCAAATGTATTAATTTGATTTTTTTAAGGTCCAAGAATCATTATTTACTTATGGCCATTACTTCATTCAGTATTAAATTTAATTTATTGCCTGTGGAGAAATATTTGAGTACATAGAATTGCGTGCGTAAGAAGGTTATTGAGAGGTTGTGTGTGTTATTGAGGGGTTATTTCTCAATAACCTCACAATAACCCCCCAATAACTTATAAATAAATTCTGCGGTTCTGTTTTATATATTTATAAGTTATTGGGGGGTTATTGTAAGATTTTTAATATTAAGAAACAGTTTCTGATTTCAAATTTATTAATTTGATTTTTTAAGGTTCAAAATTCATTATTTACTTATTACCATTACTTCATTCATTATTAAATTTAATTTATTGGGTCAGGTTAGTGGGGGCATGGCATCTGATACCCTCACTGTGGAGAAATATTTGCGTACATTATACGCACGTATAATTGCATGCATAAGGAGGTTGTTCAGAGGTTATTGGGATGTTATGTCCGTGTTATTGAGAGGTTATTTCTCAGTAACCTCACAATAACCGCCTAATAACCTATAAATAAATTCTGCGATTCTGTTTTCATATATTTGTAGAGGGGTTATTATGAGGGTATTGTGAAATAACCTCTCAATAACATGGACATAACCTCCCAATAATCTTTGAACAACCTCCTTACAAACGTAATTCTGCGTGCGTATTACGTACGTAAATATTTTTCATCAGTGTGACTCCACCCACGTTTATTAACAAGGGGATGGGTTCACACTTTATATAATTATTAAAATTACAATTATTATATAAGGGCCCTAAAAGATATTCTTTCCAATCTTATGTTTATTATTTTTTTTTCTTAAGACGGCATTAAAATATTTCTCTGATAACATGTTGCCTTAATTATCAATATCGCCTTATGTGCATTTGGGGATGCTAATCTCATGTGGTGCAACCTCAAGCCACACTTTTTTTTTCGTTTGGATGACACGTTTTGGGGGCGTTTTCAATAATTTCGGTGGAACACGGGCAACAGATCCAACCCCGCAACTTGCGTTCCGCTGCTGCGTTTTTTTGCTACCCAACCCCGAGCCGTAATACCACCTCTGGCAAATCAACTTTGGTAGTGCTTTTGTCAGCCTGATTAGGGTTGTGGCGAGTAGACGAGTTAGTATAATCAAGTCATGGGAGAGTAATATTGAATTCCCCATCTCAAATGAGCGGAGACTGAATCGCCTTAATAAATTTCTATTATTCGGCTTCGAGAGCAAACTGCACCAGTCAAATCCTTTGGTCGAGTTACTTGGTCAATCTGTTTAACATTATATTAACTTGAATCACTATGATTTATAACTCATGATTCAATCTTCATTTGGACACATTATTTAATCAAAAACATAAATTAGTTTTGAAAAATAATAAAAAAAATGTCTGGCAGACTAACAATTTATTATATTAAACATGATGGAATAAAAAAGAAAAAATATTAATTTTCCAAGAAAAGTTGGAAATTTAATGGGCCGTTTGATGTGGCTTCTTTACCGTGGTGCAGTGGGAAAATACCAAAGAGGTCATTTGGTTTTTGCGGTGAGCCTGTATTTTTGGACCTACGTTTCTTCGCGAACCTTTTACAAGAATTTCCTTCTTCGCTCTTTTGTCCTGATCTTCATTCTCGTGAGCTGCTCTCTTCTCTCTCGCGATTCTTGCCCTAAAGGTAGCATCACTCCTCGATCCTCTTCAATCCGTCGCTCTGGTGGCTAGAGTTGAATCTGGTGGTTGTTGCGATGAGTTTGTCTTTATTCTCCTCTCCCTCTCTTATCTGTTCTTCGGCTCAGTTTGGATCATTTGCTCACCGTCACCCCACAATATTCTCTTTTATTTTCGGACATTTTGATTTTGCAATTGATTTCGGTTCTTTATGTTAAAATTGATTGATGGTTTGGGTTCTTTGTGCTCTAATCGATTGATGGATTTTGGGTGGTTATGTTGTGATGTTGGATTATGCAATTTTTTTGGATTCTCTGTGCTCTATTGATTGATAGTTTGGGTTCTCTGTGCTATATCTGGTTGATGGATTTGGGTACTATGTGCCCTATTCGGTTGATGGATTTGGGCGTTTGTGTTCTGATGTTGCATTTTGTGATCTTATAGGGCTCTTTGTGTTATATTCAGTTTGATTGTTTGGCTTCTCTGTGTTCTATCCGGTAGATGGATGTGGGTGGTTCTGCTGTGATGTTGGTTGTTGTCCGAAATTTAGAGGTGGTATAATGTGAAAATTAATTGAAATATTTCAAGCTTTGTGTTTGTGTTGTAATACTCTGGTTGGTGGTGGTGGTGATTTTGTGGTAGTTTCTCAAAGTGATGGATTTTTGCGATTATAGATGTGGAGGTAGTGGTGTGGTGTAGAGGCAATGGTGTATGATTTGGAGGTGGTGCTGTGTGGTGTGGAGTTGGTGTGTAAGTGGTGTTGTAGTGTGGAGGTGGTGGTGCAATGTGGAGTAGGTGGTGTGTGATGTGGAGTTTGTGGTGCGGTGTGGAGGTGGTGGCCTATGGTGTGGAGGTGGTGTGGAGCCATGGACGTGGTGTTGTGTGGTGTGGTGTGGTGTGGAGGTGGTGGTGTGGTGAGTGAAGGTGATGTGTAGGTAGTGTTTTGGTGCGGAGATGGTAGTGCTTGTGATGAGACAGTGCTATGGACCTGATAATGTTATTGTTGAGACAGTGGTGATGAAATATTCATAGATATATGATATGTTAATAGATATGGTGGTGGTTTTTGTGATGCGGTGGTGGTGTTGCAGATGCTTCTGCTTTTTTTTATCTCCTATAAATTTATGTTGTTTAGTTATTTGCATGTTAGTTGTCGTAATGGGCAAGACAAAAGTAATTGGTTCATCTGCTACCTGTGATATCGAGATGTCATTAATATTCTATGAGCTCCGTGTTAAGAAGGTCGAATTGAAAAATAGGCGAACAACCTATTTTAACTAGGAAGTTAGCAGAATATAATTAAAAGGTTTAAGGAAAGTAAAGAAAGAGAATGCAATAAAATACAATTTAAAAAAAATGGGATCAATTAAAAAAGGACTGGAAAATATAGAAAGAGCTAAAGCGAGCACTCACGGGCTTAGGTTGAGATCCTATAAAGGACCAACGATGCTTTTAAAAAACAGTGGACTAAGAGATTGGATGGGAGAATGTTTGAAACATAAAATCATTTAAAATTTTTAAAGTTTTTATTGATCATTTTAAGTTTTATTAATTCATTTGTAGGTCGTGCCAGCTGCAACAAAATTCATGTTTAACAGCATTGAACCTAAGCCTGAAGATAAGTTGGATCGTATGTTCGGTCGAGTGGTGGCCACTGGTGATCGAGCATGGCACCAAGTGAGAAAGAAATGAAGGAAGATCTGAGCATTTAGAAAGTAGCAATCTGTTGGGTCCAATGAGAGGTCTAGCCCCAACCTAAATGAAATATAATCTACTGGACTATTCAAATGTCTAAGGGTAGAGAAAAACAAAAAAGTTGGTCTAGTTTTCATTGGAAGTCAGATCTCCTAATTAGTAGCTTCATGATCCAATGAGCCTAGTAGATCACATGTGACTTCTATTTAACAGTTCATGAGAATTCTGGAAGATACTCAAGAAATTGATGAGGACATGTTGTTTTTTTTGTTCTCCATGAAATTGTTAGAAGAATTAACCAAGAGAGAGTTTTTTATGTCGATGAAACCAGACTGTAGGATTAATTACTTAGGCTATTACTACAACAATCAAAATGTGTGAATTTCATATTATATGACGATCATTCTTATGTGGGATATTAACCATGGACATTATCTATGTCTCTTTCGTCATGTTTGGATATTGTTTTTTCCTTTTATTTGGACATATTCAATGCAGTTCTTGCAGTAAAGTGTTATTTATATGCTACATTTTGAGATTCGATGCAGTTTTATCTAACTCAAAGTTTTTTTTAAGTGCTAGCTGAATAAAAAATGTATATCATGGATAGAGAAAGAATCAAGAGAAAAATTGCAGCTACATTATTTAATGTACGAACATTACAACCTCATATGTTGCTCGATCTCCTTTCATGAAATCTACGTACACATGCGACGAGTGGGTTGGAGAGTTGCTTGTGGATCACCCCACAAGGTTAAACAATATGTTCCATATCCCAACCTATTTTTGTTAATCTATTAGAGGAATTGCACATAAATCATGAACTTCATGCCTTGTCAAGATGACATAACTCTCTATATTTTATCACCAAATGAGTCCATGAGAGGTGCTATGGAGCGATTCTAATGTTCATCTGAAACAATCCGTAGATATTTCTTAGTTAGGTTAAATACTCTGATTAGCATATCATCAAAAGTTATCGTACTTAAAGTCCCCACGTTCCAAAGTACACTCGTACATATTTCACAAGATCAACTTTATATGTCATATTTTAAGGTAGTTTCATGTGTTTATCTTTCTCTAAATTTGCTTGAACACAGTATGTCTAATATATTTGATAACTATTTTAGGATTGTATGGAAGCGGTTGATGGAAAACGTGTGAATGCACATCTGCCTAACAATGAAAAGATTGCATACATTGGACAATGAGATTCACTAACACAAAATAAGATGGTTGTATGTGATTTCAATATGTGCTTAACATTTGTAATGGTTAGATGGGAAGACAGCGCACACGATAGTCGTATTTTCAATTCTGAAGCCACCTCCAGGTTAGTTTGAATATTCACAAATGAAATACTACTATCTTATGCAATATTGATGAATAATAATACTTTATGGAAATATTAATTAGTTGATGCTGGATATCCATTACAAAAAGGGTATCTTGAGTCCTTTCCTGATACTAAATAACACATTCTTGATTTCAAGAGAGCTAACAATGTCACTCAGGGAAGGAATAGATGTTCAATAAGAGACACTCATTCTTACACTGTGTCATTGAAAGCACATTTAAATTTTGGAAGAATAAATGCGTTATACTACATGATATGTTGATATATTTGTTTCCTGAACAAGTGTAGATTGTAGTCGCCATAATGACTCTCTGCAACTATATTCGGTGGCACCCTTCATGCAACGACATTGACTTCAATATGGCGGTTGGTAATCATTCACATCTCTCTGTTAAAGCATATGAATATCACCTAGGAAAATTTTTATCACAGACTGAAAGTGATTTACTTGAGGCTTGTATCCAAGATGGGGAAAGTGCAGGAGAGATGATAGAGTTGAGAGAGCAGACTACAGATGCTATAGTTTGAGACTCTATGGAGGGATTTTTTGTTTTTTTTTGTTGCTACATTATTTACAATACATTGTGAAAACATTTATTATCAGTTGTATCAATGTTTTATGCAATTGATGTATATTAATCTCAATTTTATTTTGAGTTCCTATTCATGTATTCTTTTCTGCTTGGATGACCGATGAGGCAACAACGGATATAATATGTAATCTAAATATTTCATGTTTTATTTTTTGGTTTGAAGATCTATGAAGAGATATTCGACCTTAAGTGTTCTTTTGGATGGATTATATGTTGTTATTGGTTATTGACACATGTGAAATCCCAATGAAGGCAACCAATTTCCTCTCCTTTATCAGTCATATGGATTTTTTTGGTGATATGCATATGTGACACATACGAGATCAGTATTACATGTTTCAAGGCAACCAAGAACCCTTTTTTTTATACGGGTTGTTGTCTTCTTATAGTGAAGGATTTATTGGTTTTTATTGTGTACTCTGAGATCTCATAGTTTCATAAAACATAAATTGATTACATCTATTGGTCATTTTCACTAATATTACTTCTAAGGTTTTATGCTTGTGTTTTATACCTCTAGAGCATTGTACTGTTACTGTGGACTACAATATTCCCTACTTACTTTTTGACAGCCACATAGCTATTGGAGAAAGTATTACAATTGTTCAAAGAGAAGAACAAAGAGTTGTGATTTCTTTAGATGGGCAAATGGGTTGGAGGATTTCACTACCGGTAGCAATCGGATGTGGAGAGCATCCTTGGATGACTATTTATTTTGCCATGTAAACCAAGTGAATTCTAAAAATAATATTATCATATTACTAATTATTATTTTAACAACTTTTCTTAAATTTTGATTGTCGTGTTGCTCACTTTTTTATGAGGTGTCTGTTTTTATGTTGTAACATTCAAACTAGATATTAGCTTTCAAGTGTAGTATGTGGTAGCAGGATTAGTTCTGTTATAAGTAGCACTATAGTACATGGCTAGAAATGTCATTTATTCAGAAACAACTGCAGCTAAGTTGTTTTCAAAACTACAAAAAATAAACAGATAGCCAGCTTCTCTGCAGCAGCTTTCTACCACAGTTGTTTTGCATCAGCTTTTTAATAAGCTGCAGCTACCCCAAATAGACCCTAAAGCTCTTTGATTTTTCCAGTAAAATGAAAAAAAGAAGAGCCTAAGAATATTTTAATATAATTTCTATGAAAAATAAAATTTGATGCAACAACAACAAGCCTTTATCCCACTAAGTGGGGTCGGCAGCATGAATCTTTTTTCTCCATTTCAACCTATTGAGTGCCATATTTTTATTTATTTCTAATAAATTAAGTTCAGTTTTTATACAAAATGTCTAAGTCTTTCTAGGTCTATGATGGTCACCCTAGGCCACCGCACATCGAAGCGGTGTCATTGTCGGTCATTATCGTCGTCGTTGTGTTAAAGAAAGAATATGTATGGAAAATGGAGCTACAAAGTTGCAACCTTTTAAGTTTTGATGTCCATAGAAATATCACATCTTTATGTTTACTTGATGAAACATAACTCTAATAGTTCCTTAAAGAATGAATTACTTTTCACATATGCTCCTAGTCAACGGAAGATATCTCAAGAAGTACCATGTGTCGTAATGTTTCAAAAATAACATCTCGTTCTTAAAAGCGCAAATGTCACGCTTGTCTGAAACTGGTTCTAGAAGAAAGAAAATCAAATCAAATCAAAATGATCAAACTCAAATTTTTACCTGGTCAGGTTGAGTCTTCTCGAGCTATCACTAGTGTCATTTCTTTCCTCGACCAAAAAGTTTCCTTCCACAGAAACTCTGGGTTCTAGTCTCATGCGAAAGAGGTTAGCTAGATTTATCTATATAGAATTGCACTGTCCCTAGTCTTTTTTCCCGTGTGGATGAGGATTCGTTGGTTATATTGATATGGAATTGCATCTCTTTTTACACATACATTTCTTCGATCAGCTCTTGACTTGGATGTGAGTCCCCTGACATTCCTTCTCCATCTGATTCTTTCCTACAAATACTTTCCATGATCTTACACTCCCCATAAAATCCCACAAATTTCCATGAGTTTCATAACCCCCATATATTTTTATAAAACTTCACAACCTCCACAAAATTTTGCAATCTCCGCAAATTCTCATGATCTTCCAAAGTTCCCATAGTTGCCATAAATCAACTGAATTCTTCCACAAATTTTGTAAATTCCCACAAATTCCATAAATCTCCACAAATTTTCATAAATCTCAAAATTTCCAATATTCCACAAAATTTCCATAGAAGTCAAATTCCGAGGATAGGAGTAAGACCCCCATAAAAGATTGTTAAGGCTTCTGATTCCTTTGTTACCACTTAGGTTGAATGTAAGACCCCCTTAAATGGATTTTTAAGGCTTTCCTTCCCAATGTAAAAAATTTCAAATTTTTAGGATAGGAGTAAGACCTCGTTAAATGGATGTTAAGGCTTTCGATTCCTTCGTTACTGCTTAGGATGATGTAAGACCCCCTTAAATGGATGTAAAGGCTTTTCTTCCTAATGTAAAAAAATTTCAAATTCTAAGAATAGGAGTAAGACCCCCCTTAAATAAATGTTAAGGTTTTTTATTCCTTCATTACCTCTTAGGTTGAATTTAAAACCTCCTTCAATGGATATTGAGGCTTTCCTTCTTAATGTAACAAATTTAAAAATTTTGGAACGGATGTTAAGCTTTCTGATTCAATCATTACTGCTTAGGTTCGATGCAAGGCCCCCTTAAATGGATGTTAAGGATTCCCTTCTTATTGTAACAAATTTCAAATTTTGAGGATAGAATTAAAACCCCTTGATTCCCAAATATTACGCTTTCGATTTTCACTTTATTTCTTTTCAATGATAATATTTCTTTCTTTGCAATGGATGCCAAAAACTGGACTCTGAAGCAAATAAGAAATATATTATAATTATTTTATAATATGGGATTCTATGCAAGTATATGTATCATTTATCAAGTAATATAGGACTTTCTGATTAAACCCCGAGATATCGAACCCATAGGGAAAAGTCTGAAAATTTAAAGAAATAAGAAAAAAAATCTTTTTACTTTTCAATATGATTTTGAAAAGTATGTTTTAAAATAGAAAGTTTGAAAATTATTTTTGAAATTTTCTTTAAAGAAAAAGTAAAGCAAGCAAATAAAATTAACAAAACACTAAAAACAATATGAAAGCAATGAGAATAAAATATCTTTTTCCTCTTTCATGAATCAGTAATAATTATGGAATTTCATTGTGGAAGTATCTAAATGTGTTGTGTCAAATATGAGCAATTATATTTCTTACCCTTACTTGGTTCTATAAAGAACATTGGTTAATTTAAAGCTTTGAAATTTTGTAGATGGGTTAGGCAGGGAAGATACTAGCTCTCACTCTAGAGTTCTCTCTATTCCCTCCACCTAGGGGCTAACATTTCATAACAAAAATTTTCACCTCAAACCAAATTAGGGGCTTTAGCCTGTCACTCTAAAGTCCTCTAATTTTACTCCCCAATAAAATCATATCTCCCTATTTTTTTGCACTCAAATATATAGACTACAATTCTCACCCATATAAATGCATTTGATTCACTCCAATTGTTGAATACTGCATTAGTTCTTACTTGATCTCACAACAAATTTTAACATCTTGATTGGCCAAATCAAGAAGTAAATGAAGTGCAAGGTATGTCGACATATTTTTAGGTTATGTGTTTTGAAAAGGGGGTCGCCTACAGAAATTGTCGGTGAATTTTAAATTTTAAATTTAAATATATATATATATAATTTGAAAAGTAGTATTTGGTTTTGAAAATGATTTTAAATTTGAAAGTTTTAAGATATGAAATCAAACTGATCTCACATCCTAAATAGTTTA
Source organism: Papilionanthe hookeriana x Papilionanthe teres (assembly GCA_022702705.1). Taxonomy (NCBI): domain Eukaryota; kingdom Viridiplantae; phylum Streptophyta; class Magnoliopsida; order Asparagales; family Orchidaceae; genus Papilionanthe; species Papilionanthe hookeriana x Papilionanthe teres. Next base: position 53,412,147 of record CM040434.1, on the reverse strand, counting down.
TATAAACGAGCACCACATCACAAACCGTGTATCTATCCCGAAGAATAGACACACTGCTTGATGATGGGGCTCGGTTAAATAAACTAGAAGATTTGTGACATCCGTTTGGTCTACGAACCAATTTTATAAGCCGACAAGTTCCCCTGCTTAATATAAAAGAATTAAGCAGGGTTTATATTACCTGGGTTGTTGAAGTTCCCTATAAGGGCAAGCCCCTATAGTTAATTACATCCTAAGTGATGGGAATCACTTAAGAAAACTCTCGATAATGATCAGTGGTTTTGCTCTCAAGAATTTCAAAGTTTAAGGTTTTCAAAGGATTGGATTTTTGAAATATCAAAAGGGAATGACTCAAAATTTGGAACAATTTATTTTTGAGAATCCAAAGGAAGAGAAGTAGGAGAAGCTGAGGATCCAAGAAGAATCTTGGCAACTTCCCAAACTATCCTATTGTTTAGCTTAGATTTGAGAAAATCCTAATATTATCTGATATTTCAATCTTGCCAATTTTAGTTAATTAGGACTTATATTCGTATGACATAATCATACAATCAGCCTAGAAGATGTGAGGGTTTATGTCGTACCAAACGACTACCTCGGAGTCCTAAGACCGGTTAAGGCTTAATTTACATAACATGATCATGCAAATGCCTAACGATGAGTTGAGGATTTATGTTGCACTAAGCAAACTACCTCGAAATCCTATGGCTTTTTTGTTTAAATTCTAGGAAAGTTTTGTTGAAGTAGATCAGAGTTTCTTGATGACGATGGCCGAGCTGCCCACCATGCTCCGAGCTCCTTGTTGTTGCAGAGGTTTAGTTTTAGAAGTCATAAATTAGGAGATGAGAGAAGTGTTTTGGTTTAGAAAAAATCTTAAAATTCAAGTGTTTTTAATATTTTAATTAAAACAAATCTTAAATTTGATTAAACAGAACCGATTAAGATCCCACGGTTCCGTCATCCCGGCACCGTTATTTTCATCGAATTCACTTAGTCCAAATGAATTTGTTAAACTCAACTGAATGAGCTCCACACTTTCATTTAGAACGTGGGAAATCCCGTTAGCAACACGTGGGTTACATCATCCGAGGTATTCCCGATCATTCAATGAGACGTTTTAATTTAGTTGCAATTGTAGTTTTGTTTTCTGTTTGTGGTTAAATTTTGAGTTGTTTTATATTTTGAAATGTTGTGGCGGTGATTTTTATCTTGTAATGACTTTTAATTTAGTTTTGGTTTCAGTTTAGGGACTATCCTAAAGTTTTTGGTTTTCATGCAACAGTTGTTTATCATGCAAGAAAAGTAAAGTGCATTTGCAATAAAGTAAATTGCAATAAAATAAAAGCGTACCTGGAGGGTCTTCATGTCATCCCAAGCTGCACTTAAAACACATGTTAAGGCATTTAAATATTTCAACAAGTACCTAGGTAAAGCTAAGGGAAAAGTTTTGGTTGTCTACCAAAGTCACAATCCTATAGCTAGTCATCTCCTATGACGTCTTAGGTTCTTGTGTTTTGGTTTAAGGACGATTTTCTTCATCAAAGAACAATTAAATTCAGTTGTTCTTATAAACATCCTATCATATTGAGGAAGTGCTTAAGACGAGTCTTAAACATCTTTTCAATATCTCTAGGATTATTTTAAGTCCAAGAGAATTTAATTATACAAGTGAATTAATCATCCGGGAGTTTTAAGTTTTGTTCTTTTGCTCAGTGAACTAGGACATTTTGAATATCCTATAAGTGAGGTAACACTTCACTTGATACCTCACTTAAGAGTTATAATAACAAGAGCTTTAAAAGGGCAAATCAACTCATTAAGTATTTTAATGATTTAAACTTAATGATTTAATTTTAATTTTTGACTTAATTATAGGAAATTAGTTTAAGTTTAGAATAGTGTTCAAGTTATTTTAGATTTAATTCTTAATGATTTCATTTATGTTTGTTATTAAATGATTTTAATTTAATTTAATTCAACTTAATTTAATTTTGATTTAATTTAATTTAATTTAATTTAATTTTAATTTAATTTAATTTAAATTAATTTCAATTTAATTTTAATTTAATTTAACTTCAATTTAATTTTAATTTAATTTAATTTAATTTAATTTTAATTTAATTTCAATTTAATTTTAATTTAATTTAACTTCAATTTAATTTTAATTTAATTTAATTTTAATTTAATTTAACTTTAATTTAATTTTAATTTAATTTAATTTCAATTTGATTTAATTTTAATTTAGTTTAATTTTAATTTAATTTAATTTAATTTAGTTTAATTTAACTTAATTTGATCTCAAGTTATTTTCTTTTAATTTAATTTAATTTGATTTTAATTTAATTTCAATTTTAATTTAATTGAGATTATTCTTTTAATTTTTTTAATTAAGACTTAAGTATTATTGAAGTGATTTATTTAGGGATTTTTAAATTAAAGAATAAATATCCTCTTAAATAATATCCCTACTTTAATAATTCCAATTTCTATTATTCTCCCAAAATTTCAATTAAATAATTAATTAAAGTTTTATTTTAATTATATTTGAAATGGTTAATAGGTTTCTACCCTTAATCATTTAAGTTTCAATCATCCAAAATCAATTTAAAATCAAATATTTTACCCTCCCTTTTTTTGATTAATCCTAAAATTTTAATTAAAGGTTGAAAATTTTAATTACCATTTTGCCCTTCAAGCTTAATAATTCTATAACTCACTAAATAAAGCTCAAATGAACTTGAAATTTTTATGTGACCTCACTTACATGTCAATTAAGGCTTTAGAGGAGAAAATGTGATTTTTCTGTATTTAATTTATTTATGTAATTATTTTTAATGGAAAATAGGGGTTTTCAAGGAAAATTCAATAACATGACCAAGGAAATGTTTCTGTCCTTAAGAAAATTATGGGATATTCCTAATGACCAGAAGACCAATTTTGGTGATTTTTTGAATTATATTTTATTCATTAGAATTATTTTGAGTTTTGGAGCATTAATTAATTTTAAAATAAAATTAAAGTTGAAAAATGGATTTTATATTTTTCTTAAATCTCTCTGACCTCAAGGAGTCCAAAGAAATAAATTTTATATTTTTCTGATTTTTCTTTGATTTATTAGAATTATTTTAGTGAAAAGGTTGGAAAATACATTTTTTAATATTAAAAATTGCATTAAGCCTTTAAAATTCAATATCTTACCCTAGGGACTTAAGAAAATTATTTAGTTTGTTCCTAAATGATTAGAATTCAAAATGTGACATTTTGGTGATTTTTAATATTTTTATGATTTTTATTATTTTTTAATTATTAAAAATATTAAAATAATGATAAAAAACAACTTTTTTAGAAAATTATAATTTTAATTTTCCTAGGTTCCTCTGATATCAGAGAAGCTCCAAAACCATTTTGTGAATTTTTGAAAAGTATTTTGTGAGTTATGAATTTTTAAAGTTTAATTTTACCCATTTTTCCTTAAGAGGCTTAATCAACCCATTTGGTGGGGTTAATCAAGTCCAATTGGTTTCAAATTTTTATGTGGTGTTCTCCTATCCCTAGAGGACAGTGGAGAATTGTTTTTAAGTTAATTTGATGTGTGGTTAACCCTAATTAATTAAAGTTCAATTTTGGGTATTTAGGCCGATTAGGGTTGTTCCAAGTGAATTAACTCAAACCTTATTTTTCCTAGGTTCCTCTGGTCACAAGAAATATCACCAAATTTTCCTAGAATTTATTTCTCAACATGCTAATTATTGGAATTAAAATACTCAAAACAGTAACATGAACTTGGAAAATCAATAACTTCTCATAGGGATGGCCTCGACCTTGGAAAATTCAGGGAATGTTCCAAAGTTCGGAGGCTTCAAAAGCCCTATGGTCTCATGCCATGATGAATTGCCTATGCAAATGGAGAATTAAAACAATGCAGAGAGTAAATAAATCATTAAAAATAAAATACTTAATGAAATTACTTGATTTCTTTTCCACATTATTCTCCTCTGTTCACTAAGCAAGAGAGTATTTTTATTTTATTTTTAGGATTTTTCTACACAAAGTTATGAATTTTTGAAGTTCTGGTAATTAAATAAATAAAAAAATAGCCTATTTTCCTACTTATCCACGCGGTGCTGACTCAACCTCGGCGCCTCCGAAGCTCCACGCGTCGTCTCTTGATTCGGCGCCACCATCTGACTGGGATGCCACGCGGCCCGCGGTTCATGTCCTGTTGCGTTGTCTGGCTCGATCCCGACCGTCCGCTTAATACACGCGCGATCCAACGGCTCCCAGTCATCGTCTACGACTGGTGTGAACCCGTGACCATCGACCTTCTAACCCTAATTTCTCACTCGATTCTCAACGAATTTTTGTGTTCTTATGCTCTATGGATTCGTCTTGAAGAGACAAACACATCCATACGGTAAACAGACATTGAAATTGACTCAAACTAAATGGAGAATCTCTGGAAGCTCGGGAGGAAGAGTGAGTCCACACCTTTGCTCAGAGAAGTGAAGCTTCCATCTGAGAGTTGTGTCACGTTCGATTGGGTCCAAGCAAGCTCCAGATGAAGTCCCTTGGCACGGTGAATTGCCTAGGTACAAAAGTGACCACGGCCGATCACAAAGCTTGGAGGCTGGAAGCAATGGTCGGCCCGGTGAGGGGGCTTTTGCTGGGAAACTTTTCCTCTTGGTCTGGTGAAGGTGTAGAGTCAATCAATTTGAGGATTGACTCACTGTGGTGAAGTGTCCTAGTTTTGGGCTTGGATTTCAACTACGAAATTGAGCTCGCGGAGAGGAAATGGCAGGGGGATTTCAGTGGGGATCAAGTTCTCTATGTGTAGAGAGTGGTCTGGGATGATTTTGGCAGGGTTTCAGTAAGGTTTGGTTCAGCACCTCTCTTGGCCGAGAGGAGGGGTGTTTAAATAGGAGAGGTTGGAGGGCCTCCCAGGGGGGTTTAAGGGTTGGGATCAGCTGCTTCGGTGAGGAGAAGAACAGCTGCAATGGCCATTTGGAGTGAGGCGGCTCGACAAGGTGGAATTCCAAAATTTGGCTCCTCCCGAGGTCTCGGCCATGGTGTTTTCCGGCGATCCGGGCAGGTGGCCGGCGGGCATGGGTCACCCTCGGGTTCGGGTGAGTCGGGGTCTGGAGGTTTGTGCAAGCGATTGCCAATGCCATGTGTAAAGAGATTGGATTAAAATGGCATGGGGGAGAGGCCATTTTGGCTTGATTTGGTCCAAGCCATGGTTTTGGGTTAGGTTCACCTCCCCATGGCTGATTTGGGCTGAGGGAGGATCATTTGCATCAGCTAGAAAGGGGTGGTGAAGTCCCCATCTAAAGTGATGTGGCTAATCTTGGTTTAGTGTGTAACATGGAAGGGGTTAAAAAGCTTAATGAAGGTTTAAGAAAGGGGCCCTCCTTTTGCTACTTTGGGTATGGTCACATGTCAAACATCCCATGGCTTCATATGGCTTGTACATGGCTTGTCTTTGGCTCACATATGGCTTGGCAAGAGTTTGGTCAACTTTCATGGAAAAGGGCTTTAAGAATTTTTGGAAATTTTGGGGTTATTTGATGGGATTTGGCATAATACTATTTTGGTTTGATTTTCATGATGGGTTTAGCACTTAGGGAATGATATCAATTAAGTGAGGATGAGATGTGATTGTAATGTGGGCTTTAGGATGGGTTTGGGCTTATGAATTTGGTAGAAGTGGGCTTTTAGGAAGGTTTAATGGAGTGGGACTTTATGTTTAGCAATGGGCTTTTAGATGAAAAATTTTGCAAAGGGCCATGCCAAATAAATGTTGAGTTTAGTTTAAGGATGTGTCTTGAATGATTTGAAGCAAATTTGAGGTAGTTTGGAATTGAATTGGGTTGAATTTGGGTTCATTTGGTAAATGGGCCAATGTAGGTCAAATTGGGCTAATTTGGGCCAATGTTGGGCTAGGGTTGAAATTGATGTAAAATTAATGTTGGGAAATGTTCATGGGAGTGTTTCAAAGAGGTTTTAACTTTGGTTGGGTTTTGGTTTTGGGACTTGGGCTTATTTGGGTTAGGTTTGGGTTTAGGTCAAAAGTGAAATTGGATTCAAATGTTAATCAAATTGGACTTGGATTTGGTCTAGATTGATATTGTGGATATTAATTTGAAGTTTAGAATTGAATTGGACCAAAATTGTGGTTAATTTGGTAGATTTGGTTTGACATTGGGTTCACTTGGGTTAAGAATGGGCTAAATTGGGGGTTTTGGTAAAAATGAGGTAAATTGACAAAATTGGCCCATGGTGTAGTTGAACAAAATGAAATTGAAAATATTTGGGATTTTCTGGAATTTTCTGGAAATTTTCAGAATTTTTGGAATTTTGGGTCAAGAGGGGCATTTTGGTAATATGGAGGGTATTGGGGGATACTTTTGGAATTTTTGGTATTTTTGGCTATGGATGATCAATTTGATTGGTGAGGAAATGTTCAAGGTTAATTTTGGGGAATTTTGGGTGATTTGGAAATTTTGGAGGATTTGGGCAATTTTAAGGGCTTTTAGTAGGTTTGATAGGTGTAGGGTCCCTGGGGCAAAAAATTGAAATTTTGGAAGAATGAAGATTGATCAAATATGAGTGAAATGGAATCACTATGGTTGAGCCATGAAGTCATATTAAGCCTATATGAGCCATGAGAGGGCTCATTTGAGGCATTCACTATGTTGTTTCTAACCCTCTTAACCAGGGGCTTAGGGGTTAAGGTCCATCCATATGAATTACCTACATGAGTCAAGGAGTCAAGTTGGGTATGGGTGTGGTTTAGGATTTGGATTGTGTGTGTGAGAGTGTAGAGTGTGAGTGTAGTGAGTGTGTAAGTCAACCCTCACCAGACCAGGCCACCCAGGGTAGTCCTAAGGCCAAAGAGTCCTATAGGGAACTCATCCTTTAAACCTTCACTTTTGATCTCAAACCTCTAGGTGATTAGGGGTCTACAATCAAGCTTGTGGTGTTTGCAGGGAGGCAAGAAGTGGTTCAAATTTCTAAGGGATGGGTCCCAATTCTAGTCCTCTAAGATAGTCAAAGGAAAAGCCTAAGGCTATATCCTAAACACTAAAAAGGGAAGAGAAGACCTCATCAAAAATGAGGTCAACAAGGTAGTGGAATCATCACAACTTCTTCCAACATTAAACATCTATAATTCACACAACTTCATTCCATAATTTAATTACTTCTTCATTTGAAAGGAAAAAGATAAATAAAACTACTCAGAACTAATGGAGAAAACACAAGCACAACTTGCTTTGAAAGAAGAAAACATAGTGAAAACACACCAAGTCTTACTTAAAAACCAAATGTAAAAATAAAGATAATTACTTATCTGAAAATCCTCTCCACAATACTCTGAAAGTTCCTCTGAATCTTTTGCTTTCCACTAGATAACACCTTAGAGGTTGGCAGCCAACTCAAAGGATTGACTCTCCTAAATTCTAATACAAACTATGATAAAGTAAAGTAGAAAAGTAAAGAAAATTTGGTGAGAAGAAGGCTCTCATTCTTCTTCTTTCCCTGGAAACCATTTCAAGCTTTTCTCCAGCTTCTCCCGCCAAAATTTCTCTTCAAAACTCTTCTCTTGGGTGTGGCACCATGTTTTGATCTTCAAGTCTTCATTTTTAATAATTCTCCAAAAGGTGCTTTGGTGTCTCTTCAATTTATGTCCAAATTTAATGAATCTATCAAGAGATGCATCCATCCATTCAAATTTTAATTGAATTTTGGTGCTAATGGGAAGTTAATGAAGTTTAAACCAAAAGATGCTTTAAAATTCCCTTCAAATTTGCACCAAAATTAACTAAATTTGTCACTTTAACTGTGGCGCCTATGCGCCGGCCATTCGGCGCATAGGCGCCACAGGCCAATTTTTCACACCTTCCAATTTTTGCTCCTAATTTGATCATTTTTTGCTCCTTTCATCATAATCACTCATTTTCATCATATTTGCAAGAGAAACATTAAAATACCTTCCATTAAAGTGCAATATCATCACAAATAGGTATAAAAATGTGCTTAAAAACACTATATATTTTAGGTGTATCAAAATCCCCCAAACTTAAAATGTTACTTGTCCTCAAATGACACTATAATCATATAAAAATCAAGCAAGCAAATTATATAAATGAGTTTCTTTAGGAAAGCTTTAAAATTTTATTATAGAAATGAAATAGTCCAGTTTAGGAAAAATTTTAGTAAATGAGACCAACTTAAAGTTTAGAAAGTTCTTAAGTAAAGGATCATGAAAAATATAAGTTCCTATCTAATTCAAAAATACTTGTAGATTTTTCAAAATATAAGATTTAAACATTTTATTTTCCTCACTTAAAAAGTTTTTATTTTAAAATAATTTTATTCACTATTTTATAATCTTATGCTTGAGATTTTCTCAAAACTAATATTTTAAACTTTAGGTTAGAACCAATTTTTGATTAGGCCCTAAAATCCTCAAGCTTCTCCTCCCTTTTCTTTTCCTTTTATTTTTCATTTATTTTTTTTATAAGGCAAGGATTACTATATCTAGATAGATCTTTAATGATTTTGAATTCTACCCTTTCATTTAAAATAAAGGTATGATATATATCTTTCACATAAAAGTCATAATAATAGTGTTGAAAGTTATTTTTCAGTAAAAGAAATTTAAGTTTTGAAAAATAAAAGTCGAATCTTCTATCTTTCCAAAAATACAACATTTCTTACTAAAGATAGTTTAACTATATTTAACATTTCTTTACTAAGAAAATTTTAACTTTAAATTTTTCTTCATTGCTATAAATTTTAACTAAATTGTCATACTCATTTCTATATTCAAAATTGTGCTTCCCTAATATAACTTCATATACATAATTGTTTTCAATAAAAAAAAATTTATTTATAGTATTCTTAAAAACAAATAAAATTTTAGTTTTTGATAATTTTTTTTAAATTCCGCCCAAACTTTAAAATTTTAGTTAGGATAAAAAATTTAAGCATAAGAAACGATACATGGGTAAGAATTAAAAACTAGAATAACATGCTAGCAAAAATTTTCATAACCTAAATATGCAAGTATAACAATTTAAAAATAGGAGTAAAAAGAAATCAAATTAAGTTTTTCAATTTTTCAAAAAAATTTCAAAGGACTTCTACAATAGTGGAGGCTTTCCAAGCAAATACACACCAACTTAACATAACTAAAATCACAAAAATATAAGATAATAGATATAGTAGCAGATTTTGAAAAGTTTGAACATGCAATTTAAATAGCGGTTTCTAATACTGCTTTAAATTTTCTAACTGTTTTTGGAATTAAATAGTGCACTACTAAAAATTCAAACACTAGATACACGTTCAAACATTTACTACCACAAACATATCACAAAATACAACATAAAACATCAATTCATCATAGAAACTTCTGAATGTGCATAACAAAAATAATCCAACTACAGTCTACACAATATTAGAGTTCACAGCAAAATACAACAACAAATAAAACTCCAGACATCATACAACACAAATACAAACATCACAAACTCAACAACACATAAAAACAAATCCTACTCATCATCCTCATCATCATCATCACTCTCATTCCAATCCCTGGATGGCACATAAGCTATATAAAAAGGATGAGGAGGATCTAAGCACTGTGATCACCTCTAATCAGTCTAGCCATATACTGCTGATAGTTATCCTCATACTCATCATGTTTAGCAATATATCTCTCAATATTCTCCACCTTTCCATCCATATCTCTAACATGTTTTCTGGTTAGACTTACTTTCTTCAAAATCTTCTCTAACAAACTAGTTTGTGAACCAGTAAACTTATTTCTAGAGGATGATGCATGTGAAGTAGAAGCACGAAAAGTAGAAGTAGCAGAACTAGGAGCTCTAACAGATCCTCCCTTCCAGCCAAATTCTGAATGTAAAGTGTAAATGTTACATTTACACTGGTAATAGGTCTAAGTGGCTGAAGGACTTCTTCCAAAGTTTCAAAATTAACACCAGACCACTCATAAAGTGAATGAATTAGGGAAGGAAATCTCATACCGGCAGTAGTAGCAGCTCTGACACAGTTCAAAACATAATAAAAAATGATAGCTCTAATTTCTAAAGGCTTGTCGGCATATTTTTAGGTTGAATGTTGTATGTTTGAAAAGAGGTCGCCTACAGAAATTGTCGGCGAATTTTAATTTAATTTACATATGTATATAATTTGGAAAGTAGTGTTTTGATTTTGAAAATAATTTTAAAAATTTTAAGATATCAAATCAAACTGATCTCACATCTCAAATAATTTATATAAACGAGCGCCACACCACAAACCGCGTGTCTATTCCGAAGAATAGACACACTGTTTGATGGTGGGGCTCGATTAAATAAACTAGAAGGTTTGTGACATTCGTTTGGTCTGCGAAACCCTTTTATTTGCCGACAAGTTTCCCTGCTTAATATGAAAGCATTAAACAGGGTTTATATTACCTGGGTTCTTAAAATTCTCTATAAGGGCAAGCCCCTATAGTTAATTACATCTTAAGTGACGGGAATCACCTAAGAAAACTCTCGATAATAATCAGTAGTTATGCTCTCAAGAATTTCAAAGTTTAAGTTTTCAAGGGATTGAATTTTGAAATTTCAATAGGGAATGGATCAAATTTGGAACATTTTATTTTGGGAATTCAAAGGAAGAAAGGTAGGAGAAATCACAGATTCGAAGCGAACTTCGATAATTTCCCGACTATACTATTGTTTGGCTTGAATTTAGGAAGACCCTAATGTTTATTTAATGTTTTGATCCTGCCAATTTTAATTAATTAGGACTTATATTCGTATGATGTGATCACACAAATAGCCTCGAAGATGTGAGGTTTTATATCGTATCAAACGACTACCTCGGAATCCTAAGACCGGTTAGGGCTTAATTTGCAATGCAAATGCCTAACAAAAGGTTGAGGATTTATGTTGCACTAAGCAAACTACCTCAAAGTCCTATGGTTTAGTTATTTAATTCTAAGAAATGCTTTGCTGAAGTAGACTCAGGTTTTGCTGATGACGATGGCCGTGCTGCCCACCATGCTCCTAGCTCCTTGTTGTTGCAGAGGTTTAGTTTTAGAAGTCATAAATCAGGAGATGAGAGAAGTGTTCTGGTTTAGAGAAGGTCTTAATTTCCAAGTGTTTTTTATGTTTTAATTAAAAACAAATCTTAAAGTTGATTATAACAACACCGGTTAAGATCCCACTGGTTCCATCCTTCCAGGCATCGTTATTTTTATCGGATTCACTTAGTCCAGATAAATTTGCTAAACTCAACTAAATGAGTTCCACACTTTCATTTAGACCGTGGGAAATCCCGTTAGCAACACGTAGGTTACATCATCCGAGGTATTCCCGATCATCCAACAAGACGTTTTAATTTAGTTGTAGTTGTAGTTTTGTTGTTACGTTTGTGATTAAATTTTGAGTTGTTTTATATTTTGAAATGTTGTGGCGGTGAATTTTATCTTGTAATGACTTTTAATTTAGTTTTGGTTTCAGTTTTAGGGACTATCCTAAAGGTGTGGGTTTTCATGCAACGAGTTGTTTATCATGCAAGAAAAGTAAGTGCGATGCGATTAAGTAAATTGCAATAAAATAAAAGCGTACTCGGAGGGTCTTCCCGTCATCCCAAGCTGCACTTAAACACAATTTAGAATATTTAAGCATTTAAAGCAAGTTCCTAGGTAAAGCTAAGGGAAGGGTTATGGTTTTCTACCATGGTCCTACTCCTATAGCTAGTCATCTCCTATGACGTCTAGGTTCTTGTGTTTTGGTTTGAGGACGATTTTCTTTATCAAAGAACAATTAAGTTCAATTGTTCTTATAAATATCATATCATATTGAGGAAGTGCTTAAGATGAGTCTTAAACATCTTTTCAATACTTCTAGGATTGTTTTAAGTCCAAGAGAATTTAATTATACAAATGAATTAATCATCCAGGAGTTCAAGTTTTGTTATCTTGCTCAGTGAACTAGGACATTTGAATATCCTATGAGTGAAGTAACACTTCACTTAATACTCCGTTTAGGAGTTATGACAACAAGACCTTTTGAGGGCAAATTGATGTTCAAGTGATTTGTGATTTAATTTAATTTTAATTAATGGGTTTAAGTTTGGAATAGTATTCAAGTTGTTTTATATTTATTTTGAATTCTTTATGTCTTTGGTGATGTTATATTTAATTTAATTTAATTTAATTTAATTTTAGTTTAATTTAATTTGGTTTAGTTTTAATTTTAATTTAATTTTATTTTAATTTTTAATTTAATTTTAATTTTATTTTAACTTGATTTTATATTATTTTTTTTATTTAATTTAATATGTTTTAATTTAATTTAATTTAGTTTAAATTTTAATTTAATTTAAATTTTAATTTAATTTTATTTTTAATTTTAATTTAATATTTTATTTTTTTATGCTTTAAGGATGATTTAATTTTAATTGTTAAAGTATTAATTTAATTGAAATTTTAAAAGGATTTGATTTAAATGTTTTAACTTTAATTTAATTTAATGATTAAGTCTTTTAGCATTTTAAATCTTGAATTTTGGATTATCATTTTAATTAGGAATTAAATATTATTGAGGTGATTAATTTAGGGATTCTTGAATTAAAGAATAAATTTCTTCCTAATAATATCCCTATTTTAATAATTCCAATTTTTCATCATTCTTCCAAATTTAATTAATTATTTAATTAAGGTTTATTTTAATTATTTTCAAATTGTTTGGTAGGTTTCTACACTTTAATTGCCTAAGTTTCAAACATCCAAAATCAACTTAGTATCAAATATTTTTCCCACCCTTTTAATTAAACCTAAAATTTTTTAATTATAGGTTAAAATTTTAATTACCATTTTGCCCTTTAAACATACTAATTTCATAACTCACTAAATTAAGCTTAAATGAATTTAAAATTTTTATGTGACTTCACTCATATATCGATCAAGACATTAGACAAGAAAATGTAATTTTTCTGTATTTAATTTATTTATGTAATTATTTTTGGTGGAAAATAGGGATTTTCAAGTAAAATTCAATAACATGACCAAGGAAAAGTTTCTGTCGTTAAGAAAATTATGAGACATTCCTAATGACTAGAGGACCACCTGGACCAATTTTGGTGATTTTTTTAATTTTATTTCTTTTATTATAATTATTTTGAGTTTTGGAGTATTAATTAATTTAAAAATAAAATAAAGGTTGAAAAATGAATTTTATATTTTTCAAAAATCTCTCTGATATCAAGGAAACCAGAGAACCAATTTTTATAATTAGAATTATTTTAGTGGAAATACTAGAAAATACATTTTTTTTTAATTTTAAAATTACCTTAGGGCTTTATAATTTAATATCTCATCATAGAGACTTAAGAAAAATATGGGGTTTGTTCCTAAGTTATTAAAGTTCAAAATGTGACATTTTGGTGAATTTTATTATTTTTGTGATTTTTATTATTTTTTAATTATTAAAAATATTAAAATAATGCAAAAAATCAACTTTTTTGGAAAATTGCAATTTTAATTTTATTAAATTCCTCTGATATCAGATAGGCTCTAAAACCAATTTGGTGAATTTTTGAAAAGTATTTTGAAAGTTATGAATTTTTGAAGTTTAATTTTGGCTAAATGTCTTAATCAACCCATTTGATAGGGCTAACCAAGTCCAATTGACTTCAAACTTTTATGGTGGATTCCTCTGATCCTAAAGGTCAGTGGAGAATTGATTTCAAGTCAATTTGATGTATGATTAGCTCTAATTAATTAAAGCTCTATTGTGGTTGTTTAAGCCAATTAAGGTTATTACAAGTGAGTTAACTCAAAAACTATTTTCCCTAGGGTCCTCTGTTCATAAGAAACATCACCAATTTTTCCTAGAATTTATTTCACAACATGCTAATTATTGGAATTAAAATACTCAGAATAGTGACCTAGAATTGAAAAATCAATAACTCTTCATAGGGATGGCCTCTGACTTTGGAAAATTCAGGGAATGTCCCCAAATTCGGAGGCTTCAAAAGCCCTATGGTCTCATGCCATGGTGAATTGTATACATGCATGGAGAATTGAAAATGTGCAGAGAGTAAATAAATTATTAAAAATCAAATATTCAATGAAATTAAATGATTTCTTTTCCACATTATGCTCCTCTGTTCATTGAGCACGAGGGTATTTTTATTTTATTTTTAGGATTTTCCTACACAAAGTTATGAATTTTCTAAGTTCTGGTAATTAAATAAATAGAAAATAGCCCTAATTTCCTACTTATCCACGCGGCGCCACGCCATCCTCGGCAGCTCCGAAAGGCCACGCGGCGCGCTCTGATTCGGTGCCGCCATCCGACTCAGCGCTCCAAGGGCCTGTGATTCATGTCCCATTACTCTGTCCGACGCGATCCTGGCCGTCCGCTCGATACACACGCGATCCGATGGCTCCTGGTCATCGTCTACGAGTGGTGTGAACCCGTGACGTTAACCTTCTAACCCTAATTTCTCACTCGATTCTCAATGGATTTTCGAGTTCTTATGATCTATGGATTCGTCTTGAAGAGACGAACACATCCATACTGTAAACATGTATTGAAATTGACCCAAACTAAATTGAGAATCTCTGGAAGCTCGGGAAGAAGAGTGAGTCCATACCTTTGCTCAGAGAAGTGAAGCTTCGATCTGAGAGTTGTGTCACGTTCGATTGGGTCCAAGCAAGCTCCAGATGAAGTCCCTTTGCCTGGTGAATTGTCTAGGTATGATTTTGACCAAGCCCGATCACAAAGCTTGGAGGTCGGAAGCAATGGTCGGCTCGGAGAGGGGATTTTTGCTGGTAAACTTTTTTCTTGGTCTGGTGAAGGTGTAGGACCAATCAATTTGGGGATTGGCTCACTGTGGAGAAGTGTCCTGGTTTTGGGCTTGGATTTCAACTCTGAAATTGAGCTCACAGAGAGGAAATGGCAGGGGGATTTCAGTGAGGATCAAGTTCACTATGTGTGGGGAGTAGTCTAGAACAATTTTGGCAGAGTTTCCTTAAGGTTTGTTTCAGCACCTCCCATGGCCGAGAGGAGGTGGTGTTTAAATAGGAGAGGGTGGAGGGCCTCCCAGGGGGGTTTAAGGCTGGGGATCACCTGCTCTATGCAAGAGAAGAACAGCCATGGTGGCCACTGGACTTGGGGCAGCTCAGCAAGGGGGAATTTCAATGTTGGCTCACATGGCTAGTTTGGGCTGAAGATAAAGTGGTTTAGGTCAGCATAATTAGTGGGGAAGGGTCACCATCCAAGTACAATTAAGTTTAAGCAAGGTTTAGTGGAGTCATGGAAGTGGCTAATCCCCTTAAGGGAATATGGAAAGGGCCTCCTCCTCTTGCCATCTTGGGTATGGTGAGGTGGAAAGTAGA
Organism: Papilionanthe hookeriana x Papilionanthe teres; assembly: GCA_022702705.1. Lineage (NCBI taxonomy): Eukaryota > Viridiplantae > Streptophyta > Magnoliopsida > Asparagales > Orchidaceae > Papilionanthe > Papilionanthe hookeriana x Papilionanthe teres. The sequence continues at coordinate 53,396,723 of CM040434.1, read as the reverse complement.
TCCCATGGCTCTCATGTGGCTCATGCATGGCTTCATGGCTCATCGTTGGCTTGGGAAAAGTTTAGTCAACTTTCATGAGGAAGGGTGTTGGAATTTTTGATGGATTTAAGGAGAATTGTCACAAGGCTTGATTTGGATTTATTTGGTCATAGATTTTAGAACTTAGGAAGTGTTTTAAATCAAAGGGATGATGAGAGGAATTTCATGTGGGCTTTGTTATGGACTTTAGGCTTTTGAATTTGTCTTGGATGGGCTTTTTAGAAAGGTTTAAGAAAGTAGGCCTTGGGCTTTATGGATGGGAATTTTTGTAAAAGGTTGGGCCAAATAATTGTTGGGTTTGCTTTAGGGATGTGTCATGAGTGATTTGAAATAAATTTGAGGTGGTTTGGGCTTGAATTGGGTTGGATTTGGGTTCATTTGGTACATGGGCCAATGTAGGTCAAATTGGGCTAATTTGGGCCAATGTTGGGCTAGGGGTGAAATTGATGTAATATTAATGTTGGGAAATGTTTATGGGAGTGTTTCAAAGAGGTTTCAACTTTTGTTGGGGTTGGATTTTGGGGTTTGGGTCTATTTGGGTTAAGTTTGGGTTTAGGTCAAAATTGGGCTTTTTGATTTTGGGTTGAATTTGAGTGGGGTTTGGGTCCAAAATTTGGGCAAATTATGTTAGTGTTTTGTTTTTGAAGATGTTAGGGAAGGTTTAGAAAAGATTTGGGGTTAATTGGAGTTGAATTGGTTTGGTTTGGGTTAAGTTTGGGTCATGGGTCCAAATTGGGCTTTAAGGTCAAATGTGAAATTGGATTCAAATGCCAATCAAATTGGGCTTGGATTTGGTCTAGAGTGGTGTTGGGGATGTTGAATTGAAGTTTAGAATTGAATTGGACCAGAATTTGGGTCAATTGGGTAAGTTTGGTTTGACATTGGGTTCACTTTGGGTTAAAATGGGTCAAATTGGGGATTTTGACAAAAGTGGGGTAAATTGACAAAATTGGCCCATGGTGTAGTTGAACAAAATGAAATTGGGAATATTTTGGATTTTCGGGAATTTTCTAGAAATTTTCTGAATTTTTGGATTTTTGGGTCAAGAGGGGCATTTTGGTAATTTGGAGGGTATTGGGGGTATTTTTGGAATTTTTGGTATATTTGGCTATGGATTATCAATGAGTGATGTGGGAATGTTTGGGATTGGTTTTGAGGAATTTTGGGTGATTTGGAGATTTTTGGAAAATTTGGGTAATTTCAAGGGTTTTGGGTAGGCTAGGCGGGTCTGGGGTCCCGGGGGTCAGAAATTGAAAATTTGGAAAATTGAAGATTGGGTAAATGTAAGTGGAATGAAATCATTTTGGTTGTGCCATGAAGCCATATCAAGCCCACATGAGCCATGAAGGGACTCATTTGAGGCATTCACTATGTTGTTCCTAACCCTCTTAGCCAAAGGCTTAGAGGTTAAGGACCATCCATGTGAATCACCTTCATGAGTCAGGAGGTCAAGTTGGGTATGGGTATGGTTTTAGGAGGTGTGTGAAAGTGTAGTGTATAAGTGTAGTGTGTGTGTAAGTCAACCCTTCACTAGCACCGGGCCACCCGGTGCGGTCCTAAGGCCAAAAGTCCTATAGGAACTCATCCTTTAAACTTCCACATTTGATTTCAACCCTCTAGGTGATTAGGGGTCTACAATCAAGTTTGTGGAGTTTGCTGGGAGTTAAGAAGTGGTTTGAATTTCTAGGTGGTGGGTCCCAATTCTAATCCTCTAGGATAGTCAAAGGAAAAGCCTAAGGCTAGATCCTAAGTACTAAAAAGAAGAAGAGAAGACCTCATCAAAAATGAGGTGAACAAATGGACCCCCAATAGGTGTGGTGTGCTAACCAAGCACACCGCGCGTATTGGCGTTGACCGAAAAGATCAAGAAAACCAACACAGATGTCCAAGTGACAAACTTAGGACGAAGTAGAAGATTTTCCGTTGGGGAGTGTCAAGTATATCTCTGAGACTGGAGATTCCTGAACCCTCGCTGGGGAAAGGAAAAGGAGGTGAATCCCAAATCACATGATCTGGAGGAATTTCGATTTAGATTTCGTTTTGTTTCAGTTTAAGTCTTGATGTGTGAGCTTAGATTTTAGTTTGAGTTTCAATTTAGATTGAAGTTTTGTTAAAATTAATTTGAAGGGATTTGAATCTTGAAATGAAAATTGGAATTTTGTGGTTTTAGATGTAACATCTTCAACCTCAAAAAATTTGAATTAATTGGATTGAACCATTACAATGAGGAAAGAACTCAGAGCAATGCGGTATTGGATGTAAAATCCTTAACCTCAACAGCTTGATTTGGTCTGCTTCATTGCAATAGGAGAGAACCTAAAGCAATGCGGTATTGGATGTAAAATCCTTAACCTCAAAAGTTTGATTTTGATGTATTTCATTGCTATAGGAAAGAACCTAAAGCAATGCGAGTATCGAATGTAAAATACTCAACCCCAAGAATTTGATTTTGATGTATTTCATTGCGATAGGGAAAGAACCTAAAGCAATGCAGTATCGGATGTAAAATCCTCAACCCCAAGAATTTGATTTTGATGTATTTCATTGCGATAGGGAAAGAACCTAAAGTAATGCAATATCAGATGTAAAATCCTTAACCCCAAGAATTTGATTTTGATGTATTTCATTGCAATAGGGAAAGAACCTAAAGCAATGCAGTATCGGATGTAAAATCCTTAACCCCAAGAATTTGATTTTGATGTATTTCATTGCGATAGGGAAAGAACCTAAAGCAATGCAGTATCGGATGTAAAATCCTCAACCCCAAAAATTTGATTTTGATGTATTTCATTGCGATAGGGAAAGAACCTAAAGCAATGTAGTATCGGATGTAAAATCCTCAACCCCAAGAATTTGATTTTGATGTATTTCATTGTGATAGGGAAAGAACCTAAAGCAATGCGATGATCGGATGTAAAATCCTCAACCCCAAGAATTTGATTTTGATGTATTTCATTGCAATAGGGAAAGAACCTAAAGCAATGCGGTATCGGATGTAAAATCCTCAACCCTAAGAATTTGATTTTGATGTATTTCATTGCGATAGGGAAAGAACCTAAAGCAATGCGAGTATCGGATGTAAAATCCTCGACCCCAAGAATTTGATTTTGATGTATTTCATTACGATAGGGAAAGAACCTAAAGCAATGCAGTATCAGATGTAAAATCCTCAACCCCAAGAATTTGATTTTGATGTATTTCATTGCGATAGGGAAAAAACCTAAAGCAATGCAGTATCGGATGTAAAATCCTCAACCCCAAAAGTTTGATTTTGATGTATTTCATTGCGATAGGGGAAGAACCTAAAGCAATGTTGTATCTGATGTAAAATCCTCAACCCCAAAAGTTTGATTTTGAATGGTAATTGATTTTGCAAAGATTTGTAGTGTTGATTTGAAAAGTGTGGGATTTTGGTGTTTCGAGAATCTCATGAAAGTTGAAAAAGATTTTTGTGGAAAGAAACAGATAGGAGGGAACATGTAGATGCTACATATCCCATTCAAAAGAGCTGATCGAAAGTTGCTGGTTTGGATTGGATACAATTCCTCACTACTAGATCCGAATCGAAAACCTCGTGGCTCCGTGTTAATGGAATCGACCGCTTCCATCCCAGACAAGGGAGAGAGTAGAACGGATTGGATTTTAGATTTGGAAGGTTGAGTTTGAATTTGATTGAGATTTGATTTGAGATCCGGAAGGTTGAATTTGAATTTGATTGAGATTTGATTTGAGATCTGGAAGGTTGAATTTGAATTTGATTGAGATTTGATTTGAGATCTGGAAAGTTGAATTTGAATTTGATTGAGATTTGATTTAAAATTCGTGTTCATTTTGTTTGTCCTTTAACGATTCAAATTTGCTTTATCGTTCATTTAATGTTCATGTGAATTTGGTGTTCATCATTTTTTAGATTTTTAAGGAAAGTTTTCTTTTATTCTTTTTGTTTCTTTTCTCGTTCTTTGTTCGAAGTTCATTTAACTTTAATGGCGTTTCCTGACCAACTTGCACAAAAGAGGTGAAGGCCAAAAATGTGACATGGTCACTTTCATTCCAATCATGTTGAAGATACATCATACAACTCGATCTGGAATACATCTCATACAATCCATGTAGACTCGAAACGGACTATGTATGATCTTTGTCGATCCATCCAAAAAGGCATCTATAAAAAATCCATGTCTGAATAGTGAGGTACATGGTCAATAACATCACCTTCCAAGCCATCCTTGGCAAGGATGTCGTATGGATGTACGTTGGAGGTGTGATATTTTCCATGTAACTCACAGCTCGTAAGGCCGGAGGCTCTCTAGCTTTGGGTCTGGCTGGAAGTGGTAAGGTGTTTTCCTGTCATCCATCCTTCTGAAAGTAACTGAGATCCGCTTCATTGGTACTCCCGGTATGCAATGTTTAGCAACATCTACTCCGTTGCCCTTTAGTATCATGACGGAACCTACCGGTAATGGTATCTTTACTGGCCCTCGGAACTCACATGGGCCTGCTATCCGGAGGTCAGATCCGAACATGATATTACACTCGTTCAGAAAAGAAACTGTGCGAAAGGTCCGACAAAGTAGTGGTGATCTATGTGCGGGGGTATGCGGTCACCCTTCTTGTAAATGTTAATGATGCGACTCGTTGGGTATGCAATCCGTCGGCGTACCCTCCATGTTATCATTCTCTTTACCATCCTTTTGATGACTAATGGCATTGGATCTACCTTGCCATCACGGAGTATCCCAGGTGGGTTTCCCTTTCTGTCTTATGCAAAGTTGTAGCAGCATCCACATTGTATTGTAATTCTTCTTTTCCCTGGCATCCACCTCCGGGGTTCCGAGTAATTGTTTTCTCTTAGGTGGCCTGCTCAACCCATTCTTTTCAAATCCCAGATGCAGTCCACGATTAGTTGTTGTTCGTATTCTTAGAACACGTCTGTATGTAGCTCGAGGCCTTCTAGTATATTGATCCTCTTGCCTCTGATTCTCTCGAAGTATTCAAAGGTTTGCTTCTCGACATTCTGCATTCTTTCTAGCTCGTATTCTGGAATAATCTGTAAATGGTAAGGCCTGGTGACGTACTGTGGGATATATGGCTCAATCCCCTCGCGTTCTCCCCGCATACCTCGGCTCCTCGGGGATGGTCTCCGTCGAGACATCCTCCGGGTCGCTTCTGCAACAAGGTTATGCATTACCGGTGGCTTTATCCGGTGGCGTGGTAGCCTTCCTTCTTCCGATCTTCTTGAGATTTCCCTGGTCTCTTCGTTATCCTCTGAGCTGGCCTCCTTTCTTCAGAGTTCCTGGCGAACCGGTATCCTCGAAGTATATGCACCTGGTTTTAGCGATTGCCTCGTCGCGCCGGTCCGCTGCTAGTTTAGTTAACATCTTGCGGATACGGCGATTTTTATTTCTTTGCCGAGTTGCTATGAGAGTAGCTCTTCGTACTTCCCGAATCTCGTGGGCGCGGCGCCGACAAGCCTCGCCCTCTGCTTGTAGCGACTACGTACTCGATTCTCTTGTCCTCCTCAATGTTTGTTTTCCTTTTCGTTGCTCGGGTTGGTGGCTTGGGCCACCCACTTTCATTCATCGTCCGACCGGGCAGTCCCTCTCGGTCAACAGGGACCCAGTCACCTTCCTCGTATTGCAGGCCTGCTGGTGCGAAGTCTGAGTCAATCTCTATTATCGCTCCATCTTTCACCCTCTTTTCGTCGAGTGCAAGGCTTACGCCATTTCTAAAGTTTAGGACCAACCGCCCGTTCAACATTTCCCTGCGAAAAGACAAGGAAAAGGATCAGGGGCTGTACTAAGAACAAGAACATTAAGAAAATGTTTATTAGAGACAGAGTTTTCTTTTTTTTCTCTTTTTTTTTATTACTCCTTTTGTATATATTTTTTAAATTCAACAGGAATGAAGTGGTAAAAGATCGGAAAGAAGATATTGATTTGGAAGAGAGAACAAGGAAAACTTTATTATCATGATTTTATTTATTTTAGCACATTTTTTATTATTTTTGGGTTCGGACCCAGTCATAAGTAATTACTTCACCCGTGCTTCTAGGGATGAAAAATCTATTCCTTCGAAACATCAGGTAGCGTAATACTTTTTCAAGTATCGTCCGTTGATTGGAAGCATATGTCGTTCTCCTTGGCAATTCACTAGCTGGTAGGAGCCTCCTGAGTAGACTGCCTCAACCACAAACGGCCCTTCCCAAGTGGGTTCAAATTTTCCTCCTATCTTGCGGTGTGCAAGGATAGGTCTCTTGAGAACGAGAACTAAGTCACCAACTTTGAAGGTTCTTGGGCGGACCCGATCTGTCATGGGCTTGAACCATCTTAGCTTGGTATAGTTCTAAATTCCCGTCGTGCTGCAAGTCTTTTCCTTTCGAGGCTTTCCAATTCCTCTAGTCGTAATTTGGCATTCTCTTCTGTCGTGATTTTGTTTGCAACCGCAATTCTGAGTGAAGGAAGCTGGACCTCTAAGGGTAACACTGTCTCGGACCCATACATCAGAGCGTAAGGTGTAGCTTGAGTAGGAGTTCTGAAGGTTGTCCGGTAGGCCCATAAGGCTTCTAATAACTTCTCGTGCCAATTTCTCTTATTATCGTCCAAAATTTTCTTTAAAATTTGAACGAGAGTTTTATTAAAAGCCTCAGCCAGGCCGTTTGCTCTTGGGTAGTAAATTGTTGAATACCGCCAGTCGATTCCGTGTCTCCTGACAAAATTGTTGATTTGCGTGCTTCTGAATGCTGACCCATTATCCGAGATGATCTCCGCGCGGCACTCCGAAACGGTAGACAACTTGGTTCTTGAAAAACTCGTAGCACGTGGTGTGCATTCACTTCTCCGAGTGGAACCGCCTCCGCCCACTCGGAAAAGTAATCCGTAGCCACAAGAATGAAGCGATGTCCTTTTGAAGATGGTGGTTCTATCGGACCCACTATATCCGTGCCCCAACATTCAAATGGCCATGACGCAATTGTCGGATGTAGCACATTTGGAGGTTGGTGTAGAACCACTCCGTGCACTTGGCATTGGTGACTGCTCTTGGCGATTTTCATGCGATCGGTCATCATCGAGGGCCAGTAGTACCCTAGTCTTTTAATTTTCATTTTCATCTTCGGACCCGACTGGTGAGCGCCACATAGTCTTGAATGCACCTCTTTAACAATTTCAAGGGCCTCGGACCCGCTTAGGCACCTTAGCCACATTTGATCGAAAGACCTTCTGTATAACGTGTTGTTTATTAATGCGTAGGACGGAGTTCTTTTCTTGATCCGATGGGCTAACGACCTATCGTCCGGTAGTTTTCCTCGTTGCGGGTAGTCCATTAATGGCCGTCGCTAATCTTCCGTGTTTTCCGTCACCGTCGCAATCGATTCTTCTTCTTTTCGATTCAGTGTATTGTGTCTATGTCGAGTCGTGATAGGACTTGACGTCCGTGAACTGACACTTCCACTGATTCATCTTGCAAGCAGGCAAATTCTTTTGCGAGGCGAGCTAACGCATCTGCTAAAGCGTTTTCTTTTCTGGGAATTTTGTAGATCGTCACATTCGGAATCTGTTCCAACAACTGTATGGCATACTGGAAGTATTGCTCGAGTCTTGGCTTTAAAATTTTGCTTGTACGGCGATCCGTTGAATGATTAATCGCGAATCCCCGTAAATGTTGATGTTTGTTATCCCCATTTGAATAGTTAATTCCAGTCCTGTTACGAGAGCTTCGTATTCTGCTTCGTTGTTTGTACACGACTCTGTTAAGTGGCAGGAGTATCTTAACATCCCCCGCTCCGGTGTTATAAAGATTAGTCCGATTTCTGCCTTACCGGGCACTATCACTTGCGATTCTTCATCTTTGTGTGCTGAAGATGCTCCGTCGAAATATAATTCTCAATGTCGATCATCAGGGTCTTCTAGGCTCATAATTTGTTCATCTGGCAAGTCGTCATTGAGAGGAGATTCTGCCGGCAAAGGGTGTGCTGCGAGGAAGTCTGCTAGGACTTGTCCCTTTACGGCACGAAGAGGCACGAAAGTTATATCGAATTGCAATAATATCATTGACCACCTGTCAAGTCTGCTAGAAAGCGTTGGACGGGTCATCAAGTATTGCAATTGATAAAATTTCGAGATCAGGTTGACCTTATGAGAAAGCATGTAGTGCCTGAGCTTTTGAGCGGCGAAGATCAGGGCCAAACAGTGCTTTTCAATTGTGGGATACTTTATTTCCATTGGAAGTAAACGACGGCTTAGGTAGTAAAGAGCATTTTCTTTACCCTCATCATCGATCGGGCTAACAGGGCTCCGAGAGAGTCGTCTAAAGCCGTGGTATAAAGTATCAACGGTCTACCTGAGACTGGGGCTGCTAAGACAGGAGGTGTCATTAAATATTGTTTAATGTCCTCGAAGGCCCTCTGGCATTTCTCTTCCCAAATAAATTTTGCATCCTTTTTAACTAATGCCGAGAAAGGCTGACACCTACCTGACAAGTTCGAGATAAAGCGTCGAAGATATGCCAACTTCCGTTGAAAAGATCGTAGTTGTTTTAAGGTTCTGGGAGGTGGCATTTCTAAGATAGCTTTAATCTTTTCCGGGTCGATTTCAATTCCACGATGTCGGACAACGAGTCCTAAGAATTTCCCGGAGGTGACGCCGAAGGCGCATTTTAAGGGATTCATCTTAAGGTTAAATTGTCTTAATCGTTCGAAAACAATTCTCAAATCAGACAGGTGGTTTTCCTTTACTTTGCTTTTAATGACCACATCATCCACGTAGCATTCGACTTGATTGTGGATGAGATCATAAAAAATTTTTGTCATCGCTCTCTGGTAGGTTGCTCCCGCGTTCTTCGGATCGAATGGCATCACCGTGTAGCGAATATACTCCGATCGGCGTTCGAATGCTCGTAAGTTTTTCATCTTCCGGAGCCATTTTTATCCGGTTGTATCTCGAAGATCCATCCATGAATGAGAATATTTCACGTGTTGAAGCAATATCGATCATTAATTCCGGGATCGGTAGAGGGAATTCATCTTTTGGACATGCCTTGTTTAAATCTCCGAAATCCACACAAATTCCGATCCGACCATTCTTCTTCCTCACCGGTACCACATTGGCTAACCAAGTCGGGTATTGTTCTTCACGGACAAATTTAGCGTCTATTAGCTTTTTAACTTCGGCTATGACTTGTTGTTCGATTTCTAGACGCATTCTTCTGGAACCTCGTCCGATCGGAACGAAGTAGGATCCACTCCTAGCTTATGGATCGCGACCTCTGGAGCTAATCCTGGCAGCTCATCGTAGCTCCAAGCAAAACAATCTTAAAATTCCATTAATAACTTGACTATTTCTTCGGAGTCTTCTTTATTGAGTAAGAAGCTAACAAAGGTAGGTCTAGGCTCTTTACTAGTACCTAAGTTAACTTCCGTTAACTCATCTATTGTAGATTTGATCTCTTCTTCGAACTCTGGTGGAGCGTTTCCAATTTGTAAATCTTCAAGTTCTTCCGTAGCTTCCATGCGATTTTCATTAGACTCGCAAGTGACAACCACCCAAAATTCAGCATTGTCAACTGATCCTACTGTGCCGAATCCGAGACCATGCCTTGAATTGGGTGGGCGACCGGAGTTATTCCATAATTTTTCAAAATGTTGTGATTGACCTTTTGTCCATTGTCGAGGTAAAAAACCACGCTGAATTAAATTTTGAACACAGGGAGAGTACCACTCAAAAGGCAATTCCATTAATTCTGATGAAATAGCATCTTCAAATTGTACATTATTTTCAGTTTTGGAGGAAGGAGCACCACGGTAGAATTTGATGGGCTTTGCACCGCCGCTACGTACCTCTTTGACCACCATACCCTCGATCTTATTAGAATGGATCGGGGTTAGGGTCATAGTATGTACATAGTGGTTAATCTTCTCGTACATCGATTTATATTCCTCGTTCTTTTCATCTTCGAGAGAGATCCTGAATTGCGGCTTCTTCCGACTTATTGTCGTTGCTTCTTGCTCGATTTCTTTTTCTTCTTCGAACTATCTTCCCAATCAACATTGATGGTCGGTTTCCTCCGTCCAACTGTCCTAACGTCTCGCCACGACCTCGTCCCCGGCCTCGACCTCGGATGCGAGTTGTGGAGAAACCTTCACCATCTCGCTGTAAGGGAGTGGTGAGTGACTGTTGGACTAGAACTTCAGGCTCTTTGTCATCCCGAACTTCCTTTGCTTCATTCGTTATGGTATCTCTGGAGAAGATTGTTTTCTTCGGAGGTGCGTAATAAGCTGCATCTTCATGGACTCCAATTTCATGTACGGAGAATGGTTGTAAGTCACCTTTGATGCACTGTTCCCCTCCATCGTAGTATTTGATGCACCGATGTAGAGATGATGGTACCATCCGGTTTTCATGTATCCATGGTCGGCCCGAGTAGAGCGTTGAATGACGTTTCGAATCAATTATGTGAAATTTCGCGGTTGTCTTTGCTAAGTCACCGGTCTTCATTAGCAGTGTTATTGATCCGAGGGCTCTTTCTCCTTTCTGGTTGAATCCTCTTAATAACATTTTGTCCGCTTCGAGCTCGCGAGCATCAATTTCTAAGTATGCTAGCGTTCGAAGATTCATTATATTGATTGATGCTCCTGGATCCACCAATACTCTGGAGAGTGTAAACTTCCCAATTGTAACTGAAATGTACAACGGTCGGTTGTGGTCTGCTGTCCCAAGTAGTATGTCATTGTCCGTGAAGGTAACACCTCTCTGTTCCTTTAACGAGCAAACCTCATCTAAGGAATCTCCGGTCATTTGAGCTAAGAAAATTTCTGGATCAAGTAAGGCCTTGATAAGAGCTTCTCTCATCTCCTTTGATAAGATGAGAGCATCATAGATGCTCAGTTTGGCTGGTAGTTTCCTAAGATGGGCTAGCACGTTGTAGTCCACTTTATTTTCATGTGTCTCAATTTCTTCCCGAATGGGTATTTCTTCTACCGGGTTGGTTCTTCCCGAACAACCACCGCTTTCCTTTGTCCTTTGGACCCATTCTCGGAGGTAGAACTCTTCCACTTGTTAAGTTGACTTCGTGATTTCTTCGAATCTAGTATTGAGTTTGTTGGTGTCTCCTTCGAATCGGAATGACGGGTTCTTCCGGATTAGCTTCGGAGTCCGAAGGCTCTAACTCTATTGTGATCGGAGCTCCTCGAAACTCACAAATAGATTCGTTGCTTCGTTGAACTCTCGTAGCCTCCTTGGTGGATGTCTTCTTTTCATTATGATCGTTGACATTGTGTATGATTTGAGAATTGTTATTTGTATCGGAATCGACGTCCGGATTAGGTTGGTTGTCGCTAGTTACGTAATTGTTAGAAAAAGTCAAAACGTAGCCAACGCCATAACCCTTATCATTATAAGATCCCACCATAGTGAGCAAATAATCATACAGAGTCAGAGGTTCGAGGGATTTCTCCCCCGAATCGGAAACAACTATCCTAGGATAAGCGACCACTGAGTCTAGCCTTAAGAGCCTCGGTCTTCTCTTCTTCATCAATTTTCTTCTTTTCTTCAATCGTCTCTTGTTGAGGTGGTTCTTATATCGCAAGTGATAGTGCCGACTTGACAGGTTTCGAACTCTGAATTGAGGCTCACAACCAAGTGGTTTGGATGCGATCCAAAATCTTCTTCGAAGACTTTGTCCAAGCGGTAGTCCATCCATCATCAGTCGCATAGGGATCTATCGGAACAATGAGATCCGTCGAGATAACATTGACGGAACCTCCTTTCGGGGTTCCTTCATGTATTCCTTCGGGATCGTTATGTTCCCTTTTCGAAGATTGTCGTTGAGCCAACTTTTGAAGGTAATTCGATCTTCTATATTGTGCCCAAGCATCCGGTGGTAAGGGCAAAAGTTGGGATCACCTTTCTTGTGATTATAACAACACGGTTAAGATCCCACGGTTCCATCCTTCCGAGCATCGTTATTTTTATCGGATTCACTTAGTCCGAGATGAATTTGCTAAACTCAACTAAATGAGTTCCACACTTTCATTTAGACCGTGGGAAATCCCGTTAGCAACACGTAGGTTACATCATCCGAGGTATTCCAGATCATCCAACAAGACGTTTTAATTTAGTTGTAGTTGTAGTTTTGTTGTTCTGTTTGTGATTAAATTTTGAGTTGTTTTATATTTTGAAATGTTGTGGCGGTGAATTTTATCTTGTAATGACTTTTAATTTAGTTTTGGTTTCAGTTTTAGGGACTATCCTAAAGGTGTGGGTTTTCATGCAACAGTTGTTTATCATGCAAGAAAAGTAAGTGCGATGCGATTAAGTAAATTGCAATAAAACAAAAGCATACCTGGAGGGTCTTCCCGTCATCCCAAGCTGCACTTAAACACAATTTAGAATATTTAAGCATTTAAAGCAAGTTCCTAGGTAAAGCTAAGGGAAGGGTTATGGTTTTACTACAAGGTCCTACTCCTATAGCTAGTCATCTCCTATGACGTACTGGTTCTTGTCTTTTGGTTTGAGGACGATTTTCTTCATCAAAGAACAATTAAGTTCAATTGTTCTTATAAATATCCTATCATATTGAGGAAGTGCTTAAGACGAGTCTTAAACATCTTTTCAATACCTCTAGGATTGTTTTAAAGTCCGAGAGAATTTAATTATACAAATGAATTAATCATCCAGGAGAATTTAATTTTAATTTAATTTTATTTTAATTTTTATTTTAATTTTAATTTTATTTTAACTTGATTTTATATTATTATTTTTATTTAATTTAATATGTTTTAATTTAATTTAATTTAATTTAATTTAATTTAAATTTAAATTTAATTTAATTTAATTTAGTTTAAATTTTAATTTAATTTAAATTTTAATTTAATTTTATTTTTAATTTTAATTTAATATTTTATTTTTTTATGCTTTAAGGATGATTTAATTTTAATTGTTAAAGTATTAATTTAATTGAAATTTTAAAAGGATTTGATTTAAATGTTTTAACTTTAATTTAATTTAATGATTAAGTCTTTTAGCATTTTAAATCTTGAATTTGGATTATCATTTTAATTAGGAATTAAATATTATTGAGGTGATTAATTTAGGGATTCTTGAATTAAAGAATAAATTTCTTCCTAATAATATCCCTATTTTAATAATTCCAATTTTTCATCATTCTTCCAAATTTAATTAATTATTTAATTAAGGTTTATTTTAATTATTTTCAAATTGTTTGGTAGGTTTCTACACTTTAATTGCCTAAGTTTCAAACATCCAAAATCAACTTAGTATCAAATATTTTTCCCACCCTTTTAATTAAACCTAAAATTTTTTAATTATAGGTTAAAATTTTAATTACCATTTTGCCCTTTAAACATACTAATTTCATAACTCACTAAATTAAGCTTAAATGAATTTAAAATTTTTATGTGACTTCACTCATATATCAATCAAGACATTAGACAAGAAAATGTGATTTTTCTGTATTTAATTTATTTATGTAATTATTTTTGGTGGAAAATAGGGATTTTCAAGTAAAATTCAATAACATGACCAAGGAAAAGTTTCTGTCCTTAAGAAAATTATGAGACATTCCTAATGACTAGAGGACCACGTGGACCAATTTTGGTGATTTTTTGAATTTTATTTCTTTTATTATAATTATTTTGAGTTTTGGAGTATTAATTAATTTAAAAATAAAATAAAGGTTGAAAAATGAATTTTATATTTTTCAAAAATCTCTCTGATATCAAGGAAACCAGAGAACCAATTTTTATAATTTTCTAATTTTTCTTTGATTTATTAGAATTATTTTAGTGGAAATACTAGAAAATACATTTTTTTTAATTTTAAAATTACCTTAGGGCTTTAAAATTTAATATCTCATCATAGAGACTTAAGAAAAATATGGGGTTTGTTCCTAAGTTATTAAAGTTCAAAATGTGACATTTTGGTGAATTTTATTATTTTTGTGATTTTTATTATTTTTTAATTATTAAAAATATTAAAATAATGCAAAAAATCAACTTTTTTGGAAAATTACAATTTTAATTTTATTAAATTCCTCTGATATCAGAGAGGCTCCAAAACCAATTTGGTGAATTTTTTAAAAGTATTTTGAAAGTTATGAATTTTTGAAGTTTAATTTTGGCTAAATGTCTTAATCAACCCATTTGATAGGAGCTAACCAAGTCCAATTGACTTCAAACTTTTATGGTGGGTTCCTACTGATCCTAAAGGTCAGTGGAGAATTGATTTCAAGTCAATTTGATGTATGATTAGCTCTAATTAATTAAAGCTCTATTTTGGGTGTTTAAGCCAATTAAGGTTATTACAAGTGAGTTAACTCAAAAACTATTTTCCCTAGGGTCCTCTGTTCATAAGAAACATCTCCAATTTTTCCTAGAATTTATTTCACAACATGCTAATTATTGGAATTAAAATACTCAGAATAGTGACCTAGAATTGAAAAATCAATAACTCTTCATAGGGATGGCCTCTGACTTTGGAAAATTCAGGGAATGTCCCCATATTCAGAGGCTTCAAAAGCTCTATGGTCTCATGCCATGGTGAATTGTATACATGCATGGAGAATTGAAAATGTGCAGAGAGTAAATAAATTATTAAAAATCAAATATTCAATGAAATTAAATGATTTCTTTTCCACATTATGCTCCTCTGTTCATTGAGCAGGAGGGTATTTTTATTTTATTTTAGGATTTTCCTACACAAAGTTATGAATTTTCTAAGTTCTGGTAATTAAATAAATAGAAAATAGCCCTAATTTCCTACTTATCCACGCGGCGCCACGCCATCCTCGGCAACTCCGAAAGGCCACGCGACGCGCTCTGATTCGGTGCCGCCATTCGACTCAGCGCTCCTAGGGCCTGCGATTCATGTCCCATTACTCTGTCCGGCGCAATCCTGGCCGTCCGCTCGATACACACGCGATCCGACGGCTCCTGGTCATCGTCTACGACTGGTGTGAACCCGTGACCGTCAACCTTCTAACCCTAATTTCTCACTCGATTCTCAATGGATTTTCGAGTTCTTATGCTCTATGGATTCATCTTGAAGAGACGAACACATCCATACGGTAAACATGTATTGAAATTGACCCAAACTAAATTGAGAATCTCTGGAAGCTCGGGAAGAAGAGTGAGTCCATACCTTTGCTCAGAGAAGTGAAGCTTCGATCTGAGAGTTGTGTCACGTTCGATTGGGTCCAAGCAAGCTCCGGATGAAGTCCCTTTGCCCAGTGAATTGTACTAGGTATCATTTCGACCAAGCCCGATCACAAAGCTTGGAGGCTGGAAGCAATGGCCGGCTCTGGAGAGGGGACTTTGCTCGGTAAACTTCTTCTCTTGGTCCGGTGAAGGTGTAGGACCAATCAATTTGGGGATTGGCTCACCGTGGAGAAGTGTCCCGGTTTTGGGCTTGGATTTCAACTCCGAAATTGAGCTCGCAGAGAGGAAATGACAGGGGGATTTCGGTGAGGATCAAGTTCACTATGTGTGGGGAGTAGTACGGAACAATTTTGGCGAGTTTCCTTAAGGTTTGTTTCAGCACCTCCCATGGCCGAGAGGAGGTGGTGTTTAAATAGGAGAGGGTGGAGGGCCTCCCGGGGGTTTAAGGTGCGGGATCACACGCTTCTATGCAAGAGAAGAACGGCCATGGTGGCCACTTGGACTTGGGGCGGCTCAAGCAGGGGAATTTCAATGTTGGCTCACATGGCTAGTTTGGCTCTGAAGATAAAGTGGTTTAGGTCGGCATAATTAGTGGGGAAGGGTCACCATCCAAGTACGATTAAGTTTAAGCAAGGTTCAGTGGAGTCATGGAAGTGGCTAATCCCCTTAAGGGAATATGGAAAGGGCCTCCTCCTCTTACCATCTTGGGTATGGTGAGGTGGAAAGTAGAACCCATGGCTCTCATGTGGCTCATGCATGGCTTCATGGCTCATCGTTGGCTTGGGAAAAGTTTAGTCAACTTTCATGAGGAAGGGTGTTGGAATTTTTGATGGATTTAAGGAGAGTTGTAACAAGGCTTGATTTGGATTTATTTGGTGATAGATTTTAGAACTTAGGAAGTGTTCTAAATCAAAGGGATGATGAGAGGAATTTCATGTGGGCTTTGTTATGGACTTTAGGCTTTTGAATTTGTCTTGGATGGGCTTTTTAGAAAGGTTTAAGAAAGTAGGCCTTGGGCTTTATGGATGGGAATTTTTGTAAAATGTTGGGCCAAATAATTGTTGGGTTTGCTTTAGGGATGTGTCATGAGTGATTTGAAATAAATTTGAGGTGGTTTGGGCTTGAATTGGGTTGGATTTGGGTTCATTTGGTACATGGGCCAATGTAGGTCAAATTGGGCTAATTTGGGCCAATGTTGGGCTAGGGGTGAAATTGATGTAATATTAATGTTGGGAAATGTTTATGGGAGTGTTTCAAAGAGGTTTCAACTTTTGTTGGGGTTGGATTTTGGGGTTTGGGTCTATTTGGGTTAAGTTTGGGTTTAGGTCAAAATTGATCTTTTTGATTTTGGGTTGAATTCGAGTGGGGTTTGGGTCCAAAATTTGGGCAAATTATGTTAGTGTTTTGTTTTTGAAGATGTTAGAGAAGGTTTAGAAAAGATTTGGGGTTAATTGGAGTTGAATTGGTTTGGTTTGGGTTAAGTTTGGGTCATGGGTCCAAATTGGGCTTTAAGGTCAAATGTGAAATTGGATTCAAATGCCAATCAAATTGGGCTTGGATTTGGTCTAGAGTGGTGTTGGGGATGTTGAATTGAAGTTTAGAATTGAATTGGACCAGAATTTGGGTCAATTGGGTAGGTTTGGTTTGACATTGGGTTCACTTTGGGTTAAAATGGGTCAAATTGGGGATTTTGACAAAAGTGGGGTAAATTGACAAAATTGGCCCATGGTGTAGTTGAACAAAATGAAATTGGGAATATTTTGGATTTTCGAGAATTTTCTAGAAATTTTCTGAATTTTTGGATTTTTGGGTCAAGAGGGGCATTTTGGTAATTTGGAGGGTATTGGGGGTATTTTTGGAATTTTTGGTATATTTGGCTATGGATTATCAATGAGTGATGTGGGAATATTTAGGATTGGTTTTGAGGAATTTTGGGTGATTTAGAGATTTTTGGAAAATTTGGGTAATTTCAAGGGTTTTGGGTAGGCTAGGCGGGTTTGGGGTCCCGGGGGTCAGAAATTGAAAATTTGGAAAATTGAAGATTGGGTAAATGTAAGTGGAATGAAATCATTTTGGTTAAGCCATGAAGCCATATCAAGCCCACATGAGCCATGAAGGGACTCATTTGAGGCATTCACTATGTTGTTCCTAACCCTACTCAGCGAAGGCTTAGAGGTTAAGGACCATCCATGTGAATCACCTTCATGAGTCGGGAGGTCGAAGTTGGGTATGGGTATGGTTTTAGGAGGTGTGTGAAAGTGTAGTGTATAAGTGTAGTGTGTGTGTAAGTCAACCCTTCACTGCAGACCGGGCCACCTGGCAGGCGGTCCTAAGGCCAAAGAGTCCTATAGGAACTCATCCTTTAAACTTCCACATTTGATTTCAACCCTCTAGGTGATTAGGGGTCTACAATCAAGTTTGTTGAGTTTGCAGAGAGTTAAGAAGTGGTTTGAATTTCTAGGTGGTGTGTCCCAATTCTAATCCTCTAGGATAGTCAAAGGAAAAGCCTAAGGCTAGATCCTAAGTACTAAAAAGAAGAAGAGAATACCTCATCAAAAATGAGGTCAACAAATGGACCCCCAATAGGTGTGGTGTGCTAACCAAGCACACCGCGCGTATTGGCGTTGACCGAAAAGATCAAGAAAACTAACACAGATGTCCAAGTAACAAACTTAGGACGAAGTAGAAGATTTTCCGTTGGGGAGTGTCAAGTATATCTCTGAGACTGGAGATTCCTGAACTCTCGCTGGGGAAAGGAAAAGGAGGTGAATCCCAAATCACATGATCTGGGGGAATTTCGATTTAGATTTCATTTTGTTTCAGTTTAAGTCTTGATGTGTAAGCTTAGATTTTAGTTTGAGTTTCAATTTAGATTGAAGTTTTGTTAAAATTAATTTGAAGGGATTTGAATCTTGAAATGAAAATTGGAATTTTGTGGTTTTAGATGTAACATCTTCAACCTCAAAAAATTTGAATTAATTGGATTGAACCATTACAATGAGGAAAGAACTCATAGCAATGCGGTATTGGATGTAAAATCCTTAACCTCAACAGCTTGATTTGGTGTGCTTCATTGCAATAGGGAGAGAACCTAAAGCAATGCGGTATTGGATGTAAAATCCTTAACCTCAAAAGTTTGATTTTGATGTATTTCATTGCGATAGGGAAAGAACCTAAACCAATGCAGTATCGGATGTAAAATCCTCAACCCCAAGAATTTGATTTTGATGTATTTCATTGCGATAGGGAAGAACCTAAAGCAATGCGAATATCGGATGTAAAATCCTCAACCCCAAGAAATTGATTTTGATGTATTTCATTGCGATAGGGAAAGAACCTAAAGCAATGCAGTATCAGATGTAAAATCCTCAACCCCAAGAATTTGATTTTGATGTATTTCATTGCAATAGGGAAAGAACCTAAAGCAATGCAGCATCAAATGTAAAATCCTCAACCCCAAGAATTTGATTTTGATGTATTTCATTGCGATAGGGAAAGAACCTAAAGCAATGCAGTATCGGATGTAAAATCCTCAACCCCAAAAATTTGATTTTGATGTATTTCATTGCGATAGGGAAAGAACCTAAAGCAATGCAGTATCTGATGTAAAATCCTCAACCCCAAGAATTTGATTATGATGTATTTCATTGCAATAGGGAGAGAACCTAAAGCAATGCAGTATCGGATGTAAAATCCTCAACCCCAAGAATTTGATTTTGATGTATTTCATTGCGATAGGGAAAGAACCTAAAGCAATGCAGTATCGGATGTAAAATCCTCAACCCCAAGAATTTGATTTTGATGTATTTCATTGAGATAAGGAAAGAACCTAAAGCAATGCAGTATTGGATGTAAAATCCTCAACCCCAAGAATTTGATTTTGATGTATTTCATTGCGATAGGGAAAAACCTAAAGCAATGCGAGTATCGGATGTAAAATCCTCAACCCCAAAAGTTTGATTTTGATGTATTTCATTGCGATAGGGGAAGAACCTAAAGCAATGCTGTATCTGATGTAAAATCCTCAACCCCAAAAGTTTGATTTTGAATGGTAATTGATTTTGCAAAGATTTGTAGTGTTGATTTGAAAAGTGTGGTATTTTGGTGTTTCGAGAATCTCATGAAAGTTGTAAAAGATTTTTGTGGAAAGAAACAGATAGGAGGGAACATGTAGATGCTACATATCCCATTCAAAAGAGCTAATCGAAAGTTGCTGGTTTGGATTGGATACAATTCCTCACCACTAGATCCGAATCGAAAACCTCGTGGCTCCGTGTTAATGGAATCGACCGCTTCCATCCCAGACAAGGGAGAGAGTAGAACGGATTGGATTTCAGATTTGGAAGGTTGAGTTTGAATTTGATTGAGATTTGATTTGAAATCTGGAAGGTTGAATTTGAATTTGATCGAGATTTGATTTGAGATCTGGAAAGTTGAATTTGAATTTGATTGAGATTTGATTTAAAATTCGTGTTCATTTTGTTTGTCCTTTAACGATTCAAATTTGCTTTATCGTTCATTTAATGTTCATGTGAATTTGGTGTTCATCATTTTTTAGATTTTTAAGGAAAGTTTTCTTTTATTCTTTTTGTTTCTTTTCTGTTCTTTGTTCGAAGTTCATTTAACTTTAATGGCGTTTCCCAGTCAACTTGCACAAAAGAGGTGAAGGCCAAAAATGTGACATGGTCACTTTCATTCCAATCATGTCGAAGATACATCATACAACTCGATCTGGAATACATCTCATGCAATCCATGTAGACTCGAAACGGACTATGTATGATCTTTGTCGATCCATCCAAAAAGGCATCTATCAAAAATCCATGTCTGAATAGTGAGGTACATGGTCAATAACATCACCTTCCAAGCCATCCTTGGCAAGGATGTCGTATGGATGTACGTTGGAGGTGTGATATTTTCCATGTAACTCACGACTCGTAAGGCCGAGGCTCTCTAGCTACGGGTCCGGTCGGAAGTGGTAAGGTGTTTTCCTCGTCATCCATCCTTCGAAAGTAACCGAGATCCGCTTCATTGGTACTCCCGGTATGCAATGTTTAGCAACATCTACTCCTTTGCCCTTTAGTATCATGACGGAACCTACCGGTAATGGTATCTTTATCGGCCCTCGGAACTCACTCGGGCTCGCTATCCGGAGGTCGGATCCGAACATGATATTACACTCGTTCGGAAAAGAAATCGTGCGTAAAGGTCTGACAAAGTCGTGGTGATCTATGTGCGGGGGTATGCAGTCACCCTTCTTGTAAATGTTAATGATGCAGCTGTTGGGTATGCAATATGCTGGAAGTACCCTCCATGTTATCATTCTCTTTACCATCCTTTTGATGACTAATGGCATTGGATCTACCTTGCCATCACGGAGTATCCCTGGTGGGTTTCCCTTTCTGTCTTCTGCAAAGTTGTAGCAGCATCCACATTGTATTGTAATTCTTCTTTTCCCTGGCATCCACCTCCGGGGTTCCGAGTAATTGTTTTCTCTTAGGCGGCCTGCTCAACCCATTCTTTTCAAATCCCAGATGCAGTCCACGATTTGTTGTTGTTCGTATTCTGAGAACACGTCTGTATGTAGCTCGAGGCCTTCTAGTATATTGATCCTCCTGCCTCTGATTCTCTCGAAGTATTCAAAGGTTTGCTTCTCGACATTCTGCATTCTTTCTAGCTCGTATTCTGGAATAATCTACAAATGGTAAGGCCTGGTGACGTACTGTGGGATATATGGCTCAATCCCCTCGCGTTCTCCTGCATACCTCGGCTCCTCGGGGATGGTCTCCGTCGGGACATCCTCCGGGGTTGCTTCTGCAACAAGGTTATGCATTACTGGTGGCTTTACCTGGTGGCGTGGTAGCCTTCCCTCTTCTGATCTTCTTGAGATTTCCCCGGTCTCTTCTCGTTATCCTCGGAGCCGGCCTCCTTTCTTCGAGTTCCCGGCGAACCGGTATCCTTGAAGTATATGCACTGGTTGTAGCGATTGCCTCGTCGCGCTGGTCCGCTGCTAGTTTAGTTAACATCTTGCGGATACGGCGATTTTTATTTCTTTGCTGAGTTTCTATGAGAGTAGCTCTTCGTACTTCCTGAATCTCTGTGGGCGCGGCGCTGACAAGCCTGCCCTCTGCTGTAGCGACTACAGACTTGATTCTCTTGTCCTCCTCAATGTTTGTTTTCCTTTTCTTGTCGCTCGGGTTGGTGGCTCGGGCCACCCACTTTCATTCATCGTCCGATCAGGCGGTCCCTCTCGGTCAATCGGGACCCGGTCACCTTCCTCGTATTGTAGGCTCGTCGGTGCGAAGTCCGAGTCAATCTCTATTATCGCTCCATCTTTCACCCTCTTTTCATCGAGTGCAAGGCTTACGCCATTTCTAAAGTTCGGGACCAACCGCCCGTTCAACATTTTCTCGCGAAAAGACAAGGAAAAGGATCAGGGGCAGTACTAAGAACAAGAACATTAAGAAAATGTTTATTAGAGACAGAGTTTTCTTTTTTTTCTCTTTTTTTTATTACTCCTTTTGATATATATTTTTTTAAATTCAACAGGAATGAAGTGGTAAAAGATCGGAAAGAAGATATTGATTTGGAAGAGAGAACAAGGAAAACTTTATTATCATGATTTTATTTATTTTAGCACATTTTTTATTATTTTTGGGTTCGGACCCAGTCATAAGTAATTACTTCACCCGTGCTTCTAGGGATGAAAAATCTATTCCTTCGAAACATCAGGTAGCGTAATACTTTTTCAAGTATCGTCCGTTGATTGGAAGCATATGTCGTTCTCCTTGGCAATTCACTAGCTGGTAGGAGCCTCCTGAGTAGACTGCCTCAACCAAAAACGGCCCTTCCCAAGTGGGTTCAAATTTTCCTCCTATCTTGCGGTGTGCAAGGATAGGTCTCTTGAGAACGAGAACTAAGTCACCAACTTTGAAGGTTCTTGGGCGGACCAGTCTGTCATGGGCTTGAACCATCTTAGCTTGGTATAGTTCTAAATTCTGCTGTGGTGCAAGTCCTTTCCCTTTCAGGCTTTCCAATTCCTCTAGTCGTAATTTGGCATTCTCTTCTCGTCGTGATTTTTTTGCAACCGCAATTCGAGTGAAGGAAGCTCGGACCTCTAAGGGTAACACTCGCCTCGGACCCATACATCAGAGCGTAAGGTGTAGCTTGAGTAGGAGTTTTGAAGGTTGTCCGGTAGGCCCATAAGGCTTCTAATAACTTCTCGTGCCAATTTCTCTTATTATCATCCAAAATTTTCTTTAAAATTTGAACGAGAGTTTTATTAAAAGCCTCAGCCAGGCCGTTTGCTCTTGGGTAGTAAATTGTTGAATACCGCCGATCGATTCCGTGTCTCCCGACAAAATTGTTGATTTGCGTGCTTCCGAATGCCGACCCATTATCCGAGATGATCTCGCGCGGCACTCCGAAACGGTAGACAACTTGGTTCTTGAAAAGCGTAGCACGTGGTGTGCATTCACTTCTCCGAGTGGAACCGCCTCTGCCCACTTGGAAAAGTAATCTGTAGCCGCAAGAATGAAGCGATGTCCTTTTGAAGATGGTGGTTCTATCGGACCCACTATATCTGTGCCCCAACATTCAAATGGCCATGATGCAATTGTCGGATGTAGCACATTTGGAGGTTGGTGTAGAACCACTCCGTGCACTTGGCATTGGTGACAGCTCTTGGCGATTTTCATGCAGTCGGTCATCATCGAGGGCCAGTAGTACCCTAGTCTTTTAATTTTCATTTTCATCTTCAGACCCGACTGGTGAGCGCCACATAGTCCTGAATGCACCTCTTTAACAATTTCAAGGGCCTCGGACCCGCTTAGGCACCTTAGACACATTTGATCGAAAGACCTTCTGTATAACGTGTTGTTTATTAATGCGTAGGAGAGAGTTCTTTTCTTGATCTGATGGGCTAACGACCTATCGTCTGGTAGTTTTCCTGTTGCGGTGTAGTTCATTAATGGTCGTCGCCAATCTTCTCGTGTTTTCCGTCACTCGCTCGCAATCGATTCTTCTTCTTTTTCCGATTTGTGTATTGTGTCTATGTCGAGCTGTGATAGGACTTGACGTCCGTGAACCGACACTTCCACTCGATTCATCTTGCGAGCGGTGCAAATTCTTTTGCGAGGCGAGCTAACGCATTTGCTAAAGCGTTTTCTTCTCGGGAATTTTGTAGATCGTCACATTCGGAATCTGTTCCAACAACTGTATGGCATACTGGAAGTATTGCTCGAGTCTTGGCTTTAAAATTTTGTACTGTCCGGCGATCTGTTGAATGATTAACTGCGAATCCCCGTAAATGTTGATGTTTGTTATCCCCATTTGAATAGTTAATTCCGATCTCGTTACGAGAGCTTCGTATTCCGCTTCGTTGTTTGTACACGACTCGTTAAGTGGCGGAGTATCTTAACATCCCCCGCTCCGGTGTTATAAAGATTAGTCCGATTTCCGCCTTACAGGCACTATCACTTGCGATTCTTCATCTTTGTGTCTGAAGATGCTCCGTCGAAATATAATTCCCAATGTCGATCATCGGGGTCTTCTAGGCTCATTATTTGTTCATCCGGCAAGTCGTCATCGAGAGGAGATTCTGCCGCAAAGGGTGTGCTTTGCGAGGAAGTCTGCTAGGACTTGTCCCTTTACGGCACGAAGAGGCACGAAAGTTATATCGAATTGCAATAATATCATCGACCACCCGTCGAGTCCGCTAGAAAGCGTTGGACGGGTCATCGAGTATTGCAATTGATAAAATTTCGAGATCGAGTTGACCTTATGAGAAAGCATGTAGTGCCCGAGCTTTTGAGCGGCGAAGATCGAGGCCAAACGAGTGCTTTTCAATTGTGGGATACTTTATTTCCGTTGGAAGTAAACGACGGCTTAGGTAGTAAAGAGCATTTTCTTTACCCTCATCATCGACCCAGCTAACGAGGCTCCGAGAGAGTCGTCTAAAGCCGTGGTATAAAGTATCAACGGTCTACCTGAGATCGGGGCTGCTAAGACAGGAGGTGTCATTAAATATTGTTTAATGTCCTTGAAGGCCCTCTGGCATTTCTCTTCCCAAATAAATTTTGCGTCCTTTTTAACTAATGCCGAGAAAGGCCGACACCTACTCGACAAGTTCGAGATAAAGCGTCGAAGATATGCCAACTTCCGTTGAAAAGATCGTAGTTGTTTTAAGGTTCCGGGAGGTGGCATTTCTAAGATAGCTTTAATCTTTTCCGGGTCGATTTCAATTCCACGATGTCGGACAACGAGTCCTAAGAATTTCCGGAGGTGACGCCGAAGGCGCATTTTAAGGGATTCATCTTAAGGTTAAATTGTCTTAATCGTTCGAAAACAATTCTCAAATCGGACAGTGGTTTTCCTTTACTTTGCTTTTGATGACCACATCATCCACGTAGCATTCGACTTGATTGTGGATGAGATCATAAAAATTCTTGTCATCGCTCTCGGTAGGTTGCTCCTGCGTTCTTCGATCCGAATGGCATCACCGTGTAAGCAATATACTCCGATCGGCGTTCCGAATGCTCGTAAGTTTTTCATCTTCTCGGAGCCATTTTTATCTCGGTTGTATCTTGAAGATCCATCCATGAATGAGAATATTTCACGTGTTGAAGCAATATCGATCATTAATTCCGGGATCGGTAGAGGGAATTCATCTTTTGGACATGCCTTGTTTAAATCTCTGAAATCCACACAAATTCTGATCTGACCATTCTTCTTCCTGACCGGTACCACATTAGCTAACCAAGTCGGGTATTGTTCTTCACGGACAAATTTAGCGTCTATTAGCTTTTTAACTTCAGCTATGACTTGTTGTTCGATTTCTAGACGCATTCTTCCGGAACCTTGTCCGATCGGAATGCAGTAGGATCCACTCCTAGCTTATGGATCTGCGACCTCGGAGCTAATCTCGGCGACTCATCGTAGCTCCAAGCAAAACAATCTTTAAATTCCATTAATAACTTGACTATTTCTTCGGAGTCTTCTTTATTGAGTAAGAAGCTAACAAAGGTAGGTCTAGGCTCTTTGTTAGTACCTAAGTTAACTTCCGTTAACTCATCTATCAGTAGATTTGATCTCTTCTTCGAACTCTGGTGGAGCGTTTCCAATTTGTAAATCTTCAAGTTCTTCTGTAGCTTCCATGCAGTTTTCATTAGACTCACAAGTGACAACCACCCAAAATTCAGTATCGTCAACTGATCCTACTGTGCCGAATCCGAGACCATGCCTTGAATTGGGTGGGCGACCAGAGTTATTCCATAATTTTTCAAAATGTTGTGATTGAACTTTTGTCCATTGTCGAGGTAAAAAACCACGCTGAATTAAATTTTGAACACAGGGAGAGTACCACTCAAAAGGCAATTCCATTAATTCTGATGAAGTAGCATCTTCAAATTGTACATTATTTTCAGTTTTGGAGGAAGGAGCACCACGGTTGAATTTGATGGGCTTTGCACCGCCGCTACGTACCTCTTTGACCACCATACCCTCGATCTTATTAGAATGGATCGGGGTTAGGGTCATAGTATGTACATAGTGGTTGATCTTCTCGTACATCGATTTATATTCCTCGTTCTTTTCATCTTCGAGAGAGATCCTGAATTGCGGCTTCTTCCGACTTATTCTCGCTGCTTCTTGCTTGATTTCTTTTTCTTCTTCAGAACTATCTTCCCAATCAACATTGATGGTTGGTTTCCTCTGTCCAATCGTCCTAACGGCTCCGCCACGACCTCGTCCCCGGCCTCGACCTCGGATGCGAGTTGTGGAGAAACCTTCACCATCTCGCCGTAAGGGAGTGGTGAGTGACTCGTCGGACTAGAACTTCGTGCTCTTTGTCGTCCCGAACTTCCTTTGCTTCATTCGTTATGGTATCTCCGGAGAAGATTGTTTTCTTCGGAGGTGCGTAATAAGTCGCATCTTCATGGATTCCAATTTCATGTACGGAGAATGGTTGTAAGTCACCTTTGATGCACTCGTTCCCCTCCATCGTAGTATTTGATGCACTGATGTAGAGATGATGGTACCATCCGGTTTTCATGTATCCATGGTCGGCCTAGTAGAGCGTTGAATGACGTTTCGAATCAATTATGTGAAATTTCGCGGTTGTCTTTGCTAAGTCACCTGGTCTTCATTAGCAGTGTTATTGATCCGAGGGCTCTTTCTCCTTTCTCGGTCGAATCCTCTTAATAACATTTTGTCCGCTTCGAGCTCGCGAGCATCAATTTCTAAGTATGCTAGCGTTCGAAGATTCATTATATTGATTGATGCTCCCGGATCCACCAATACTCCGGAGAGTGTAAACTTCCCGATTATAATCGAAATGTACAACGGTCGGTTGTGGTCCAGTCGTCCCAAGTAGTAGGTCATTGTCCGTGAAGGTAACACCTCGCTTGTTCCTTTAACGAGCAAACCTCATCTAAGGAATCTCCGGTCATTCGAGCTAAGCAAATTTCCGGATCAAGTAAGGCCTTGATCGAGCTTCTCTCATCTCCTTTGATAAGATGAGAGCGTCGTAGATGCTCAGCTTGGTCGGTAGTTTCCTAAGATGGGCTAGCACGTTGTAGTCCACTTTATTTTCATGTGTCTCGATTTCTTCCCGAATGGGTATTTCTTCTGTCGGGGTTGGTTCTTCCTGAACAACCACCTGCTTTCCTTTGTCCTTTGGACCCATTCTCGGAGGTAGAACTCTTCCACTTGTTAAGTTGACTTCTGTGATTTCTTCTGAAACTAGTATTGAGTTTGCTGGTGTCTCCTTCTGAATCGGAATGAAAGTTTCTTCTGGATTAGCTTCGGAGTCTGAAGGCTCTAACTCTATTGTGACTGGAGCTCCTCGAAAATCACAAATAGATTCGTTGCTTGTTGAACTCTCGTAGCCTCCTTGGTGGATGTCTTCTTTGTCATTGTGATCGTTGACATTGTGTATGATTTGAGAATTGTTATTTATATCGGAATCGACGTCCGGATTAGGTTGGTTGTCGCTAGTTACGTAATTGTTAGAAAAAGTCAAAACGTAGCCAACGCCATAACCCTTATCATTATAAGATCCCACCATAGTGAGCAAATAATCATACAGAGTCAGAGGTTCGAGGGATTTCTCCCCCGAATCGGAAAAAACTATCCTAGGATAAGCAGCCCCTAGTCTAACCTTAAGAGCCTCGGTCTTCTCTTCTTCATCAATTTTCTTCTTTTCTTCAATCGTCTCTTGTTGAGGTGGTTCTTCTATCGCAAGTGATAGTGCCGACTTGACAGGTTTCGAACTACGAATCGAGGCTCGCAACGAAGTGGTTTGGATGCGATCCAAAATCTTCTTCGAAGACTTTGTCCAAGCGGTAGTCCATCCATCATCAGCCGCATAGGGATCTATCGGAACAATGAGATCCGTCGAGATAACATTGACGGAACCTCCTTTCTGGGGTTCCTTCATGTATTCCTTCGGGATCGTTATGTTCCCTTTTCGAAGATTGTCGTTGAGCCAACTTTTGAAGGTAATTCAATCTTCTATATTGTGCCCAAGCATCCGGTGGTAAGGGCAAAAGTTGGGATCACCTTTCTTGTGATTATAACAACACCGGTTAAGATCCCACGGTTCCATCCTTCCGGCATCGTTATTTTTATCGGATTCACTTAGTCCAGATGAATTTGCTAAACTCAACTAAATGAGTTCCACACTTTCATTTAGACCGTGGGAAATCCCGTTAGCAACACGTAGGTTACATCATCCGAGGTATTCCCGATCATCCAACAAGACGTTTTAATTTAGTTGTAGTTGTAGTTTTGTTGTTCTGTTTGTGATTAAATTTTGAGTTGTTTTATATTTTAAAATGTTGTGGCGGTGAATTTTATCTTGTAATGACTTTTAATTTAGTTTTGGTTTCAGTTTTAGGGACTATCCTAAAGGTGTGGGTTTTCATGCAACAGTTGTTTATCATGCAAGAAAAGTAAGTGTGATGCGATTAAGTAAATTGCAATAAAACAAAAGCGTACCTGGAGGGTCTTCCCGTCATCCCAAGCTGCACTTAAACACAATTTAGAATATTTAAGCATTTAAAGCAAGTTCTTAGTAAAGCTAAGGGAAGGGTTATGGTTTTCTACCAAGGTCCTACTCCTATACCTAGTCATCTCCTATGACGTCTAGTGTTCTTGTGTTTTGGTTTGAGGACGATTTTCTTCACCAAAGAACAATTAAGTTCAATTGTTCTTATAAATATCCTATCATATTGAGGAAGTGCTTAAGACGAGTCTTAAACATCTTTTCAATACCTCTGGGATTGTTTTAAGTCCAAGAGAATTTAATTATACAAATGAATTAATCATCCAGGAGTTCAAGTTTTGTTATCTTGCTCAGTGAACTAGGACATTTGAATATCCTATGAGTGAAGTAACACTTCACTTAATACTCCGTTTAGGAGTTATGACAACAAGAGCTTTTGAGGGCAAATTGATGTTCAAGTGATTCGTAATTTAATTTAATTTTAATTAATGGGTTTAAGTTTGGAATAGTTGTTCAAGTTGTTTTAGATTTATTTTGAATTCTTTATGTCTTTGGTGATGTTATATTTAATTCAATTTAATTTAATTTAATTTTAGTTTAATTTAATTTGGTTTAGTTTTAATTTTAATTTAATTTTATTTTAATTTTTATTTTAATTTTAATTTTATTTTAACTTGATTTTATATTATTTTTTTATTTAATTTAATATGTTTTAATTTAATTTAATTTAATTTAATTTAATTTAAATTTAAATTTAATTTAATTTAATTTAGTTTAAATTTTAATTTAATTTTATTTTTGAATTTTAATTTAATATTTTATTATTTTATGCTTTAAGTATGATTTAATTTTAATTGTTAAAGTATTAATTTAATTGAAATTTTTAAAGGATTTGATTTAAATGTTTTAACTTTAATTTAATTTAATGATTAAGTCTTTTAGCATTTTAAATCTTGAATTTGGATTATCATTTTAATTAGGAATTAAATATTATCGAGGTGATTAATTTAGGGATTCTTGAATTAAATAATAAATTTCTTCCTAATAATATCCCTATTTTAATAATTCCAATTTTTCATCATTCTTCCAAATTTAATTAATTATTTAATTAAGGTTTATTTTAATTATTTTCAAATTGTTTGGTAGGTTTCTACACTTTAATTGCCTAAGTTTCAAACATCCAAAATCAACTTAGTATCAAATATTTTTCCCACCCTTTTAATTAAACCTAAAATTTTTTAATTATAGGTTAAAATTTTAATTACCATTTTGCCCTTTAAACTTACTAATTTCATAACTCACTAAATTAAGCTTAAATGAATTTGAAATTTTTATGTGACTTCACTCATATATCAATCAAGACATTAGAGGAGAAAATGTGATTTTTCTGTATTTAATTTATTTATGTAATTATTTTTGGTGGAAAGTAGGGATTTTCAAGTAAAATTCAATAACATGACCAAGGGAAAGTTTCTGTCCTTAAGAAAATTATGAAACATTCCTAATGACTAGAGGACCACGTGGACCAATTTTGGTGATTTTTTGAATTTTATTTCTTTTATTATAATTATTTTGAGTTTTGGAGTATTAATTAATTTAAAAATAAAGTAAAGGTTGAAAAATGAATTTTATATTTTTCAAAAATCTCTCTGATATCAAGGAAACCAGAGAACCAATTTTTAAAATTTTTTGATTTTTCTTTGATTTATTAGAATTATTTTAGTGGAAATACTAGAAAATACATTTTTTTTTAATTTTAAAATTACCTTAGGGCTTTAAAATTTAATATCCCATCATAGAGACTTAAGAAAAATATGGGGTTTGTTCCTAAGTTATTAAAGTTCAAAATGTGACATTTTGGTGAATTTTATTATTTTTGTGATTTTTATTATTTTTTAATTATTAAAAATATTAAAATAATGCAAAAAATCAACTTTTTTGGAAAATTACAATTTTAATTTTATTAAATTCCTCTGATATCAGAGAGGCTCCAAAACCAATTTGGTGAATTTTTGAAAAGTATTTTGAAAGTTATGAATTTTTGAAGTTTAATTTTGGCTAAATGTCTTAATCAACCCATTTGATAGGGCTAACCAAGTCCAATTGACTTCAAACTTTTATGGTGGGTTCCTCTGATCCTAAAGGTCAGTGGAGAATTGATTTCAAGTCAATTTGATGTATGATTAGCTCTAATTAATTAAAGCTCTATTTTGGGTATTTAAGCCAATTAAGGTTATTACAAGTGAGTTAACTCAAAAACTATTTTCCCTAGGGTCCTCCATTCATAAGAAACATCACCAATTTTTCCTAGAATTTATTTCACAACATGCTAATTATTGGAATTAAAATACTCAGAATAGTGACCTAGAATTGAAAAATCAATAACTCTTCATAGGATGGCCTCTGACTTTGGAAAATTCAGGGAATGTCCCCAAATTCAGAGGCTTCAAAAGCCCTATGGTCTCATGCCATGGTGAATTGTATACATGCATGGAGAATTGAAAATGTGCAGAGAGTAAATAAATTATTAAAAATCAAATATTCAATGAAATTAAATGATTTCTTTTCCACATTATGCTCCTCTGTTCATTGAGCAGGAGGGTATTTTTATTTTATTTTTAGGATTTTCCTACACAAAGTTATGAATTTTATAAGTTATAGTAATTAAATAAATAGAAAATAGCCCTAATTTCCTACTTATCCACGCGGCGCCACGCCATCCTCGGCAGCTCCGAAAGGCCACGCGGCACACTCTGATTCGGTGCTGCCATCCGACTCAGCGCTCCAAGGGCCTGCGATTCATGTCCCATTACTCTGTCCGGCGCGATCCTGGCCGTCCGCTCGATACACACGCGATCCGACGGCTCCTGGTCATCGTCTACGACTGGTGTGAACCCATGACCGTTAACCTTCTAACCCTAATTTCTCACTCGATTCTCACTGGATTTTCGATTTCTTATGCTCTATGGATTCGTCTTGAAGAGACGAACACATCCATACGGTAAACATGTATTGAAATCGACCCAAACTAAATTGAGAATCTCTCGGAAGCTCGGGAAGAAGAGTGAGTCCATACCTTTGCTCGGAGAAATGAAGCTTCGATCTGAGAGTTGTGTCACGTTCGATTGGGTCCAAGCAAGCTCCAGATGAAGTCCCTTTGCCTGGTGAATTGTCTAGGTATGATTTTGACCAAGCCCGGTCACAAAGGTTGGAGGCTGGAAGCAATGGCTGGCCTGGAGAGGGGGCTTTTGGTGGTAAACTTCTTCTCTTGGTCTGGTGAAGGTGTCGGACCAATCAATTTGGGGATTGGCTCACCGTGGAGAAGTGTCCCGGTTTTGGGCTTGGATTTCAACTCCGAAATCGAGCTCACGAGAGAGGAAATGGCAGGGGGATTTCAGTGAGGATCAAGTTCTCTATGTGTGGGGAGTAGTCTGGAACAATTTTGGCAGAGTTTCCTTAAGGTTTGTTTCAGCACCTCCCATGGCCGAGAGGAGGTGGTGTTTAAATAGGAGAGGGTAGAGGGCCTCCCAGGGAGGTATAAGGCTGGGGATCAGCTACTCTATGCAAGAGAAGAACAGCCATGGTGGCCACTGGACTTGGGGCAGCTCAGTAAAGGGGAATTTCAATGTTGGCTCACATGGCTAGTTTGGGCTGAAGATAAAGTGGTTTAGGTCAGCATAATTAGTGGGGAAGTGTCACCATCCAAGCACAATTAAGTTTAAGCAAGGTTCAGTGGAGTCATGGAAGTGGCTAATCCCCTTAAGGGAATATGGAAAGGGCCTCCTCCTCTTGCCATCTTGGGTATGGTGAGGTGGAAAGTAGATCCCATGGCTCTCATGTGGCTCATGCATGGCTTCATGGCTCATCGTTGGCTTCGGGAAAAGTTTAGTCAACTTTCATGAGGAAGGGTGTTGGAATTTTTGATGGATTTAAGGAGAATTGTCACAAGGCTTGATTTGGATTTATTTGGTGATAGATTTTAGAACTTAGGAAGTGTTTTAAATCAAAGGGATGATGAGAGGAATTTCATGTGGGCTTTGTTATGGACTTTAGGCTTTTGAATTTATCTTGGATGGGCTTTTTAGAAAGGTTTAAGAAAGTAGGCCTTGGGCTTTATGGATGGGAATTTTTGTAAAAGGTTGGGCGAAATAATTTTGGCCTTAAAGCCCAATTTGGACCCATGACCCAAATTTAGCCCAAACTCACCCAATTCAACTCCAATTAACCCCAAATCTTTTCTAAACCATCCTTAACATCCCCATAAACTAAGCACTAACATGATTTGCCCAAAATTTAGGCCCAAACCCCACTCAAATCCAACCCAAAGCTAGAAGGCCCAATTTGACCTAAACCCAAACTTAACCCAAATGAGCCCAAATCCCAAAATCAAAACCTAACCAAAGCCAAAACCTCTTTGAAACACTCCCATAAACATTTCCCAACATTAATTTTACATCAATTTCAACTCTAGCCCAACTTTGGCCCATGGTAGCCCATTTTGGCCCACCTTAGCCTCTTTACCAAAAAGGCCCTTATCCAACCCAATTCAAACCCAAATCACACCAAATTGACTCCAAGCCCTTCATAGAACATCCCTAAACCAATTATGACATTTATTTGACAAGGTCCTTCACAAAATCTTTACCCAAATGCCCATCCTAAAATCAAAAAGCCCATTTCCCCTTAAACTTTCCTAAAAGCCCACTTCTTTCAAATTCAAAAGCCCAAATTCATCCAAAGCCCACATGGCACTTCCCCTCATCATCCATTTAATCAAAATTGTCCCTAAGTTCCAAAGTCATCAATTAAACAATTCCAAATCAAGCCCCATACAAATTCCCAACAAAATATCAAAGTTTTCTTAAATCCCTTTTTATGAAATTAACCCAAGCTTTTCCCAAGCCAAATGGAGCCAAGGATAAGCCATTCACAAGCCATATGAAGCCATGAAAGTTTGGCATGTGACCATGCCATTAATGGCAAAAGGAGGAGGTCCTTTAACCATCTCCTAAAAGTCATTAGCTCTTAAGCATGTTTCCCCTTAACCAAGATTTAATCCAAATATTCTTGGATAAGGACATCACCACCTCTTGACCAGCCTAGCCTAACCGATCTTCTCAGCCTCAAGACCAGCCATGGGGAGGTGAACCCAACCCAAACCAATGGGTCGACCAATTTCAAGCCAAAGTGGCCTCTCCCCCATACCATTTTAATCCAAACACTTTACACATGTCCAAGCCCAATTGACTTCACCATTGCCAAGCCCTGACCTCCCTGGTCAAGATGGTGACCCATGCCTGCCGGCCAGCCGCCTGGGCCGCCGGAAAACGCCATGGCCGAGACATGGGGAGGAGCCAAACCTTGGAATTCCACCTCGTCGAGCCGCCCCATGCCCAATGGCCACCATGGTTGTTCTTCCCATGACCTGCAGCAGCTGATCCCAACCCTTGGCCATCCCTGGGAGGCTCTCCAGCCACCTCTATTTAAACCCGACCCCCTCACGGACATGAGAAAAAAAGTTGCATAAACCTTGCCGAAACTCTGCCAAAATTGTTCCAAACCCTACTCCACACTTAAAGCAACTGATCCCCAGCGTCAATTCGCTCTAATCCCCACCGACGTAATCCAATTCTCAACCGCAATTTCACCCAAAAACCAGGACATCTCCTCACAAGTGAACCAATTCCCAAATTGATTGGTCCTACACCTTCACCGGACCAAGGGAAGAAGTTTCCCACCGAAAGCCCCATCTCCGAGCCACCCGCTTGCTCCAAGCCTCCAAGCTTTGTGGATCGGCCGTGGTCACTTTCATAGCTAGACAATTCACCGTGCCAAGGGACTTCATCCGGAGCTTACTTCGGACCCAATCGAAGGCGACACAACTCTCGCATCGAAGCTTCACTTCTCCGAGCAAAGGTATGGACTCCCTCTTCTTCCCGAGCTTCCAGCAGATTCTCATTTTAATTCGAGTCAATTTAAATGCATGTTTACCGTATGGATGTGTTCGTCTCTTCAAGACGAATCCATGGAGCATAAGAACACGAAAATCCGTCGAGAATCGAGCGAGAAATTAGGATTAGAAGGTCGACGGCCACGGTGCACACCCGCCGTAGACAATGACCGGGAGCCGTTGGATCGCGCGTGTATCAAGCGGACGGCTCGGATTGCGCCGACCGTGCAATGGTGCATGAACCGCGGGTCCCGGGACGGCCGACTCGGATGGCGGCGCCCAATCACAATGCGACACGTACCCCCTTCGGAGTCGCCGAGGTCGACGCGGCGCCGCGTGGATAAGTAGGAAATTAGGTTATTTTCTATTTATTTAATTCCCTAAACTTCAAAAATTCATAACTTTGTGTAGGAAAATCAGAAAAATAAAATAAAAATACCCTCTCGCTCAGATGAACGTAGGAGAATAATGTGGAAAAGAAATCATTTAATTTCATTAAGTATTTTATTTTTTATAATTTATTTACTCTCTCGCATACATTTAATTCTCCATGCATGTATACAATTCACCATGGCATGAGACCATAGTAGCTTTAAGCCTCCGAATTTGGGAATATTCCTCGAATTTTCCAAAGTCGTAGGCCATCTCTATGAAGAGTTATCGATTTTTCAAATTCATGTCACTCGTTTTGAGTATTTTAATTCCAATAAATAGCATGTTGTGAAATAAATTCTAGAAAAATTTGGCGATGTTCCTTATGACTAGGGAACCCTAGGAAAAATAGGACTCGAGTTAATTCACTCAAGATAACCCTAATCGGCTTAAACATCCAAAATCGACCCCTAATTAATTAGAGTTGACCATAGATCAAATTGACTTGAAATCAATTCTCCACTGACCTTTAGGATTAGAGGAACCCACCATAAAAGTTTAAAGTCAATCGACTTGATTAGCCCTACTAAATGGGTCGATTAAGCCATTTAGTCATTTTAAACTTTAAAAATTCATAACTTTCAAAATACCTTTCAAAAATTCACCAAATTGGTTTTGGAGCCTCTCTGATATCAGGGGAATTTAAGAAAATTAAAATTTCAATTTTCTAAAAAGTTAATTTTTTAGTATTATTTTAATATTTTAATAATTAAAAAATAATAAAAATCACAAAAATAATAAAATTCATCAAAATGTCATATTTTGAAATTTAATCACTTAGGAACAAACCCCATATTTTTCTTAGGTCTATTTAATGAGATATTAAATTTTAAAGCCCTAGGGTAATTTTAAAATTAAAAAAATGTATTTTCTAACATTTTCACTAAAATAATTATAATAAATCATAGAAAAATCAAAAAATTATAAAATTTGGTTCTCTGGAATCCTTGATATCAGAGAGAATTTTAAAAATTATAAAATTCATTTTTCAAATTTATTTTATTTTTAAATTAATTAACACTCCAGTAACTTAAAATATTTATAATAAAAATAATATAATTCAAAAATCACAAAAATTGGTCCAAGTGGTCCCCTGGTCATTAGGAATGTCCCCTAATTTTCTTAAGGACAGAAACTTTCCCTTGGTCATGTTATTAAATTTTCCTTGGAAATCTCTATTTTCTACCAAAAATAATTATATAAATAAATTAAATACAGAAAAATCACATTTTCTCCTCTAATGTCTTTATTGACATATGAGTGAAGTCACATAAAAATTTCAAGTTTATTTGAGTTCAATTTAGTGAGTTATGAAATTATTAAGCTTAAAGGGTAAAGTGGTAATTAAATTTTTTTTAATCCTTAATTAAAACTTTAGGTTTAATAAAAAATTAACAAGTAAAATATTTGATCCTAATCTGATTTGGATGATTGAAATTTAATAATTGAAGGGTAGAAACCCATTAAGCAATTTAAAATGATTAAACTTTAATTAAATAATTGATTAAATTTGGAAGAATAATAAAATTCGAATTATTAAAATAGGGATATTATTAGGAGGAGATTTATTCTTTAATTTAAAAATCCCTAAATTGATCATCCCAATAATATTTAATTCCTAATTAAAATGATAATTCAAGTTTAAGATTTAAAATGCTAAAAGACTTAATCATTAAATTAAATTAATGTTAAATTATTTAAAACAAATTCCTTTAAAATTAAAATTAAATTAAAAATTAAGAATTAAATTAAATTAAATTAAATTAAATTAAATTAAATTAAATCAAACTAAATTAAATTAAATTAAATTATATTATATTAAATTAAATTAAATTATATTATATTATATTATATTAAATTATATTATATTATATTAAATTAAATTAAATTAAATTAAATTAAATTAAATTAAATTAAAAGAAAATTAAATTAAATTAAATTAAATTAAATTAAATTAAACTAAATCATATTATATTAAATCAACTTAAGTTAATCTAATTTAAATTAAACCATATCAAATTAAATTAAGTTAAATTAAATTAAATTGAACTAAAAATAACATTACCAAAGACATAAAGAAATAAGCTTAAAATAACTTGAACACTATTCCAAATTTAAACCCTTCAATTGAAATTAAGCTAAATCACAAACCATTCGAACACCAATTTACCCTCAAAAGCTTTAGTTATCATAACTCCTAAACGTAATATTAAATGAAATGTTACTTCACTTATAGGACATTCAAATATCCTAGTTCACCGAGCAAGTTAACAAAACTTCAAAACCTCTGACGATCGATTCATCTACATAATTAAATTCATTTGGACTTAAAACAATCCTAGAAATATCGAAAAGATGTTTAAGATTCTTCTTAAGCACTTCCTCAATATGATGAGATATTTATAAGAACAATCGAACTTAATTGTTCTTCGATGAAGAAAATCGTCTTCAAACCAAAAACACAAGGAACCTCGTACGTCATAGGAAATGACTAGCTATAAGATTATGAACTTGGTAGAAAACCATAACCTTTCCCTTAGCTTTACCTAGGAACTTACTTTAAATGCTTAAATATTCTAATCGTGTTTTAAGTGCAACTGGGATGACGGGAAGACCCTCCAGTGCACGCTTTTATTTTATTGCAATTTACTTTACCGCAATTTATTTAATCGCATCGCACTTACCTTTTCGCATGATAAACAATGATTGCATGAAAACCTACACCTTTAGGACGTAAACCAAAACTCGAAACCCATAACTAAATTAAAAGACAATACAAGATAAAATTCATCGCCACGACATTCAAAATATAAAATAACTCAAAATTTAATCACAAACAAAACAACAAAACTACAACTACAACTAAATTAAAACGTCTCATCGAATGATCGTGAATACCTCTGATGATGTAACCCACGTGTTGCTAACCGGATTTCACCGGTCTAAATGAAAGTGCGGAACTCATTTAGTCGAGTTTAGCAAATTCATCCCGACTAAGTGAATTCGATGAAAATAACTGAGTGTCGGGATGACGGAACCGCGGGATCTTAATCGGTTCCGTTTAATCAACTTTAAGAACTCGTTTTAATTAAAACACAAAAACACTTGGAAATTAAGACTTCTCTAAACCAAAACACTTTTCTCATCCCCCGATTTATGATTTCTAAAACTAAACCTCTCGCAACAACAAGGAGCTCGGAGCATGGTGGGCAAGCACGGCCATCGTCGTCGCAGAAACTTGAATCTACATCAGCAAAACTTTCCTAGAATTAAACAACCAAGCCATAGTGACTTCGAGGTAGTTTGCTTAGTGGCAACATAAATCCTCAACTCTTCGTTAGGCATTCGCATGATCATATCATGTAAATTAAGCCCTAACCGGTCTTAGGATTTCCGAGGTAGTCGTCCGATACGATATAAACCCTCACATCTTCGAGGCTATTTGTATGATTTTATCATACGAATATAAGTCCTAATTAATTAAAATCGGCAAGATTAAAACATTAAATAAACATTAGGACCTTCCTAAATTCAAGCCAAACAATAGGATAATCGGGAAATTACCAAAGTTCGCTTTGGATCTGTGATTTCTCCTACCCTTCTTCCTTTGGACTCCTAAAATAAAATGTTCCAAATTTGATCCATCCCCTATCGAAATTCAAAAATTCAATCCTCGAAAACTTAAACTTTCAAATTCTTGAGAGCGGAACTATCGATTATTATCGAGAGTTTTCTTAGGTGATTCCCGTCACTTAAGATGTAATTAACTATAGGGCTTCGCCCTTATAGTGGAACTTTAAGAACCTAGTAATATAAACCCCCGCTTAATTCATTTATATTAAGCAGTGGAACTCGTCGGCTTATAAAATTGGTTCGCGTACCAAACGGATGTCACAAATCTCCTAGTTTATTTGATCGAGCCCCATCATCAAGCAATGGTATCTATTCTTCGGGATAGTATATACGCTTAGTGGTGCGGTGCTCGTTTATATAAACTATTCGAGATGCGAGATCGGCTCGACTTCATATCTTAAAATTTTTTAAAATTATTTTCAAAATCAAAACACTACTTTCCAAATTATATATATATATGTAAATTAAATTTAAAATTCGCCGACAACTTCTGTAGGCGACCCCTTTGCAAAACACATAACCTAAAAATATGCCGACATACTTCTGGCGACTTCGCTGGGGACAGTTTCTCTCTCCATTCTAATCAGACAATTCTGCTTTCAAAAATCGGTAGTGCATCCATGTCCCTTATGGATCAGACTACCCTTCTTTCCGTTGGGATATTATGTTCATTTCTACCTCGAACAAGTATAACCAACATTCTCTCGGATTTAGGAGCCACTCGTTTAGACACCCCTAAACA
Organism: Papilionanthe hookeriana x Papilionanthe teres; assembly: GCA_022702705.1. Taxonomy (NCBI): domain Eukaryota; kingdom Viridiplantae; phylum Streptophyta; class Magnoliopsida; order Asparagales; family Orchidaceae; genus Papilionanthe; species Papilionanthe hookeriana x Papilionanthe teres. Next base: position 53,357,756 of record CM040434.1, on the reverse strand, counting down.
GCAGAGGTTCCGAGATCCTTTTACCTCATTTCGAGGTGGGGTGGACCCCCAATAGGTGTTAGTCTAGGAGTGATCCTTCGAGTCGAGAAGTCTCGCTTAAGACTCTCTTTTCCTTTCTAACTCCGATTCGCATTCCTTACCTTCTCTACGCCTTTCAACACTCCGTTCTAAATAAACAAACCCTCTAATAAGTGATTCTTTTAATAAGTGATTCCTTCTTATAAATACATGAACAAGAATGAGTTCGGACTCTTTTCAATTCCTTTCTTTTCGTCCTAAAGAAAAGAAGCATAACTCGGGACCGACAAACCGTAATCTACCCCGCAGAAATGGAAGCCCCGAAACCGATTTTCTCTTTTACCAATGGACCGGACTTCGCCGTCTATAAGGATGAGCCGCCCGACAATGGAATCATCCGATTTGGATAAGGATTTGAAAACACGAACGTCAAGATCACCGACGTCTCCCTCTTTGCACCGACGAACAAGGTATCCGAAGCCGAGGAGCCGCCGCTCGAGTTCAACCTTAGGTCGACCCAAGAATTCCCTCCTCTCGCAAAGGATCCCGACTAAGAGGAATACCGCCGTCCGCAGGAGGACCGTTCTTACTACCCCCACCGGTCTAGTTGTTTCGCACCTACCCCGACTTTTGCCAAATCAAAGGGGAAAGAAATCCGGAATTATGATGGACTCGTTACCGTGGAGGGTACAGCATCTTCTCGTAAGACCTTCTCGTTTTCGAAATCGGGTCCAGCTCAAAGATTCCGTCACCGACAAGGACCCAAAGAAGAAACAAGTAGTAAGGATCGCTAGAGAAGCCGCAGCCGCCGAAATTGCTTTCCTAGAGGAAATTCCGTAACCGCCGTAATATACACCGCCGCTCGAATACATACCACTCTTGGGAGGAAGCGTGTTTCATCCCCTCTCCGCCGCAGAAGATGAAGAAAATATTCGCAAGATTGCCGCCACATTACCACAGCCCCGCATATTACAACGATAGCTCGCAAGAAAAGAACTAGAACTACGCCGTTTGCTCGACCGCAAACTTTGGTAGAAAAGTTAGCAAAGAAGGAAAACCGCCCAGTATCGGAAATTCTACGAAGGATAGGGCGGGTGCCGCCAAATCCCGTCTTGGGCCCCGAGTAGAACCCGCCATCATGACGAAAAGCCAAGTAAAAGAATGAAGGCTAGTCCGCCCGTTGTCGTCTCGGGATTACAAATTAGGTAGGATACCACCTTCCAAGCATTTGGCCGACGCACCATCCGGTCCTAGACCTTCCGCCGTTAGAAGGATGGTATGGCGTCCCACCACCGGCAAGCTGAGATCGAAATGCAGCACTCGAGAAAGAAAGTCTCGTCGTGAGACTCGAGTCTCGAAGAAAGTGCTACCGCAAGAAAGGGGACTCGTGAGAAGGGGACCCTGCAGCCTATCGCACGACAACCACGAAGACACACGGAAAGCCCCGCTAGAAGATGCCATGGAAAAGTCGAGAACCGATATCCGACGATCGGCAAAAGAAAGAGAAGAAAAGTTCGGAGACGAGATTGATTCATCGGAATTCTCGGACGACGAATACGCAGAAATCAACATGGTTGAGACACGAGCTTCATCAGCTTCGCAAGGTGCTCCTGCAGCCGTAGAAAGAGAGGAGCCAGAACTGATGAGAAGGCAGCTTCACGAGAAAGACGACACGATTGCTCAAATGGCGAAGAGGATGGAAGAAATGGTCGTAGCTCTGGCCACTTCCGCAGTCAAGTACAACCACATGCAGAGACACCCCTGCAGGTCATTCACATCGTAGACGGAGGAAAGGAGATTACATCCGTCAATGGGGATGGTCACCGAAAAGGATACAACACAAAGTATGATTCATGAAAAGGATATCAAGAACTTGGTGGAACAAGCAAGTGCGAGAAGCCTTAGCACAATCGAAGGGCGGGACATCCATTCGGACGGCAGACCTTACCCGTAAGAATTCAACGCCGTCCAATACCCGAAAGGCTTCGTACCACCTCTCGTTCAAGACCTTCGACGGAACCGGGAACCCCCGACAAGCATGTGGCACACTTTCGTGCCGCTTGTTGCAATGCCGGCGGGAGCGATGCATTACTCTTCCGACAGCTCGTCGCCAGCCTCGTCGAGAATCGCCTTCGACCGGTATGCAGACTACTCAAATGGTTCGGTGAAGACGTTCTCAGAGCTAGAGAACCTCTTCATCAAGCGATTCGCTGGAGCTCAGCACCACACCACTATAGGTGATTTAGTGGTAGAGAAACAAAAGCCGAATGAAACTTTGGTGGATTACATACTTCGATGGAGGAACTTAAGCATGAAGTGTGAACCAAACGACTACCTTGGAATCCTAAGACCGGTTAGGGCTTAATTTGTAATGCAAATGCCTAACAAAAGGTTGAGGATTTATGTTGCACTAAGCAAACTACCTCGAAGTCCTACGGTTTAGTTATTTAATTCTAAGAAATGCTTTGCTGAAGTAGACTCAGGTTTTGCAGATGACGATGGTCGTGCTGCCCACCATGCTCCTAGCTCCTTGTTGTTAAAAAGGTTTAGTTTTAGAAGTCATAAATCAGGAGATGAGAGAAGTGTTCTGGTTTAGAGAAGGTCTTAATTTCCAAGTGTTTTTTATGTTTCAATTAAAACAAATCTTAAAGTTGATTATAACAACACCGGTTAAGATCCCACGGTTCCATCCTTCCGGCATCGTTATTTTTATCGAATTCACTTAGTCCAGATGAATTTGCTAAACTCAACTAAATGAGTTCCACACTTTCATTTAGACCGTGGGAAATCCCGTTAGCAACACGTAGGTTACATCATCCGAGGTATTCCCGATCATCCAACAAGACGTTTTAATTTAGTTGTAGTTGTAGTTTTGTTGTTCTGTTTGTGATTAAATTTTGAGTTGTTTTATATTTTGAAATGTCGTGGCGGTGAATTTTATCTTGTAATGACTTTTAATTTAGTTTTGGTTTCAGTTTTAGAGACTATCCTAAAGGTGTGGGTTTTCATGCAACAGTTGTTTATCATGTAAGAAAGGTAAGTGCGATGCGATTAAGTAAATTGCAATAAAACAAAAGCATACCTGGAGGGTCTTCCCGTCATCCCAAGCTGCACTTAAACACAATTTAGAATATTTAAGCATTTAAAGCAAGTTCCTAGGTAAAGCTAAGGGAAGGGTTATGGTTTTCTACCAAGGTCCTACTCCTATAGCTTAGTCATTTCCTATGACGTCTAGGTTCTCGTGTTTTGCTTCGAGGACGATTTTCTTCATCAAAGAACAATTAAGTTCAATTGTTCTTATAAATATCCTATCATATCGAGGAAGTGCTTAAGACGAGTCTTAAACATCTTTTCAATACCTCTAGAATTGTTTTAAGTCCAAGAGAATTTAATTATACAAATGAATTAATCATCCAGGAGTTCAAGTTTTGTTATCTCGCTCAGTTGAACTATGACATTCGAATATCCTATGAGTGAAGTAACACTTCACTTAATACTCGTTTAGGAGTTATGACAACAAGAGCTTTTGAGGGCAAATTGATGTTCAAGTGATTTGTGATTTAATTTAATTTTAATTAATGGGTTTAAGTTTGGAATAGTGTTCAAGTTGTTTTAGATTTATTTTGAATTCTTTATGTCTTGGGTGATGTTATATGTAATTCAATTTAATTTAATTTAATTTAGTTTAATTTAATTTGGTTTAGTTTTAATTTTAATTTAATTTTCTTTTAATTTTTATTTTAATTTTAATTTTATTTTAACTTGATTTTATATTATTTTTTTTATTTAATTTAATATGTTTTAATTTAATTTAATTTAATTTAATTTAATTTAATTTAATTTTAATTTTAATTTAATTTAATTTAATCTAGTTTAAATTTTAATTTAATTTAAATTTTAATTTAATTTTATTTTTAATTTTAATTTAATATTTTATTTTTTTATGCTTTAAGGATGATTTAATTTTAATTGTTAAAGTATTAATTTAATTGAAATTTTAAAAGGATTTGATTTAAAAGTTTTAACTTTAATTTAATTTAATGATTAAGTCTTTTAGCATTTTAAATCTTGAATTTGGATTATCATTTTAATTAGGAATTAAATATTATTGAGGTGATTAATTTAGGGATTCTTGAATTAAAGAATAAATTTCTTCCTAATAATATCCCTATTTTAATAATTCCAATTTTTCATCATTCTTCCAAATTTAATTAATTATTTAATTAAGGTTTATTTTAATTATTTTCAAATTGTTTGGTAGGTTTCTACCCTTTAATTGCCTAAGTTTCAAACATCCGAAATCAACTCGCATCAAATATTTTACCCACCCTTTTAATTAAACCTAAAATTTTTTAATTATAGGTTAAAATTTTAATTACCATTTTGCCCTTTAAACTTACTAATTTCATAACTCACTAAATTGAGCTTAAATGAATTTGAAATTTTTATGTGACTTCACTCATATCAATCAAGACATTAGAGGAGAAAATGTGATTTTTCTGTATTTAATTTATTTATGTAAATATTTTTGGTGAAAAATAGGGATTTTAAAGGAAAATTCAATAACATGACCAAGGGAAAGTTTCTGTCCTTAAGAAAATTATGGGACATTCCTAATGACTAGAGGACCACTTGGACAAATTTTGGTGATTTTTTTAATTATATTCTTTTTATTATAATTATTTTGAGTTTTGGAGTATTAATTAATTTAAAAATAAAATAAAGGTTGAAAAATGAATTTTATATTTTTCAAAAATCTCTCTGATATCAAGAAAACCATAGAACCAATTTTTAAAATTTTCTAATTTTTCTTTGATTTATTAGAATTATTTTAGTGGAAATGCTAGAAAATACATTTTTTTTTAATTTTAAAATTACCTTAGGGCTTTAAAATTTAATATCTCATAATAGTAGACTTAAGAAACATATGGGGTTTGTTCCTAAGTGATTAAAGTTTAAAATGTGACATTTTGGTGAATTTTATTATTTTTGTGATTTTTATTATTTTTTAATTATTAAAAATATTAAAATAATGCAAAAATCAACTTTTTTGGAAAACTGCAATTTTTATTTTTTTAAATTCCCCTGATATCAGAGAGGCTCCAAAACCAATTTGGTGAATTTTTGAAAAGTATTTTGAAAGTTATGAATTTTTGAAGTTTAATTTTGGCTAAATGGCTTAATCAACCCATTTGATAAGGCTAACCAAGTCCAATCGACTTCAAACTTTTATGGTGGGTTTCTCTGATCCTAAAGGTCAGTGGAGAATCGATTTCAAGTCAATTTGATGTATGATTAACTCTAATTAATTAAATCTCCATTTTGGGTGTTTAAGCCAATTAAGGTTATTACAAGTGAGTTAACTCAAAAACTATTTTCCCTAGGGTCCTCTGGTCATAAGAAACATCACCAAATTTTCCTAGAATTTATTTCATAACATACTAATTATTGGAATTAAAATACTCAGAATAGTGACCTAGAATTGAAAAATCAATAACTCTTCATAGGGATGGCCTCTGACTTTGGAAAATTCAGGCAATGTCCCCAAATTCAGAGGCTTCAAAAGCCCTATGGTCTCATGCCATGGTGAATTGTATACATGCATGGAGAATTGAAATGTGCAGAGACTAAATAAATTATTAAAAATCAAATATTCAATGAAATTAAATGATTTCTTTTCCACATTATTCTCCTCTGCTCACTGAGCAAGTGAATATTTTTATTTTATTTTTAGGATTTTCCTACACAAAGTTATGAATTTTTTAAGTTCTGGTAATTAAATAAATAGAAAATAGCCCTAATTTCCTACTTATCCACGCGGCGCCACGTCATCCTCGACAGCTCCGAAAGGCCACGCGGTGCGCTCTGATTCGGCGCCGCCATCCAACTCAGCGCTCCAGGGGCCCGCGGTTCATGTCCCATTACTCTGTCCGGCGCGATCCTGGCCGTCCGCTCGATACACACGCGATCCGATGGCTCCTGGTCATCGTCTACGACTGGTGTGAACCCGTGACCGTCAACCTTCAAACCCTAATTTCTCACTCGATTCTCAATGGACTTTCGAGTTCTTATGCTCTATGGATTCGTCTTGACGAGACGAACACATCCATAAGGTAAACATGTATTGAAATTGACCCAAAGTAAATTGAGAATCTCTGGAAGCTCGGGAAGAAGAGTGAGTCCATACCTTTGCTCAGAGAAGTGAAGCATCGATCTGAGAGTTGTGTCACGTTCGATTGGGTCCAAGCAAGCTCCGGATGAAGTCCCTCGGCCTCAGTGAATTGTTTAGGTATGATTTCGACCAAGCCCGATCACAAAGCTTGGAGGCCGGAAGCAATGGCCGGCCCGGAGAGGGGGCTTTTGCTGGTAAACTTCTTCTCGTCCGGTGAAGGTGTAGGACAAATCAATCTGGGGATTGGCTCACCGTGGAGAAGTGTCCCGGTTTTGGGCTTGGATTTCAACTACGAAATCGAGCTCGCGAGAGGAAATGGCAGGGGGATTTCAGTGAGGATCAAGTTCTCTATGTGTGGGGAGTAGTCCGGAACAATTTTGGCGAAGTTTCCTTAAGGTTTGTTTCAGCACCTCCCATGGCCGAGAGGAGGTGGTGTTTAAATAGGAGAGGGTGGAGGGCCTCCCAGGGGGGTTTAAGGCTGGGGATCAGCTGCTCTATGCAAGAGAAGAACAGCCATGGTGGCCACTGGACTTGGGGCAGCTCAGCAAGGGGGAATTTCAATGTTGGCTCACATGTGAGCTTTCGGCCATGGTGTTTTCCGGCGGCCTGGTGGCCGGCCGGCTGTGCATGGGTCACCCTCGTGTTCAGGTGGGTCAGGGCTTGATGTTTGTGAAGTCAATTGGTGGCTGCCATGTGTAAAGGGTTTGAATCAAAGTGGAATGGGGTAAGGGTGTATTTTGGCAAAAATTGGTCAAATGCATGGATTGGGCTAGGTGCGCCTTCCCATGGCTAGTTTGGGCTGAAGATAAAGTGGTTTAGGTCAGCATAATTAGTGGGGAAGGGTCAACATCCAAGTACAATTAAGTTTAAGCAAGGTTCAGTGGAGTCATGGAAGTGGCTAATCCCCTTAAGGGAATATGGAAAGGGCCTCCTCCTCTTGCCATCTTAGGTATGATGAGGTGGAAAGTAGATCCCATGGCTCTCATGTGGCTCATGCATGGCTTCATGGCTCATCTTTGGCTTGGGTAAAGTTTAGTCAACTTTCATGAGGAAGGGTGTTGGAATTTTTGATGGATTTAAGGAGAATTGTCACAAGGCCTGATTTGGATTTATTTGGTGATATATTTTAGAACTTAGGATGTGTTTTAAATCAAAGGGATGATGAGAGGAATTTCATGTGGGCTTTGTTATGGACTTTGGGCTTTTGAATTTGTCTTGGATGGGCTTTTTAGAAAGTTTTAAGAAAGTGGGCCTTGGGCTTTATGGATGGGAATTTTTGTAAAAGTTTTGGCTAAATAATTGTTGTGTTTGCTTTAGGGATGTGTCATGAGTGATTTGAAATAAATTTGAGGTGGTTTGGGCTTGAATTGGGTTGGATTTGGGTTCATTTGGTACATGGGCCAATGTTGGTCAAATTGGGCTAATTTGGGCCAATGTTGGGCTAGGGTTGAAATTGATGTAAAATTAATGTTGGGAAATGTTTATGGGAGTGTTTTAAAGAGGTTTCCAACTTTTGTTGGGGTTGGATTTTGGGGTTTGGGTCTATTTGGGTTAAGTTTGGGTTTAGGTCAAAATTGGGCATTTTGGTTTTGGGTTGAATTTGAGTGGGGTTTGGGTCCAAACTTTGGGCAAATTATGTTAGTGTTTTGTTTTTGAAGATGTTAGGGAAGGTTTAGAAAAGATTTGGGGTTAATTGGAGTTGAATTGGTTTGGTTTGGGCTAAGTTTGGGTCATGGGTCCAAATTGGGCTTTAAGGTCAAAAGTGAAATTGGATTCAAATGCCAATCAAATTGGGCTTAGATTTGGTCTATATTTATGTTGGGGATGTTGAATTGAAGTTTAGAATTGAATTGGACCAAATTTGGGTCAATTGGGTAGGTTTGGTTTGACATTGGGTTCACTTTGGGTTAAAATGGGTCAAATTGGGGATTTTGACAAAAGTGGGGTAAATTGACAAAATTGGCCCATGGTGTAGTTGAACAAAATGAAATTGGGAATATTTGGGATTTTCTGGAATTTTCAGGGAATTTTCGGAATTTTTGGATTTTTGGGTCAAGAGGGGCATTTTGGTAATTTGGAGGGTATTGGGGGTATTTTTGGAATTTTTTATATATTTGGCTATGGATTATCAATGATTGATGTGGGAATGTTTGGGATTGGTTTTGAGGAATTTTTGGTGATTTGGAGATTTTTGGAAATTTTGGGTAATTTCAAGGGTCTTGGTAAGTTAAGCGGGTCTCGGGGTCCCGGGGTCGAAATCGAAAATTTAGAAAATTGAAGATTGGGTAAATGTAAGTGGAATGAAATCATTTTGGTTGAGCCACGAAGCCATATCAAGCCCACATGAGCCATGAAGGGACTCATTCGAGGCATTCACTATGTTGTTCCTAACCCTCTTAGCCTACGAGCTAGGGGTTAAGGACCATCCATGTGAATCACCTTCATGAGTCGGGAGGTCAAGTTGGGTATGGGTGTGGTTTTAGGAGGTGTGTGAAAGTGTAGTGTATAAGTGTAGTGTGTGTGTAAGTCAGCCCTTCACTGCACTGGGCCACCTGTGTGCGGTCCTAAGGCCAAAGAGTCCTATAGGAACTCATCCTTTAAACTTCCACATTTGATTTCAACCCTCTAGGTGATTAGGGGTCTACAATCAAGTTTGTGGAGTTTGCAGGGAGTTAAGAAGTGGTTTGAATTTCTAGGTGGTGGGTCCCAATTCTAATTCTCTAAGATAGTCAAAGGAAAAGCCTAAGGCTAGATCCTAAGTACTAAAAAGAAGAAGAGAAGACCTCATCAAAAATGAGGTCAACAAGGCTTTCCCTGCTGAATACAATGGTTTAAAACAGCTCTCTCTCTTATAACTTCACTGACATGACTTGAAGGCAATAGCTTAGATGAGATAAAGTATTGCCATGCTTTAGAAGTGGTATTCAACTTAGAGGCTTGAAAATTTACTCTTCTTTCATCTGTTATCTTCCATAAACAGCCTCCACCAGTAAGAAAAGACAATATCTCATCTAACTCTCCCTCAAAAGGATAATAATTGGCATAAAAATAAAACATCTCAAGCGGCAATTGGTAAAAAGTATTAATAACCGCAGGCGAAAAATCTACTTGCTGGCCTCTAACCATCACCAAATTGTCTTCTGTTGCTAGCAAGTTTGCATAAAACTCTCTAACTACAGAAACAACAACAACAGCAGAGAAGCAACAGTAATTCTCCAAAATTTTTCTAGCAATCATCTCTTCAATATCTCTTCCTGGCTTTCTAAACACTAGTTCTGGAATCAATTTACACGACGATAAGGCATCGACATATCGATCCTCTGCTCTAGAATTGACAAATTTCTCAGAATCAAATCTTGCCTTCTCTCTCGAGCACTTTGACTTTGGAGCATGTTGACCTCATTTATAATGAGTCAATACCTTTTGACCTCAAAAGTCAACATTGGTCAAAATGGTCAAACTAGACCCAATGACCAATCCTGTTGACCCCATAGGTCAACCTTTTGACCTAAAAAGTCAACATTGGTCAAATTGGTCAAACCAGACCCAATGACCAACCCTGTTGACCCCATAGGTCAACCTTTTGACCTAAAAAGTCAACATTGGTCAAAATGGTCAAACCGTAACCTAATGACCAACCCCTGTTGACCCCATAGGTCACCCTTTTGACCTAAAAGTCAATATTGGTCAAAATGGTCAAACCGTACCCAATGACCAACCCTGTTGACCCTACAGGTCAACCTTTTGACCTAAAATGACAATTTTGGTCAAAATGGTCAATCCTGACCTAATGACCAACCCTGTTGACCCAACAGGTCAACCTTTTGGTCTGAACTGATAATTTTGGTCAAAATGGTCAATCCTGACCCAATTACTAATCCTGTTGACCTCATAGGTCAACCTTTTGACCTAAAATAACAATTTTGGTCAAAATAACCAATCTATATCCAATCACCAACCTTATTGACCCAATGGGTCAACACATGACCTAAAAAGTCAATTTTGGTTAAAATGATCAATTTTTGATCAAACAACCAATGACATGTTTAAAACCCCATAATGACAAAATATTAATCAAATTAATTTCAAAAAATTATTTTGATTAATTAAATTGACTAATAATTTGATTTTCAATATTTTAATTAATCAAATGACAAGATTAATTAAAATGAAAATTAAATTAAAGTCATAAAATGAAAAAATTAATCAAATAATTGATTTCAAAATTATTTTGATTAATTAATTGACTAATGAATTAATTTTTAAAATTTTAATTAATAACCTAATTAATTAAAATGAAAATTTAAATTCAAAAGCCATAAAATCACAAAATCCACAAATTGATTAAAAATAATGGAATTAATCAAATAATTAATTCCAAACTATTTTTAATTAATTAATTGACCAATAATTTAATTTTCATGTTTTAATTAATGACTTAATTAATTAAAGTGAAAATTAAATTGAAAAGTCATGAAAAGAGACAAAAATTAATTTTAATGACATGGATATTAATCAAATAATTAATTGAAATTATTTCCAATTAATTATTGATTAATAAAATAATTTTCAATATTTAAATAATGACATAATTAATTAAATATGGAAATTAAAATGAAAAGGGCATAAAATGGAATTTTAACCCATGAAACCATGATTTTTAAAATTCTAAATCTCTTTATTACATCATAAATGACCTCATCCATGGATTATTCATGACTCATGGGACTTATTAAGTGTAGGTTAATACATTAAAATAACCTATAAACCATGGTTAAAGAAAATAATCATTAAAGAAAATAAGGTGTCATCCTCTCATGAAATTAAAATTTGAGGTGGCTCATCCTCATGAACTCACCAATGAAAATTAGACGCCAATTAAACTCACATGAGCAACTTACTTAACCATGGTTATAACCAAATTTTAAGAATTTTGCATGAGAAAAATATGTGTCACCTTCTCATCCAAACCTTAAATGAGATGTTGGAAGGGGAAGGGATCACTCTCATGACTCATCCTTCACCTCTTAGACCACCCAATAGAAGGGAGACAAGAAGTTAACCCATCCCACACCTTGGTTAAGAGCCATCATGGCTAAGGCTTGCATGAGATGAGTAAGGGGCTAATGTGTCACCACCTCATGAAATGGTAAATGAGGTGTTGTAAGGAGAGGGTCTCAACTATTTGAGTCACCATGAACCTCCCACTTAGCCAATGGAATGGAAACAAAGAGGCTAAAATCCATCATGACAAGATTTAAGCCAAAATTGCCATGAAATGTGCACTTGCTTAAGTGGCAAAATTCTCGTGAAGGAAGAAGAGGTGAAGCTTGGTTTACATGGGGGAGGTTGTACTCTACAGCCCTAACTATACCATGGTCAAATCCAAGCCAACCAAGGTTAATCCAAAGCCATTCATGGTTATAAATACCCCCCTTGGCCAAAATATCCAAGAGGAGAAAAAATTAGAAATACCTATAGGTCGCTCAAATCCTCTGACCCCCTACATAAGAACTCTTCCTAAGAGTCTTAACAGTCCATTAGAACCAAATCCAAGCTATAGGTTGAACCCAATCGAGCCAATTTGAGCAAAACTCAAAATAGCCCAAACCAACCACTTCTTCAAAATTCTCCTTTAAGCCCGACTTCTGGATCAAATTACTGCAGCAATAATCTTCCATTGGGGTCCTAGAAGACAACTAGAAGGTCTGATCTAGCTTGATTTGCTTGTGGCAAAGGTATGGAATTATTTTTCACAAAATAATTTGTATTTTTGAAATATCATTGGTTATACTAGCCCAGAAATGTATCATCACCGTATAGATACATTCTACATGTTCAGACGATTTCATAGGTTCAAAAATCACTCAATTTTGTTGATAAATGAGTGAGATATTGACCTTAGAAGTTGGACGGTTCAGGAATTTTCTGAATTATCTGCATTAATCCAGCCGTCTGATCCCGTGTTTCGGAACAGACGGCCCAGATCAAACTGCACCGTGTTCGGTGTTCAGATCCGCACAGCGGATCTTCCCGCCCATCAATCGTACGAGGACACGTGGCAGCGCTTGAATTTTTCTGGGCTGGATTAATTCAGGGAAACCTTAAAAACTTCAAAAATTCATATCTTTTGATCCAGATGTCATAAAAATAAAATTAAAATACCTCTGGAAAGCTCTTGAACAGGAGAAAATTATGAGACCAAAATCATAATTTTATTCTCAGTATTTAATTTTTAATTTATTAAATACTCTCTGGAGTATTTTAATTATTAAAAATTATTTACAAGTCAGAAAAATATGAAATTTTTAGGCAATAACCTTTAAGTCCTTAGGCACATCTTCTGATTTTTCTAAGGCTAGGATAGCTCTCTAGGATATGATTTCCTAATTTCCATGATATTTTGTAATTATTTTCAAACTAATTAAGAAATTTGAAAATTTGGAAAATTTGAATGTAAAATGATTGAGAACATTAGGATAACGGATAACAATCCTAAAACAACAATTCTCAAGTCATCAAAACAATCTAAAAGACATTTTGAAATAAGGTTAAGATTTATTAATTTTAAAATTAATAATTCAAAACCTCCTCTTCACATATTTAATCCATCTCATCACGGATTAAGCAAGTGATGAATCCAACTCAAATAAAACAATAATTAGGTTTAAAGACAACTTAAACCTAGTTAAATCATTAAACCTTATGGTTTGATAAAAAAATCAAACACTTTAATTAAGTTTAAGGACATATTAAACTTAATTAACCCATTAAACCTTACTTAAATTAGGTTTAATACAAAATCAAAACCTTTTAATTAAGTTTAAGGACATATTAAACTGAATTAATCAAAATCAAACTCTTTAATTAAGTTTAAGGACATATTAAACTTGATTAATCAAAATCAAACTCTTTTAATTAAGTTTAAGGACATATTAAACTTAATTAACCCATTAAACCTTAACTAAATTAGGTTTAATACAAATCAAACCTTTAATTAAGTTTAAGGACATAATAAACTTAATTAACCTCCTTAAACATTAGGTTTAATCAAACCTAAACCCTAATTAGGTCAAACCCATTAGACCTAATTAAACCATTAAACCTTAACTAACTAAGGTTTAGTCAAACCTAAACCCTAATTAGGTCTAACCCATTAGACCTAATTAAACCATTAAACCTTAACTAACTAAGGTTTAATCAAGCCTAAACCCTAATTAGGTCTAACCCATTAGACCTAATTAAACCATTAAACCTAAGGTTTAATCAAACCTAAACCCTAATTAGGTCTAACCCATTAGATCTAATTAAACCATTAAACCTTCACTAACTAAGGTTTAATCAAGCACAAACCCTAATTAGGTCTAACCCATTAGACCTAATTAAGCCATTAAACCATTAAACCTTAACTAACTAAGGTTTAATCAAACCAAAACCCTAATTAGGTCTAACCCATTAGATATAATTAAACCATTAAACCTTAACTAACTAAGGTTTAATCAAGCACAAACCTTAATTAGGACTAAACCATTAGACCTAATTAGACCATTAAACCTTAACTAACTAAGGTTTAATCAAACCTAAACCATAATTAGGTCTAACCCATTAGACCTAATTAAACCATTAAACCTTAACTAACTAAGGTTTAATCAAGCACAAACCCTAATTAGGTCTAACCCATTAGACGCGATTAAACTATTAAGTCTTAACTAAATTAGATTTAATCAAACTTAAACTCTAATTAAGTCTATTACATTAGATTTAATTAATTATTAAACCTTAACCAACAAAGGTTTAACCAAACCCAAACCCAAAATAAACTTTCAATCTTTAACTTAGGTTCAACCCGACATGAACCTAAATCAAACCTAAACCTAACTTAAGTCTAACCCACATCAAACTTAAGTCAAACCATACTTAGGTTCAACCCGACATGAACCTAAACCCAACTTAAACCTAAACTTAAGTCTAAGCCACATTGGACTTAAGTCAAACCATACTTAGGTTCAACCCGACATGAACCTAAGTCTAACCCAAACATAACTTAAGTCTAACACATATTAGACTTAAGTCAAACCATACTTCGGTTCAATCCGACATGAACCTAAATCCAACTTAAACCTAAACTTAAGTCTAACCCACATTAGACTTAAGTCAAACCATACTTAGGTTCGACCCGACATGAACCTAATTCTAACCCAAACATAACTTAAGTCTAACACATATTAGACTTAAGTCAAACCATACTTAGGTTCAACCCGACATGAACCTAAATCCAACTTAAACCTAAACTTAAGTCTAACCCACATTAGACTTAAGTCAAACCAAACTTAAGTTCAACCCGACTTGAACCTAAGTCTAACCCAAACATAACTTAAGTCTAACTTATATTAGACTTAAGTCAAACCATACTTAGGTTCAACCCGACTTGAACCTAAGTCTAATCCAAACCTAACTTAAGTCTAACCCATATTAGACTTAAGTCAAACCAAACTTAATTTCAACCTGACATGAACCTAAACCAAACCTAACATAAGTCTAACCCATATTAGACTTAAGTCAAACCAAACTTAGGTTCAACCTAACTTGAGCCTAACTTAAAATCAAACCTTAACTTAAGTTCAACCCAAATTAAACTTAAGTTGACCTTAAGTCTAGGTTCAACCTGATTGAATCTAACTTAACTTAAACTCAAACCTTAACTTAAGTTCAACCCATATTGAACTTAAGTCGACCTTAAGTCTAGGTTCAACCTGACTTGAACCTAACTTAACCTAAACTCAAAACCTTAACTTAAGTTCAACCCATATTGAACTTAAGTTGACCTTAAGTCTAGGTTCAACTTGACTTGAATCTAACTTAACTTAAACTCAAACCTTAACTTAAGTTCAACCCATATTGAACTTAAGTCGACCTTAAGTCTAGGTTCAACCTGACTTGAACCTAACTTAACCTAAACTCAAAACCTTAACTTAAGTTCAACCCATATTGAACTTAAGTTGACCTTAAGTCTAGGTTCAACCTGACTTGAATCTAACTTAACTTAAACTCAAACCTTAACTTAAGTTCAACCCATATTGAACTTAAGTCGACCTTAAGTCTAGGTTCAACCAGACTTGAACCTAACTTAACTTAAACTCAAAACCTTAACTTAAGTTCAACCCATATTGAACTTAAGTCGACCTTAAGTCTAGGTTCAACCAGACTTGAACCTAACTTAACCTAAACTCAAAACTTAACTTAAGTTCAACCCATATTGAACTTAAGTCGACCTTAAGTCTAAATTCAACCTAACTTGAACTCAAATTAACCTAAACCTTAGGTTCAACTTACATTGAATCTAACATAACCTAAGCCTAACTTAAGTCTAACCTATATTAGATTTAAGTCAAATCAAACTTAGGTTCAACCCGACATGAACCTAAGTCAAACCTAAAAGTTTGACGTACATTAGACTTAAGCCAAAGCAAACTTAGGTTCAACCTGACATGAATCTAAGTCAAACCCAAAATAAACTTAACTTAGGTTCAACACAACATGAACCTAAGTTCAACTTTTAACTTAGGTTCAACGCAACATGAACCCAAGTTCAACCTATGCTTAGGTTCAACCCCAACTTTAACTTAAGTCAAACATCAAACCTTAGGTTCAACCTGACATGAACCTAAGTCTAACTTAAACCTAACTTAAGTCTAACCCATATTCTAACTTAAGTCTAACCCATATTAGACTTAAGTTAAACCATACTTAGGTTCAACCTGACATGAACCTAAGTCTAACCTAAACCAACTTAAGTCTAGCCCATACTAGACTTAAGTCAAACCATACTTAGGTTCAACCTGACATGAACCTAAGTCTAACTTAAACCTAACTTAAGTCTAACCCATATTAGACTTAAGTCAAACCATACTTAGGTTCAACCTGACATGAACCTAAGTCTAACCTAAACCAACTTAAGTCTAGCACATATTAAACTTAAGTCAAATCATACTTAGGTTTAACATGACATGAACCTAAGTCTAACTTAAACCTAACTTAAGTCTAACCCATATTAGACTTAAGTCAAGCCATACTTAGGTTTAACCTGACATGTGTCGGCATATTTTTAGGTTTTGATGTTTTATTTGGAAAAAGGGGCGGTCGCCTACAGAAATTATCGGCGAATTTTAATTTAATTTAAATAAATAATTTGAAAAGTAATATTTGATTTTGAAAATAATTTTAAATTTGAAAATTTTAAGATATGAAATCAAACTGATCTCACATCTCGAATAGTTTATATAAACGAGCACCGCATCACAAACCATGTATCTATCCCGAAGAATAGACACATTGCTTAATGATGGGGCTCGATTAAATAAACTAGAAGATTTGTGACATCCATCTGATCTGCGAACCAATTTTATAAGCCGACAAATTCCCCTGTTTAATATGAAAACATTAAACATGGTTTATATTACCTGGGTTCTTAAAATTCCCTATAAGGGCAAGCCCCTATAGTTAATTACATCTTAAGTGACGGGAATCACCTAAGAAAACTCTCGATAATAATCGGTAGTTCGCTCTCAAGAATTTCAAGGTTTAAGTTTTCGAGGGATTGAATTTTAGAATTTCAATAGGGAATGGATCAAGTTTGGAACATTTTATTTTGGGAATCCGAAGGAAGAAAGGTAGGAGAAATCACAGATTCGAAGCGAACTTCGGTAATTTCCCGACTATCCTATTTGTTTGGCTTGAATTTAGGAAGGTCCTAATGTTTATTTAATGTTTTGATCTTGCCAATTTTAATTAACTAGGACTTATATTTGTATGATAAAATCATACAAATAGCCTTGAAGATATGAGGGTTTATGTCGTACCAAACGACTACCTCGGAGTCCTAAGAGCGGTTAGGGCTTAATTTACATGACATGATCATGCAAATGCCTAACGAAGAGTTGAGGATTTATGTTGCACTAGGCAAACTACCTCGAAGTCCTATGGCTTGGTTATTTAGTTCTAAGGAAAGTTTCTTTGAAGTAGCTCGGGTTTTGTCGATGACGATGGCCGTGCTGCCCACCATGCTCCGAGCTCCTTGTTATTGTAGTGGTTTAATTTTAGAAATCATAAATCAGGAGGTGAGAAAAGTATTCGGGTTTAGAGAAAATCTTAAAATCCAGGTGTTTTTAATATTTTAATTAAACAAATCTTAAGGTTGATTATAACAACACCGGTTAAGATCCCACGGTTCCATCCTTCCGGCATCGTTATTTTTATCGGATTCACTTAGTCCAGATGAATTTGCTAAACTCAACTGAATGAGTTCCACACTTTCATTTAGACCGTGGGAAATCCCGTTAGCAACACGTAGTTTACATCATCCGAGGTATTCCCGATCATCCAACAAGACGTTTTAATTTAGTTGTAATTGTAGTTTTGTTGTTCTGTTTGTGATTAAATTTTGAGTTGTTTTATATTTTGAGATGTTGTGGCGGTGAATTTTATCTTGTAATGACTTTTAATTTAGTTTTGGTTTCAGTTTTAGGGACTATCCTAAAGGTGTAGGTTTTCATGCAACAGTTGTTTATCATGCAAGAAAAGTAAGTGCAATGCGATTAAATAAATTACGGTAAAGTAAATTGCAATAAAATAAAAGCGTACCTGGAGGGTCTTCCCGTCATCCCAAGCTGCACTTAAAACACAGTTAGAATATTTAAGCATTTAAAGTAAATTCCTAGGTAAAGCTAAGGGAAGGGTTATGGTTTTCTACCAAGTTCCTAATCCTATAGCTAGTCATTTCCTATGACGTCTAGGTTCTTGTATTTTGGTTTGAGGACGATTTTCTTCATCAAAGAACAATTAAGTTTAATTGTTCTTATAAATATCCTATCATATCGAGGAAGTGCTTAAGACGAATCTTAAACATCTTTTCAACATTTCTAGGATTATTTTAAGTCTAAGAGAATTTAATTATAAACATGAATTAATCGTCTGGGAATTCAAGTTTTGTTATCTTGCTCAGTGAACTAGGACATTTGAATATCCTATAAGTGAAGTAACGCTTCTTTTAACACTCATTTTTAAGAGTTATGACATCACGAGCTTTCGAGGGCGAATGGATGTTCAGTGAGTTGTGATTTAATTTTAGTTAATGGATTTAAGTTTGGAATAGTGTTCAAGTTGTTTTAGATTTATTTTGAATTCTTCATGTCTTAGGTGATGTTATATTTAATTTAATTTAATTTAATTTAACTTAATTTAATTTAATTTAATGTGGTTTAATTTAATTTAATTTAATTTAAGTTGATTTAATATAATATGCTTTAGCTTAATTTAATTCAATTTGATTTAATTTAATTTGATTTAGTTTTAATTTAATTTAATTTAATTTAATTTAATTTAATTTAATTTAATTTAATTTAACTTAATTTCATTTAATTTCATTTAATGTAATTTAATTTAATTTTAATTTAATTTAATTTTAATTTAATTTAATGTAATTTAATTTAATTTAATGTAATTTAATTTAATTTAATTTAATTTAATTTAATTTAATTTAATTTAATATGTTTTAATTTAATATGTTTTAATTTAATTTAATTTAATTTAATTTAATTTAATTTAACATTTTATTTTAAAAGGGTTTGTTTTAAATAATTTAACCTTAACTTACTTTAATGATTAAGTCTTTTAGCATTTTAAACCTTAAACTTGGATTATCATTTTAATTAGGAATTAAATATTATTGGGATGATTAATTTAGGGATTCTTAAATTAAAGAGCAAACCTCTTCCTAATAACATCCCTATTTTAATAATTCCAATTTTATTATTCTTCCAAATTTAATTAATTATTTTAATTAAAGTTCATTTCAATTATTGTTGAATTGTTTAATAGGTTTCTACCCTTTAATTATTTAAATTTCAATCATCCAAATTAGATTAAGATCAAATATTTTACCTTTTCATTTTTATTAAGCCTAAAGTTTTAATTAAGGGTTAAAATTTTAATTACCATTTTGCCCTTCAAGCTTAATAATTTCATAACTCACTAAATTGAGCTCAAATGATTTTGAAATTTTTATGTGACTTCACTCATATGTCAATAAAGACATTAGAGGAGAAAAATGTGATTTTTATGTATTTAATTTATTTATGTAATTATTTCTAGTAGAAAATAGAGATTTCCAAGGAAAATTTAATAATATGACCAAGGGAAAGTTTCTGTCCTTAAGAAAATTATGGGACATTCCTAATGACCAGAGGACCACTTGGACCAAGTTGGTGATTTTTTGAATTATATTATTTTTATTATAATTATTTTGAGTTTTGGAGTATTAATTAATTTAAAAATAAAATAAAGTTTGAAAAATGAATTTTATATTTTTCAAAAATCTCTCTGATATCAAGGAAATCAGATAATCAATTTTTATAATTTTCTGATTTTTCTTTGATTTATTAGAATTATTTTAATAGAAATGCTTAGAGAATACATTTTTTATTTTAAAATTACCCTAGGGCTTTAAAATTTAATAACTCATCATAGAGACCTAGGAAAAATATGGGATTTGTTCCTAAGTGACTAAAATTCAAAATGTGACATTTTGATGAATTTTATTATTTTTGTGATTTTTATTATTTTTTAATTATTAAAATATTAAAATAATACCAAAAAAATCAACTTTTTTAGAAAATTGAAATTTTAATTTTCTAAATTCCCCTAATATCAGAGAGGCTCCAAAACCAATTTGGTGAATTTTTGACAAGTATTTTGAAAGTTATGAATTTTCAAAGTTTAAATTAGCTAAATGGCTTAATCAACCCATTTGATAGGGCTAACCAAAACCAATTGACTTCAAACTTTTATGGTGGGTTCCTCTGATCCTAAAGGTCGAGTGGAGAATTGATTTCAAGTCAATTTGATGTATGATTAGCTCTAATTAATTAAGAACCTATTTAGGGTGTTTAAGCCAATTAGGGTTATTCCAAGTGAATTAATTCAAAACCTATTTTTCCTAGGGTCCTCTGGTCATAAGAAATATCACCAAATTTTCCTAGAATTTATTTCACAACATGCTAATTATTGGATTTAAGATACTCAAAACAGTAACATGAACTTAAAAAATCAATAACTTCTCATAGGGATGGCCTCTGACTTTGGAAAATTCAGGGAATGTTCCCAAATTCAGAGGCTTCAAAAGCCCTATGGTCTCATGCCATGGTGAATTTCCTATATGCATGGAGAATTAAAACAATGCAGAGGGTAAATAAATCATTAAAAATAAAATACTAGATGAAATTAAATGATTTCTTTTCCACATTATTCTCCTCTATTCACTGAGCAAGAGGGTATTTTTATTTTATTTTTAGGATTTTTCTACACAAAGTTATGAATTTTCAAAGTTCAGGGAATTAAATAAATCAGAAAAATCCCTAATTTTCTATTTAAAACGGCGGCGCTGACTCATCCTAGGCAGCCCCGAACGCACACGTGTCGCCTCCTGATTCGGCGCTGACTTCTGACTCAGCGCCATGCGGCCCGCGGTTCATGTATCATCTCCTCGTCCGACGCCATCTGAGCCGTCCGTCCGCGCGTGTATTAAATGAACGGCATCCGTTCATCGTCCCCAAGCCTCCTAGCCCGAGAACCGTCCGCACTAAAACCCTAAGAACTCACTCATTTCTCAACGGATTTTCGTGTTCTTATGCTCTCATGGATTCGTCTTGAAGAGACGAATGCATCTATACGGTGATCATGCATTGAAATTAAAGCATTTGAAATGGAGAATCTCCGAAGCTCGGGATAAAGAGTTAGCTCATACCTTTGCTCAGAGAAGTGTGGCTTCAATCTGAGGGTTGTGTCACCTTCGATTGGATCTCAACAAGCTCCAGATGAAGTCTCCTGGTCTGGTGAATTGCCTAGGTACGATTTCGACCAAGCCCGATCACAAAGCTTGGAGGCTGGAGCAACTGGGTGGCCTGGAGATGGGGCTTTCAGTGGGAAACTTCTCCTCTTGGTCCAGTGAAGGTGTAGGACCGATCAATTTGAGGATTGGCTCACTGTGGCAAAGTGTCTCGGTTTTGGGTGAAATTTCGGTTGAGAAATTGGATTCGTCGGTGGGGATTAGGGCAAATTGACACGGGGCTCAGCTGCTCTAAGTATGGAGTAGGGTTTGGAACAATTTTGGCGGAGTTTCGGCAAGGTTTGTGCAACTCTCTTCCATGGCCGTGAGGGGGTTGGGTTTAAATAGAGGTGGCTGGAGAGCCTCGCGAGGATGGCCGAGGGTTGGGATCAGCTGCTCCGGGCATGGGAAGAACAGCTATGGTGGCCATTGGGCATGGGGCGGCTCGGCGAAGGTGGAATTCCAAAGTTTGGCTCCTCCCAAGTTCTCGGCCATGGTGTTTTCCGGCGACCTGGTGGTGGCCGGCCGGTGCACTAGTCACCATCTTGTTCGGGTGGGTCGTGGTCGGGGTTTAGTGTAGGCGATTGGCAAATGCCATGTGTAAAAGGCTTGGATTAGAATGGAATGGGAGAGGGCTCATTTTGGCTCAAATTGGTCAACCCATCCATTTGGGCTAGGTGCACCACCCAAGGCTTGGTTTAGGTCTGAAGAGTAAGTGATTTGGATCGGCTTGATTAGTGGGGTCAAGTCACAATCCAAGTACGATTAAGTTTAAGCATGGTTTAGTGGAGTCATGGAAGAGGTTAATCACTCTTAAGAGAGTATGGAAAGGGCCTCCTCCTCTTGCCATCTTGGGTATGGTGAGGTGGAAAGTAGATTCCATGGCTCTCATGGCTCCCATGTGGCTCATGCATGGCTTCATGGCTCATCTTTGGCTTGGGAAAAGTTAAGTCAATTTCATGGAAATGGATTTAAGAAAAATTTTTGTATCTTGATGGGAATTTGTATGGGGCTTAATTTGGAATGGCTTCATGATGAATTTTCAAACTTAGGGATTGATTTTAATTAATGGTATGATGAGAAGAATTTGTCATATGGGCTTTAGCATGAAATTTGGGCTTTTAGGAAGGTTTAAGAAAGTGGGCTTTTGGTTTAAAAAAAAATAAATTTATGGATGGGAATTTTGTGAAGGATTGGGCCAAAGAAATGTTACAATTGGTTTAGGGATGTTCCATGAATGGTTTGGAGTCAATTTGGTGTGATTTGGAATTGGATTGGTTTGAATTTGGGTTCATTTGGTAAGTGGGCCAATGTAGGTCAAATTGGGCTAACTTGGGCCAATGTTGGGCTAGGGTTGAAATTGATGTAAAATTAATGTTGGGAAATGTTTATGGGAGTGTTTCAAAGAGGTTTTGGCTTTGGTTGGGTTTTGATTTTGGGGTTTGGGTCTATTTGGGCTAGGTTTAGGTTTAGGTCAAAATTGGGCCTTTTAGCTTTGGGTTGAATTTGAGTGGGGTTTGGGTCTAAATTTTGGGCAAATCATGTTAGTGTTTTGTTTATGGGGATGTTAAGGAAGGTTTAGAAAAAATTTGGGGTTAATTGGAGTTGAATTGGATGAGTTTGGGCTAAGTTTGAGTCATGGGTCCAAATTGGGCTTTAAGGCCAAAAGTGAAATTGGATCCAAATGTCAATCAAATTGGACTTGGATTTGGTCTATATTAGTGTTGGGGATGTTGAATTGAAGTTTAGAATTGAATTGGACTAGAATTTGGGTCAATTGGGTAGGTTTGGTTTGACATTGGGTTCACTTTGGGTTAATATGGGTCAAATTAGGGGTTTTGATAAAAGTGGGGTAAATTGACAAAATTGGTCCATGGTGTAGTTGAACAAAATGAAATTGGAAATATTTGGGATTTTCTGGAATTTTCTGGGAATTTTCTGAATTTTTGGATTTTTTGGCTAAGAGGGGTATTTTGGGTATTTGGAGGGTATTGGGAGGTATTTTTGGAATTTTTGGCGTTTTTGGGTATGAATGATCAATTTGATTGGTGAGGCAATGTTTAGGATTGATTTTGGAGAATTTTGGGTGATTTGGAAATTTTGGGAAATTTGGGTAATTTCAAGGGTTTTGGGTAGGCTAGGCAGGTGTAGGGTCCCGGGGGTCAAAAAAATTAAAAATTTGGAAAATTGAAGATTGGGTGAATGTAAGTGGAATGAAATCATTTTGGTTGAGCCATGAAGCCATATCAAGTCCACATGAGCCATGAAGGGACTCATTTGAGGCATCCACTATGTTGTTCCTAACCCTCTTGCAAGGGCTTAGGTGTTAAGGACCATCCATGTGAATCACCTTCATGATTCAGGAGGTCAAATTGGGTATGGGTGTGGTTTTAAGAGGTGTGTGAAAGTGCAGTGTATAGGTGTAGTGTGTGTGTAAGTCAGCCCCTTCACCAGACCAGGCCACCCAGGGCAGTCCTAAGGCCAAAGAGTCCTATGGGAACTCATCCTATAAACTTCCACATTTGATTTCAACCCTCTAGGTGATTAGGGGTCTACAATCAAGTTTGTGGAGTTTGCAGGGAGTTAAGAAGTAGTTTTAATTTCTAAGTGGTGGGTCCCAATTCTAATCCTCTAGGATAGTCAAAGGAAAAGCCTAAGGCTAGATCCTAAGTACTAAAGAGAAGAAGAGAAGACCTCACCAAAAATGAGGTCAACAAAAGGACCCCCAATAGGTGTGGTGTGCTAACAAAGCACACCGCGCGTATTGGCGTTGACCGAAAAGATCAACAAAACCAACACAGATGTCCAAGTGACAAACTTAGGATGAAGTAGAAGAGTTTCCGTCGGGGAGTGTCGAGTATATCTCTGAGACTGGAGATTCCTGAACTCTCGCTGGGGAAAGGAAAAGGAGGTGAGTCCCAAATCACATGATCTGGGGGAATTTCGATTTAGATTTTTGTTTTGTTTTAGTTTAAGTTTTGATGTGTAAGTTTAGATTTTGAGTTTCAATTTAGATTAAAGTTTGGTTTAAAATCAATTTGAGAAAATTTGAATTTGAAATTTGGATTTGAAATGAGAATTGAAACCTAAGTTCCAATCTCGGGATTGCAAGGAAAACCGAAATCGGGGTACCAGCCGCAGAATGAGAATCGGAGTTTAAGTGTTGATTGAAGGGGATGAGAATCAGAATTTAGGTACTGATCTCGAAAGTTTAAAGAGAACTGGAATTGGGTTCTAGTCTTGAAGGTTTAAAGAGAACTGGAATCTGGTTCCAGTCTCGAAGGTTTAAAGAGAAATGGAAACTGGTTCCAATCTCGAAGGTTTAAAGAGAAATGGAAACTGGTTCCAATCTCGAAGGTTTAAAGAGAAATGGAAACGGGTTCCAATCTCGAAGGTCTAAAGAGAAATGGAAGCTGGTTCCAATCTCAAAGGTTTAATGATAATTGGAAACTGGTTCCAATCTCGAAGGTTTAAAGGAGAAATGGAAGCTGGTTCCAATCTCAAAGGTTTAATGAGAATTGGAAACTGGTTCCAATCTCGAAGGTTTAAAGAGAAATGGAAGCTGGTTCCAATCTCAAAGGTTTAATGAGAATTGGAAGCTGGTTCCAATCTCGAAGGTTTTAAAGAGAAATGGAAGCTGGTTCCAATCTCAAAGGTTTAATGAGAATTGGAAACTGGTTCCAATCTCGAAGGTTTAATGAGAATTGGAAGCTGGTTCCAATCTCAAAGGTTTAAAGAGAATTGGAAATGGATTCCAATCTCGGAAGTTTAAAGAGAAATGAAAGCTGGTTCCAATCTCAAAGGTTTAATGAGAATTGGAATCTGGTTCCAATCTCGAAGCTTTAATGAGAATTGGAAACTGGTTCCAATCTCAAAGGTTTAAAGAGAATTGGAAATGGATTCCAATCTCGGAAGTTTAATGAGAATTGGAACGAGGTTCCAATCTCGAAAGTTAATGAGAATTGGAAATGGATTCCAATCTCGAAAGTTTAATGAGAATTGGAAATGGATTCCAATCTCGAAAGTTTATTGAGAATTGGAAATGGATTCCAATCTCGAAAGTTTAATGAGAATTGCAAATGGATCCCAATCTCGAAAGTTTATTGAGAATTGGAAATGGATTCCAATCTCGAAAGTTTAATGAGAATTGGAAATGGATCCCAATCTCAAAATTTTATTTTTGTGAAGAGGGACCCAGTCTCTTGCCATCAGAACCAAATCAGAGGAAGCTCATGGCTCCGTGTCAATAGACCTGGTCGATCAACATACAGGAAGGAAGGTAGGCCACAAAAGTTGAAATGATTTCGATGTGACAAAAAAAAGGTTTAGGGTTCTGAAATTGAAGTGTGGGTCTCTTGTGAGGGAGAGTTGTCCCGACAGAGAATTTCAAAGCTTCTTGAGGTAATTTTCGATTTGGAGTTGATTTGAAAATGTTTGAAAAGATGAATTTAGAGTGGGATCCGATTTGAGATTCATTTTCATTCTGTTTGTCCTTTAACTTTCCAAAATTTTTTTTTTTAGCTGTGTATTTAATGCTCATGTGAATTTTATTTAGCGTTTACGTGGATTTTGAAGTTATTTTTATGTTTGGATTTTTAATGGAAAAATAATTCTCATTTATTATTTATATTTTTATTTTCTTTTTTTTTTTATTTTATTTTTATTATTATATTTTTTTATTTTTTGTTTCTTTTCTGTTCTTTGTTCGAAGTTCGTTTAACTTTAATGGCGTTTCCCAGTCGATTCGCACAAAAGAGGTGAAGGCCAAAAATGTGACATCATCACTTTCATTCCAATCATGCTGAAGACACATCATACAATTCGATCTGGAATACATCTCATACAATCCATATAGACCCAAAACGGACTATGTATGATCTTTGTCGATCCATCCAAAAAGGTATCTGTCAAAAATCCATGTCTGAATAGTGAGGTGCATGGTCAATAACATCACCTTCCAAGCCATCCTTGGCGAGGATGCCGTATGGATGTACGTTGGAGGTGTGATATTTTCCATGTAACTCACGGCTCGTAAGGCCGGAGGCTCTCCGGCTACGGGTCCGGTCGGAAGTGGTAAAGTGCTTTCTGTCGTCCATCCTTCCGAAAGTAGCCGAGATCCGCTTCACTCGGTACTCCCGGTATGCAATGTTTAGCGACATCCGCTCCGTTTCCCTTCGGTATCATGACGGAACCTACCGGTAATGGTATCTTTACGGCCCTCGGAACTCACCCGGGCTCGCTATCCGGAGGTCGGATCCGAACATGATATTACACTCATTCGAAAAGAAACCGTGCAGAAGGTCCGACAAAGTCGTGGTGATCTATGTGCGGGGGTATGCGAGTCACCCTTCTTGTAAATATTAATGATGCAAGCTGTTGGGAATGCAATCTGCTGGCGGTACCCTCCATGTTATCATTCTTTTTACCATCCTTTTAATGACTAATGGCATTGGATCCACTCGGCCATGACGGAGTATCCCGGTGGGTTTCCCTTCTCGTCTTCTCGCGAAGTTGTAGCGGCATCCACATTGTATTGTAATTCTCCCCTTCCCCGGCATCCATCTCCGGGGTTACGAGTAAGTGTTTTCTCTTAAGCGACCTGCTCGGCCCATCTTTTTCAAATCCCGGATGCAGTCCACGATTTGTTGTTGTTCGTATTCTGAGAACACGTTTGTATGTAACTCGAGGCCTTCTAGTATATTGATCCTCCTGCCTCTGATTCTCTCGAAGTATTCAAAAGTTTTCTTCTAGACATTTTGTATTCTTTCTAGCTCGTATTCTGGGATAATTTGCAAATGGCGAGGCCTGGTGACGTACTGTGGGATATATGGCTCAATCCCTTCACGTTCTCCTGCATACCTCGGCTCCTCGGGGATGATGTCCGTCGGGACATCCTCCGGGGTTGCTTCTGCAACAAGGTCATGCATTACTGGTGGCTTTATCTGGTGGCGTTGTAGCCTTCTTTCTTCTGTTCTTCTCGAGATTTCCCTGGTTTCTTCTATTATCCTCGGAGCTGGTCTCCTTTCTTCAGGTTCCTGGCGAACCGGTATCCTTGAAGTATATGCACTGGCAGTAGCAACTGTCTCGTCGCGCTGGTCCGCTGCTAATTTAGTTAACATCTTGCGGATACGGCAATTTTTATTTCTTCGTTGAGTTGCTGTGAGAGTAGCTCTTCGTATTTCCTGAATTTCTGTGGGTGCGGCGGCGACAAGCCCGCCCTCCGCCGTAGCGACTACGGACTTGATTCTCTTGTCCTCTTCGGTGTTTGTTTTTCTTTTCTTCTTCTTTGGATTGGTGGCTTGGGCCACCCACTTTCATTACTCGTCCGGTTGGGCAGTTCCTCTCGGTCAATCGGGACCCAGTCACTTTCCTCGTATTGCAGGCCTGCTGGTGCGAAGTCTGAGTCAATCTCTATTATTGCTCCATCTTTCACCCTCTTTTCGTCGAGTGCAAGGCTTACGCCATTTCTAAAGTTCAGGACCAACCGCCCGTTCGACATTTCCTCGCGAAAAGACAAGGAAAAGGATCGAGGGTCGTACTTAAGAACAAGAACATTAAGAAAATGTTTATTAAAGACAGCTTTTTTTTTACTTTTGTATTTTTCAATTTAACAGGAATGAAGTGGGATAAGATCAGGAAAGAGATTTTGATATGGAAGAGAAAACAAGGAAAACTTTATTATCATGATTTTATTTATTTTAGTACATTTTTTATTATTTTGGGTTCGGACCCAGTCATAAGTAATTACCTCACCCGTGCTTCTTGGGATGAAAAATCCATTCCCTCGAAACATCAGGTAGCGTAATACTTCTTCAAGTATCGTCCATTGATCGGAAGCATATGTCGTTCTCCTTGGCAATTCACTAGGCGGTAGGAGCCTCCCGAGTAGATCGCCTCAACTACAAACGGTCCCTCCCAAGTGGGTTCAAATTTTCCTCCCATCTTGCGGTGTGCAAGAATAGGTCTTTGAGAACGAGAACTAAGTCACCAACTTTGAAGGTTCTTGGGCGGACCGGTCTGTCATGAGCTTGAACCATCTTAGCTCGGTATAGTTCTAGATTCTCGCTGCGCTGCAAGTCTTTTCCCTTCCGGGCTTTCCAATTCTTCTAGTCGTAATTTGGCATTCTCTTCGTCGTGATTTTGTTTGCAACTGCAATTCCGAGTGAAGGAAGCTCGGACCTCTAAGGGTAACACTCGCCTCGGACCCATACACCAGAGCGTAAGGTGTAGCTTGAGTAGGAGTTCTGAAGGTTGTCCGGTAGGCCCATAAGGCTTCTAATAACTTCTCGTGCCAATTTCTCTTATTGTCGTCTAAAGTCTTCTTTAAAATTTGAACGAGAGATTTATTAAAAGCCTCAGCCAGGCCGTTCGCCCTTGGGTAGTAAATTGTTGAATACCGCCAGTCGATTCCGTGTCTCCTGACAAAATTATTGATTTGCGTGCTTCTGAATGCTGACCCATTATCTGAGATGATCCTGTGTGGCACTCCGAAACGGTAGACAACTTGGTTCTTGAAAAATTGTAGCACGTGATGTGCTTTCACTTCTCTAAGTGGAACTGCCTCCGCCCACTTGGAAAAGTAATCTGTAGCCGCAAGAATGAAGCGATGTCCTTTCGAAGATGGCGGTTCTATCGGACCCACTATATCTGTGCCCCAACATTCAAATGGCCACGACGCAATTGTCGGATGTAGCACATTTGGAGGTTGGTGTAGAACCACTCCGTGCACTTGGCATTGGTGACAGCTCTTGGCGATTTTCATGCAGTCGGTCATCATCGAGGGCCGTAGTACCCTAGTCTTTTAATTTTCATTTTCATCTTTGGACCCGATCGGTGAGCGCCGCGAGTCCTGAGTGCACCTCTTTAACAATTTCACGAGCCTCGGACCCGCTTAGGCACCTTAGCCACATTTGATCAAAAGACCTTCTGTATAATGTGTTGTTTATTAATGCGTAGGACAGAGTTCTTTTCTTGATCTGGTGGGCTAACGACCTATCGTCCGGTAGTTTTCCTGTTTGCGGGTAGTACTATTAATGGCGTCGCCAATCTTCGTGTTTTCTCGTCACTGCTGCTAATCGATTCTTCTTCTTTTTCTGATTTGTGTATTGTGTCTATGTCGAGTTGTGATAGGACCTGACGTCCGTGAACCGACACTTCCACTGATTCATCTTGCGAACATGCAAATTCTTTTGCGAGACGGGCTAGCGCATCCGCTAAAGCGTTTTCTTTTCTGGGAATCTTGTAGATTGTCACATTCGGAATCTGTTCCAACAGCTATATGGCATACTGGAAGTATTGCTCGAGTCTTGGTTTTAAAATTCGTATCGTCCGCGATCCGTTGAATGATTAATTGCGAATCCCCATAGATGTTGATGTCTGTTATACCCATTTGAATAGTTAATTCCAGTCCCGTTATGAGGGCTTCGTATTCGCTTCGTTGTTCGTACACGGCTGCGTCAAGTGGTAGGAGTATCTTAACATCCCCGCTCCGGTGTTATAAAGATTAGTCCGATCCCTGCCTTACCTGGCACTATCACATGTGATTCTTCGTCTTTGTGTGCTGAAGATGCTCCGTCGAAATATAATTCCCAACGTCGATCATCAGGGTCTTCTAGGTTCATTATTTGTTCATTTGGCAAGTCGTCATTGAGAGGAGATTCTGCCGGCAAAGGGTGTGCTGCGAGGAAGTCTGCTAAGACTTGTCCCTTTACGGCACGAAGAGGCACGAAAGTTATATCGAATTGCAATAATATCATTGACCATCTGGCAAGTCTGCCGGAAAGCGTTGGATGGGTCATCAAGTATTGCAATGGATTAAATTTCGAAATCAGGTTGACCTTATGAGAAAGCATGTAATGCCTGAGCTTTTGAGCGGCGAAGATCAGGGCCAAACAATGCTTTTCAATTGCGGGATACCTTATTTCCGTCGGAAGTAAACGAAGGCTTAGGTAGTAAAGAGCATTTTCTTTACCCTCATCATTGGCTCAGGCTAACGAGGCTCCGAGAGAGTCGTCTAAAGCCGTGGTATAAAGTATCGGCGGTCTACTCCGAGACCGGGCTGCTAAGACGGGAGGTGTCATTAAATATTGTTTAATGTCCTCGAAGGCCCTCTGGCATTTCTCTTCCCAAATAAATTTGGCGTCCTTTTTAACTAATGCCGAGAAAGGCTGACACCTACCTGACAAGTTTGAGATAAAGCGTCGAAGATATGTCAGCTTCCCTTGAAAAGATCGTAGTTGTTTTAAGGTTCTGGGAGGCAGCATTTCTAAGATGGCTTTAATCTTTTCCGGGTCGATTTCAATTCCACGATGTCGGACAACGAATCCTAAGAATTTCTGGAGGTGACGCCGAAGGCGCATTTTAAGGGATTCATCTTAAGGTTAAATTGTCTTAATCGTTCGAAAACAATTCTCAAATCATACAGGTGGTTTTCCTTTACTTTGCTTTTGATGACCACATCGTCCACGTAGCATTCGACTTGATTGTGGATGAGATCATCAAAAATTCTTGTCATCGCTCTCCGGTAGGTTGCTCCCGCATTCTTAAGTCCGAATGGCATCACCGTGTAGCAATATACTCCGATCGGCGTTCGAATGCCGTAAGTTTTTCATCTTCTGGAGCCATTTTTATCTGGTTGTATCCTGAAGATCCATCCATGAATGAGAATATTTCATGTGTTGAAGCGATGTCGATCATTAATTCTGGGATCGGTAGAGGGAATTCATCTTTTGGACATGCCTTGTTTAAATCCCTGAAATCCACGCAAATTCTGATCTGACCATTCTTCTTCCTGACTGGTACCACGTTGGCTAGCCAAGTCGGGTATTGTTCTTCACGGACAAATTTAGCGTCTATTAGCTTTTTAACTTCAGCCTATGACTTGTTGTTCTATTTCTAGACGCATTCTTCGGGGACCTTGTCCGACCGGAACGAAGCGGTGATCCACTCCTAGCTTATGGATCGCGACCTCCGGAGCTAAACTCGGCATCTCATCGTAGCTCCAAGCAAAATAGTCTTTAAATTCCATTAATAACTTGATTATTTCTTCGGAGTCTTCTTTATCGAGTAAGGAGCTAACAAAGGTAGGTCTAGGTTCTTCGCTAGTACCTAAGTTAACTTCCGTTAACTCATCTATCAGTAGATTTGATCTCTTCTTCGAATTCGGTGAGCGTCTCCAATTTCTAAATCTTCGAGTTCTTCTCGTAGTTTCCATGCAGCTTTCATTAGACTCGCAGTGACAACCAAGAAAAATTCGCATCGTCAATCGATCCTACCGTGCCGAATCCGAGACCATGTTTTGAATTGGGTGGACGACCGGAGTTATTCCATAATTTTTCAAAATGTTGTGATCGACCTTTTGTCCATTGTCGAGGTAAGAAACCACGCCGAATTAAATTTTGAACACAGTGGAGAGTACCACTCAAAAGGCAATTCCATTAATTCGATGAAGTAGCATCTTCAAATTGTACATTATTTTCGGCTTTGGAGGAAGGAGCACCACGGTAGAATTTGATGGGCTTTGCACCACCGCTACGTACCTCTTTGACCTCCATACCCTCGATCTTATTAGAATGGATCGGGGTCGTGGTCATAGTATGTACATAGTGGTTAAGCTTCTCGTACATCGATTTATATTCTTCGTTTCTTTCATCTTCGAGAGGGATTCCGAATTGCGGCTTCTTCCGACTTATTGTTGCTCGCTTCTTGTTCGATTTCTTTTTCTTCTTCGTAACTATCTTCCCAATCAACATTGATGGCCGATTTCCTCCGTCCAACCGTCCTAATGTCTCCGCCACGACCTCGTCCCCGGCCTCGACCTCGGATGCGAGTCGTGGAGAAACCTTCACCATCTCGCCGTAAGGGAGTGGTGAGTGACTCGTTGGACTAGAATTTCAGTGTCCTTTGTCGTCCCAAATTTCCTTTGCTTCATTTGTTATGGTATCTCCTGGAGAAGATTGTTTTCTTCGGAGGTGCGTAATAAGCTCGCATCTTCATGGATTCCAATTTCATGTACGGAGAACGGTTGTAAGTCACCTTTAATGCACTCGTTCCCCTCCATCGTAGTACTTGATGCATTGATGTAGAGATGATGGTACCATCCGGTTTTCATGTATCCACGGTCGGCCCAAGAGAGCGTTGAACGATGTTTCGAATCAATTATGTGAAATTTCGCGGTTGTCTTTGCTAAGTCACCGGTCTTCATTAGCAGTGTTATTGATCCGAGAGCTCTTTCTCCTTTCTGGTTGAATCCTCTTAATAACATTTTGTCCGCCTCGAGCTTGCGAGCATCAATTTCCAAGTATGCTAGCGTTCGAAGATTCATTATATTAATTGATGCTCCTGGATCCACCAATACTCTGGAGAGTGTAAACTTCCCAATTGTAACTCGAAATGTACAATGGTCTGCTATGGTCTCGCTCGTCCCAAGTAATAGATCATTGTCCGTGAAGGTAACACCTCGTCGTTCCTTTAACGAGCAAACCTCATCTAAGGAATCTCCAGCCATTCGAGCTAAGCAAATTTCTCGGATCAAGTAAGGCCTCGATCGAGCTTCTCTCATCTCCTTTCGATAAGATGAGAGCGACGTAGATGCTCGGTTCGGTCGGTAGTTTCCTAAGGTGGGCTAGCACGCTCGTAGTCCACTTTGTTTTCATGTGCCTCGTTTTCTTCTCGAATGGGTATTTCTTCCGCTGGGTTGGTTCTTCCCGAACAACCACCCGCTTTCCTTTGTCCTTTGGACCCATTCTCGGAGGTAGAACTCTTCCACTTCTTAAGTTGACTTCTGTGATTTCTTCTAAGTTCAGCATTGAGTTTGCTGGTGTCTCCTTCTGAATTGGAATGACAAGTTCTTCAGGATTAGCTTCGGAGTCTGAAGGCTCTAACTCTATTGTGTTTGGAGCTCCTCGAAACTCGCAAATAGATTCGTTGCTTGTTGAACTCTCGCAGCCTCCCTGGTGGATGTCTTCTTCGTCATTGTGATCATCGAGATTGTGTATGATTTGAGAATTGTCATTTGTATCGGAATCGACGTCCGGATTAGGTTGATTGTCGCTAGTTACGTAATCGTTAGAAACAATCCAAAACGTAGCCAACGCCATAACCCTCATTATTATAAGATCCCACCGGAGCGGACGGATAATCATACGTAGTCAGAGGTTCGAGGGATTTCTCCCCCGAATCGGAAACAACTATCCTAGGATAAGCAGCCCCTAGTCTGGCCTTAGGAGCCTTGGTCCTCTCTTCTTCGTCAATTTTCTTCTTTTCTTCAATTGTCTCTTGTCGAGGTGGTTCTTCTATCGCAAGTGATAGCGCCGACTTGACGCTTTCGAACTCTAAATCGAGGCTCGCACCGAAGCGGTTTGGATGTGATCCAAAACCTTCTTCGAAGACTTTGTCCAAGCGGTAGTCCATCCATCATCGAGCCTCATAGGGATCTATCGGAACAATGAAATCCGTCGAGATAACATTGACGGAACCTCCTTTCTGGGGTTCCTTCATGTATTCTTTCGGGATCGTTATATTCCCTTTCCGAAGATTGTCGTCGAGCCAACTTTTCGAAGGTAATACAATCTTCTATCTTGTGCCCAAGCATCCGGTGGTAAGGGCAAAAGTCGGGATCACCTTTCTTGTCGACTTCTTCCGGTCTTTTAGGCTCCGGCGATTGGAAATCCGGAGTCTTCATCGTCGCGGAACATTTTCGGCATCGCCTCATTCTCGAACGGATACTCCTCGCTCGAGAACTCCCTAAACGTACGTTGTGGACGAGGCGGTTGTTCATACCGTCGAGATGACCGATAGCCGGGTCGGGGTTGCTGGCAATTCGTCGAGGTTGCCGCGGCCGTTCGACGATATTTGTATCGGCTGCTTGCCTTTATCGACTCGCCGCGACGATCCCGGACTTCTTTTCAAAAGTTTTCACGAGCTTCGTTTGTCCGCTTTATCGGTGAAACTTAGTTGCTTCGCCTCCTCTTGCAAGCTTCCGGCCTTGCTTAACAACTTCTCGAAAGTCTTAATAGTAAATCCCTTGAGGAGAAGTGCTATCGGGCCATGGATGCTTTTTAGTAAAATGACGACTGCATGTTGTTCTTGTAACTATGGCTCACACTTCATACTTAGATTCCTCCATCGAAGTATGTAGTCCACCAAGGTTTCATTCGGCTTCTGCTTCTCTACCACTAAATCACCTATAGTGATGTGGTGCCGAGCTCCGCAAATCGCTCGATGAAGAGGTTTTCTAATTCGAAAATGTCTTCACCGAGCCGTTTCGGTAATTCCGCATACCAATCAAAGGCGATCCCCGACGAGCCGTCGACAAATTGTCGGAAGAGTAAAGCATCACTTCCGCTGGCATTGCAACAACTGGCACGAAAATGTGCAACATGCTGCCGAGGGTTTCCAATTCCATCAAAGGTCTTGAACAGAGGTGGTACAAAGCCTTTCTGATATCGGACGGCGTCGAATTCTTCGGGGTAAGGTCTACCCGTCCGAATGGATGTCCCGCTCTTCGATTGTGCCAAGGCTTCTCACACTCGCCGTTCCACCAAGCTCTTGATATCCTTTTCCGAATCATACTTCGTGTTGCATCCTTCTTTAATCGATCATCCCCGTCGACGGATGTAATCTCCTTTCCTCCGTCTACAATGTGAATGACTTCGGGGGTGTTTCCTTCGGGGTCGAACTCGACTCCGGAGAGTGGCTAGGACTACGGCCATCTCTTCCATCCTTTTCGCCATTCGGGCGATCGTATCATCTTTCTCTTGAAGCCGCCTCCTCATTACTTCCGACTCCTCTCTTCGCGGCCGCAGGAGCACCTTGTGAAGCCGACGAAGCTCGTGTTTCAACCATATTAATTTCTCGCATATTCATCATCCATGAACTCGACGAGTCAACTTCATCTCCGAATTTCTCTTCTCTTTCTCTTGCTAATCGCCGAATATCGGCTCTTAGCTTTTCCATAAGCATCTTCCGAGTGGTCTTTTCGTACATCCTCGCAGTTGTCATGTGATAATTGTCGGGTTTCTTTCTCATGAGTCCCCTTTATCGCGGTAGCACTTTCCTCGGACTCAAGTCTCCCGATGAGACTTTCCTTTTCCGGTCGTTGTTTCGGTCTTAATCGGCCGGCAGTGGGACGCCATACCATCCTTCTAGCAGCAGAAGGCCTAGGACCGGATGGTCCGTCGACCGAATGCTCGGAAGGTGGTATCCTCCCCGATCCGTAAACCCGAAACAACAACAGGTGGACTAGCCTTCATCTTCTTATTCGGCTCTTCGCAGACGGATAGCAGGTTCTACTCGTGGCCCAAGACGGGATTTGGCCGGCACCCGCCCTATCCTTCTTAAAATTTCCGATACAGGGCATCTTTCTTTCTTTGCTAACTTCTCAATCACAGTCTGTAATCGGGCAAATGGTGTAATCCTAGCCCTTTTCCTCTTGTTGTCGCTATAGTATGCGGGTCGAGGTAATGTAGAAGCAATCCCGCGGACATTTTCCTCGTCACTCGCGGCGAAAGGGGATGGAATCTACTTCCTTCCAAAAGGGTGTATATTCGAGCAATGGTATGTATTCGAGTAGTGGTGTGTACTCGGTGGATTTCTTCTAAGAAAGCGACTTCGACAGCCTCCGGCCTTCCCGGCAATCTTCCCGCCTATGTTTCTCCTCCGAGTCCGTGTTAGGGGTGGAACCCTCGAGCTGGACCCAATTTCAAAAACGAAGGTCTTGCACGGAAATCCGTACCCTCCACGGTAACATGTTCGTTACAAATTCGAACTTCCTTCCCTTCGCCTGGCGGGAGCCGGGTAGGTGCGAGACGACTAGACCAGTGGGGGTAGAGATAACGGTCCTCCTATGGACGATAGTATTCCTCTCGACTCGGAACCCTTCGCGGAGGAGGAAACTCTCGAGTCGACTTAAGGTCGAACTCAATCATGGGTTTCTCGCTTCGGCACTTCGTCCATCGGTGCAAAAGGGTAACGTCAGCGATCTTGACATTTGTGCTCTCGAATCCTTGTCTAAACCGGATGATCCCATTGTCGGCAACTCATCCTTGTAAACAGCGAAGTCCAATCCGTTGGTGAAGGAGAAAATCGCCTTGGGGCTTCCATTTCGCAGGGTAGATTCTGATTGTCGATCCCAAGTTATGCTTCTTCTCATCAGATGAAAAGAAAGGAATCGAAAAGAGTCCGAACACATTCTTGTTCATGTATATTCGTTAAAAGAGTCATTCATTAGAGGGTTTGTTTATTTAGAACGTAATGTTCAAAGGTGTAGAGAAGGTAATGAATTTGATTCGTAGTCGGAAGGAAAGAAAGTCTTATGCAAGACTTCTCGACTCGAAGGATCACTCCTAAACTAACACCTATCGGGGTCCACCCCACCTCGTAAATGAGGTAAAAGGATCTCGAACCTCTCTCGTTTAGGGGTGTCTAAACAAAGGCTCCTAAATCCGAGAGAATGTTGGCTATACTCATTCAAGGTAGAAATGAACATAGTATTCCAACGGAAAGAAGGGTAGTTTGATCCATTAGGGACATGGATACACTACCGATTTTTGAAAGCGTAACCATTCGATTAAAAATGGAGAGAGGAATTTTCCTCACGGAGTCGCCGTAAATTGTTCGGCATATTTTTAGGTTTTGATTTTTTATTTAGAAAAGGGGGTCGCCTACGTAAATTGTCGGCGAATTTTAATTTAATTTAAATAAATAATTTGAAAAGTAATATTTGATTTTGAAAATAATTTTAAATTTGAAAATTTTAAGATATGAAATCAAACTCGATCTCACATCTCGAATAGTTTATATAAACGAGCACCGCATCACAAACCATGTATCTATCCCGAAGAATAGTACACATTGCTTAATGATGGGGCTCGATTAAATAAACTAGAAGATTTGTGACATCCGTTCGATCTCGCGAACCAACTTTATAAGCCGACAAATTCCCCCGTTTAATATGAAAACATTAAACAGGGTTTATATTACTCCGGTTCTTAAAATTCTCTATAAGGGCAAGCCCCTATAGTTAATTACATCTTAAGTGACGGAATCACCTAAGAAAACTCTCGATAATAATCAGTAGTTCTGCTCTCAAGAATTTCAAGGTTTAAGTTTTCAAGGGATTGAATTTTAGAATTTCAATAGGGAATGGATCAAGTTTGGAACATTTTATTTTGGGAATCCGAAGGAAGAAAGGTAGGAGAAATCACGCATTCGAAGCGAACTTCGGTAATTTCCCGACTATCCTATTTGTTTGGCTTCGAATTTAGGAAGGTCCTAATGTTTATTTAATGTTTTGATCTCGCTAATTTTAATTAACTAGGACTTATATTTGTATGATAAAATCATACAAATAGACTTCGAAGATATGAGGGTTTATGTCGTACCAAACGACTACCTCGAAGTCCTAAGACCTAGTTAGTGGCTTAATTTACATGACATGATCATGCAAATGCCTAACGAAGAGTTGAGGATTTATGTCGCACTAGGAAAACTACCTCGAAGTCCTATGGCTTGGTTATTTAGTTCTAAGGAAAGTTTTGCTCGAAGCAGACTCGAGTTTTGCCGATGACGATGGCCGTGCCGCCCACCATGCTCCGAGCTCCTCGTTATTGTAGTGGTTTAATTTTAGAAATCATAAATCGTGAGGTGAGAAAAGTATTCGGGTTTAGAGAAAATCTTAAAATCCAGGTGTTTTTAATATTTTAATTAAACAAATCTTAAGGTCGATTATAACAACACCGGCTAAGATCCCACGGCTCCATCCTTCCGCATCGTTATTTTTATCGGATTCACTTAGTCCGTATGAATTTGCTAAACTCAACCGAATGAGTTCCACACTTTCATTTAGACCGCGGGAAATCCCGTTAGCAACACGTAGGTTACATCATCCGAGGTATTCCCGATCATCCAACAAGACGTTTTAATTTAATTGTAATTGTAGTTTTGTTGTTCTCGTTTCGTGATTAAATTTCGAGTCGTTTTATATTTCGAGATGTCGTGGCGGTGAATTTTATCTTGTAATGACTTTTAATTTAGTTTTGGTTTCAGCTTTAGTGGACTATCCTAAAGGTGTAGGTTTTCATGCAACAAGCTTGTTTATCATGCAAGAAAAGTAAGTGCGATGCGATTAAATAAATTGCGATAAAGTAAATTGCAATAAAATAAAAGCGTACTCCGGAGGGTCTTCCCGTCATCCCAAGCTGCACTTAAAACACATTTAGAATATTTAAGCATTTAAAGTAAATTCCTAGGTAAAGCTAAGGGAAGGGTTATGGTTTTCTACCAAGTTTCTAATCCTATAGCTAGTCATTTCCTATGACGTCTAGGTTCTTGTATTTTGGTTTGAGGACGATTTTCTTCATCAAAGAACAATTAAGTTCAATTGTTCTTATAAATATCCTATCATATCGAGGAAGTGCTTAAGACGAATCTTAAACATCTTTTCAACATTTCTAGGATTATTTTAAGTCCAAGAGAATTTAATTATACAAATGAATTAATCGTCCGGGAATTCAAGTTTTGTTATCTTGCTCAGTGAACTAGGACATTTGAATATCCTATAAGTGAAGTAACACTTCTCTTAACACTCCTTTTTAAGAGTTATGACATCACGAGCTTTCGAGGGCAAATGGATGTTCAAGTGAGTTGTGATTTAATTTTAGGTAATGGATTTAAGTTTGGAATAGTGTTCAAGTTGTTTTAGATTTATTTTGAATTCTTCATGTCTTAGGTGATGTTATACTTAATTTAATTTAATTTAATTTAACTTAATTTAATTTAATTTAATGTGGTTTAATTTAATTTAATTTAATTTAAGTTGATTTAATATAATATGCTTTAAACTTAATTTAATTCAATTTTATTTAATTTAATTTGATTTAGTTTTAATTTAATTTAATTTAATTTAATTTAATTTAATTTAATTTAATTTAATTTAATTTAATTTAATTTAATTTAACTTAATTTAATTTAATTTCATTTAATGTAATTTAATTTAATTTTAATTTAATTTAATTTAATTTAATTTAATTTAATTTAATTTAATTTAATTTAATTTAATTTAATTTAATATTTTATTTTAAAAGGGTTTGTTTTAAATAATTTAACCTTAACTTACTTTAATGATTAAGTCTTTTAGCATTTTAAACCTTAAACTTGGATTATCATTTTAATTAGGAATTAAATATTATTGGGATGATTAATATAGGGATTCTTAAATTAAAGAGCAAACCTCTTCCTAATAACATCCCTATTTTAATAATTCCAATTTTATTATTCTTCCAAATTTAATTAATTATTTTAATTAAAGTTCATTTCAATTATTGTTGAATTGTTTAATAGGTTTCTACCCTTTAATTATTTAAATTTCAATCATCCAAATCAGATTAAGATCAAATATTTTACCTTTTCATTTTTATTAAGCCTAAAGTTTTAATTAAGGGTTAAAATTTTAATTACCATTTTGCCCTTCAAGCTTAATAATTTCATAACTCACTAAATTGAGCTCAAATGATTTTGAAATTTTTATGTGACTTCACTCATATGTCAATAAAGACATTAGAGGAGAAAATAAGATTTTTCTGTATTTAATTTATTTATGTAATTATTTCTCGTAGAAAATAGAGATTTCCAAAGAAAATTTAATAATATGACCAAGGGAAAGTTTCTGTCCTTAAGAAAATTATGGGACATTCCTAATGACCAGAGGACCATTTGGACCAAGTTTGGTGATTTTTTGAATTATATTATTTTTATTATAATTATTTTGAGTTTTGGAGTATTAATTAATTTAAAAATAAAATAAAGTTTGAAAAATGAATTTTATATTTTTCAAAAATCTCTCTGATAATCAAGGAAATCAGAGAATCAATTTTTATAATTTTCTGATTTTTCTTTGATTTATTAGAATTATTTTAATAGAAATGCTAGAAAATACATTTTTTTTATTTTAAAATTACCCTAGGGCTTTAAAATTTAATAACTCATCATAGAGACCTAGGAAAAATATGGGATTTGTTCCTAAGTGACTAAAATTCAAAATGTGACATTTTGATGAATTTTATTATTTTTGTGATTTTTATTATTTTTTAATTATTAAAATATTAAAATAATACAAAAAAATCAACTTTTTTAGAAAATTGAAATTTTAATTTTCTAAATTCCCCTAATATCAGAGAGGCTCCAAAACCAATTTGGTGAATTTTTGACAAGTATTTTGAAAGTTATGAATTTTCAAAGTTTAAATTGGCTAAATGGCTTAATCAAACCATTTGATAGGGCTAACCAAACCCAATTGACTTCAAACTTTTATGGTGGGTTCCTCTAATCCTAAAGGTTAGTGGAGAATTGATTTCAAGTTAATTTGATGTATGATTAGCTCTAATTAATTAAGAACCTATTTAGGGTGTTTAAGCTAATTAGGGTTATTCCAAGTGAATTAATTCAAAACCTATTTTTCCTAGGGTCCTCTGGTCATGAGAAACATCACCAAATTTTCCTAGAATTTATTTCACAACATGCTACTTATTGGATTTAAAATACTCAAAACAAGAATATGAACTTGAAAAATCAATAACTTCTCATAGGGATGGCCTCGACTTTGGAAAATTCAGTGAATGTTCCCAAATTCAGAGGCTTCAAAAGCCCTATGGTCTCATGCCATGATGAATTTCCTATATGCGTGGAGAATTAAAACAATGCAGAGGGTAAATAAATCATTAAAAATAAAATATTGGATGAAATTAAATGATTTCTTTTCCACATTATTCTCCTCTGTTCAGTGAGCAAGAGGGTATTTTTATTTTATTTTTAGGATTTTTCTACAAAAAGTTATGAATTTTCAAAGTTCAGGGAATTAAATAAATCAGAAAAATCCCTAATTTTCTATTTAAAACGGCGGCGCCGACTCATCCTAAGTGCCCCCGAACGCACACGTGTCGCCTCCCGATTCGGCGCCGCCTTCCAACTCGGCGCCACGCGGCCCGCGGTTCATGTATCATCTCCTCGTCCGACGCCATCTGAGCCGTCCGTCCGCGCGTGTATTAAATGAACGGCATCCGTTCATCGTTCCCAAGCCTCC
Source organism: Papilionanthe hookeriana x Papilionanthe teres (assembly GCA_022702705.1). Classification (NCBI taxonomy): domain Eukaryota; kingdom Viridiplantae; phylum Streptophyta; class Magnoliopsida; order Asparagales; family Orchidaceae; genus Papilionanthe; species Papilionanthe hookeriana x Papilionanthe teres. The sequence continues at coordinate 53,316,608 of CM040434.1, read as the reverse complement.
TAGCCCGAGAACCGTCCGCACTAAAACCCTAAGATCTCACTCATTTCTCAACGGATTTTCGTGTTCTTATGCTCTGACGAATTCGTCTCGAAGAGACGAATGCATCTATACGGTGATCATGCATCGAAATTAAAGCATTTGAAATGGAGAATCTCCGAAGCTCGGGATAAAGAGTTAGCTCATACCTTTGCTCGCAGAAGTGCGGCTTCAATCCGAGGGTCGTGTCACCTTCGATCGGATCTCAACAAGCTCCGCATGAAGTCTCCCGGTCCGGTGAATCGCCTAGGTACGATTTCGACCAAGCCCGATCACAAAGCTCGGAGGCCGGAGCAACTCGGGTGGCTCCGGAGATGGGCTTTCGCGGGAAACTTCTCCTCTTGGTCCAAGGAAGGTGTAGGACCAGTCAATTTGAGGATCGGCTCACCGTGGCAAAGTGTCCTGGTTTTGGGTGAAATTTCAGCTGAGAAATCGGATTCGTCAGTGGGGATTAGGGCAAATTGACACCGGGGCTCAACCGCTCTAAGTATGGAGTAGGTTTGAACAATTTTGGCGAGTTTCGGCAAGGTTTGTGCAACTCTCTTCCATGGCCGCGAGGGGGTCGGGTTTATATAGCAGGTGGCTGGAGAGCCTCACGTGGATGGCCAAGGGTCGGGATCACCTGCTTCCGAGCACGGGAAGAACAACTATGGTGGCCATCGGGCATGGGGCAGCTCAGCAAGGTGGATTTCCAAAGTTCGGCTCCTCCCAAGGTCTCGGCCATGGTGTTTTCCCGACGACTCGGTGGCCGGCCGGCCGGCACCGGTCACCATCTTGTTCGTGTGGGTCGTGGTCGGGGTTTAGTGTTGGCAATCGGCAAATGCCATGTGTAAAAGGCTTGGATTATAATGGAATGGGAGAGGGCTCATTTTGGCTCAAATTGGTCAACCCATCCATTTGGGCTAGGTGCACCACCCAAGGCTTGGTTTAGGCGGAAGAGAAAGTGATTTGGATCAGCTTGATTAGTGGGGTCAAGTCACAATCCAAGTACAATTAAGTTTAAGCATGGTTTAGTGGAGTCATGGAAGTGGTTAATCACTCTTAAGAGAGTATGGAAAGGGCCTCCTCCTCTTGCCATCTTGGGTATGGTGAGGTGGAAAGTAGATTCCATGGCTCTCATGGCTCCCATGTGGCTCATGCATGGCTTCATGGCTCATCTGGCTTCGGGAAAAGTTAAGTCAATTTCATGGAAATGGATTTAAGAAAAATTTTGGTATCTTGATGGGAATTTGTATGGGGCTTAATTTGTAATGGCTTCATGATGAATTTTCAAACTTAGGGATTGATTTTAATTAATGGTATGATGAGAAGAATTTGTCATATGTGCTTTAGCATGAAATTTGGGCTTTTAGGAAGGTTTAAGAAGGTGGGCTTTTCGTTTAAAAAAAAATAAATTTATGGATGGGAATTTTGTGAAGGATTGGGCCAAAGAAATGTTACAATTGGTTTAGGGATGTTCCATGAATGGTTTGGAGTCAATTTGGTGTGATTTGGAATTGGATTGGTTTGAATTCGGGTTCATTTGGTAAGTGGGCCAATGTAGGTCAAATTGGGCTAACTTGGGCCAATGTTGGGCTAGGGTTGAAATTGATGTAAAATTAATGTTGGGAAATGTTTATGGGAGTGTTTCAAAGAGGTTTTGGCTTTGGTTGGGTTTTGATTTTGGGGTTTGGGTCTATTTGGGCTAGGTTTAGGTTTAGGTCAAAATTGGGCCTTTTAGCTTGGGGTTGAATTTGAGTGGGGTTTGGGTCCAAATTTTGGGCAAATCATGTTAGTGTTTTGTTTATGGGGATGTTAAGGAAGGTTTAGAAAAGATTTGGGGTTAATTGGAGTTGAATCGGATGAGTTTGGGCTAAGTTCGGGTCATGGGTCCAAATTCGGGCTTTAAGGCCAAAAGTGAAATTGATCCAAATGTCAATCAAATTGGACTTGGATTTGGTCTAGATTAGTGTTTGGGATGTTGAATTGAAGTTTAGAATTGAATTGGACCAGAATTTGGGTCAATCGGGTAGGTTTGGTTTGACATCGGGTTCACTTTGGGTTAAAATGGGTCAAATTGGGGGTTTTGATAAAAGTGGGGTAAATTGACAAAAATTGGTCCATGGTGTAGTTGAACAAAATGAAATTGGGAATATTTGGGATTTTCTGGAATTTTCTGGGAATTTTCTGAATTTTTGGATTTTTTGGCTAAGAGGGGTATTTTGGGTATTTGGAGGGTATTGGGAGGTATTTTTGGAATTTTTGGTATTTTTGGGTATGAATGATCAATTTGATTGGTGAGGCAATGTTTAGGATTGATTTTGGAGAATTTTGGGTGATTTGGAAATTTTGAGAAATTTGGGTAATTTCGACGGTTTTGAGTAAGCTAAGCGTGTGTAGGGTCCCTGGGTCAAAAAATTAAAAATTTGGAAAATTGAAGATTGAGTGAATGTAGGTGGAATGAAATCATTTTGGTTGAGCCATGAAGCCATATCAAGCCCACATGAGCCATGAAGGGACTCATTCGAGGCATCCACTATGTTGTTCCTAACCCTCTTACCAAGGGCTTAGTGGGTTAAGGACCATCCATGTGAATCACCTTCATGAGTCGGAGGTCAAATCGGGTATGGGTGTGGTTTTAAGAGGTGTGTGAAAGTGTAGTGTATAGGTATAGTGTGTGTGTAAGTCAGCCCTTCACTGCACCAGTGCCACCTGTGGCGCTCCCAAGGCCAAAGAGTCCTATGTGAACTCATCCTATAAACTTCCACATTCGATTTCAACCCTCTAGGTGATTAGGGGTCTACAATCAAGTTTGTGGAGTTTGCAGGGATTTAAGAAGTAGTTTGAATTTCTAAGTGGTGGGTCCCAATTCTAATCCTCTAGGATAGTCAAAGGAAAAGTCTAAGGCTAGATCATAAGTACTAAAGAGAAGAAGAGAAGACCTCACCAAAAATGAGGTCAACAACATGAACCTAAGTCTAACCTAAACCAACTCAAGTCTAGCCTATATTAGACTTAAGTCAAACCATACATAGGTTCAACCTGACATGAACCTAAGTTTAACACAAACCTAACTTAAGTCTAACTCATATTAGACTTAAGTCAAATCATACTTAGGTTTAACATGACATTAACCTAAGTCTAACCTAAACCTAACTTAAGTTCAACTCATATTGAAACCTTAGGTTCAACTGATAGTGAACCTAACTCAACTTAGCTTGACATAAACCTTAGGTTCAACATACATGAACCTAATCTTAACCTAACTTAAGTTCAACCTACATCGAACTTAAGTCCAAACCTAAACCTTAGGTTCAACTCAACTTGAACCTAAACCAAAACCTAACTTATGTTCAACCTACATTGAACTTAAATCCAAATCTAAACCTTAGGTTTAACTAACAATGAAACTAACTCTACTAAATTGAACATAAACTTTAGGTTCAACCCAAATTGAATCTAAATCGACATAAACCTTAGGTTCAACCTAAATTGAACCTAAATCGATATAAATCTTAGACTCAACTCAAATTGAACCTAAACCGACATAAATCTTAGGTTCAACCCAAATTGAACTTAAATCGACAAAATTGAACTCAAATCGACATAAAATCGACATTCTAAACCAAAATCGACATGATCAACATAAATTTGACATTCCAAACAAAAATCGACAAAACCGACATAATTCAACATTTTAAACATAACTGACATAAAATCGACATTCTAAACCAAAATCGACATAATCAACATAAATTTGACATTCCAAACAATTAATCGATGTAATCAACATAAATTCTACATTTCAAACATAACTGACATAAAATCGACATTTTAAACTAAAATCGACATAATCGACATAAATTCGACATTCCAAACAATTAATCGACATAATCGACATAAATTCGACATTTCAAACATAACTGACATAAAATCGACATTTTAAACTAAATTTAATAAACACCGACATTAAATGATATTAATCGACATTTCAAACCAAACTCAATGTATCTCGACATAAAACGACATAATTCTTAAAGTTCGACCTACATTAAACTTAACTCGACATAAAATTAAAAATCGACAATCCAACCCAAATCAATATTCAAGACAAATCAAAATTTAAACATAAATCGACATAAATCTAAATCGACATCTCAACCAAACTCAGACATCCGACAACTCCGGATCACCGGACACTTTGACCGTGTAATCTAAATATCTTCGATATGACATTGTTTTCTAACTTTATTTTCCTCGCAGGATGAAGACACGAAGTTTTGTTTAGATTTTCTTTGCATGTTATAAGGTGTGCTAACTCGTTTTGCGTATGACGTCGACAACGGAACATCGACAACAAAACCAGGACTTTTAGGATAGTCATAAAACCTAAACTTTCTACAAACAACAAAATAAAAAAAATGACATAACAACAAAAACAACTTAACTTTTAGGTTAGCCATGAAACCTGAAATAAAACGAAAAAATCATTAACATTGACATCAACATGACATCAACATACAACGACATTTCTATACCCCAACAAAATGATGACATGACACTAAACCAAGACAAAATAAATGACAAAATGACATGACAAAATAAAATTGAGATGGCCACAAAACCAAAATTTAAAACAAAATGGAATCATAAACAAAATAACAAAAATAAATAAGTAATGATATCTTCGACATCATTCAAGGTATCTCATGACATAATAACGACATAGGAGATAAAATATCTCATGACAAATCAAGATATTAATCACGATATCTTATGAAATCACGACATCACATTAAGACATGTCAAAATGACTTGACACAACAAAACTAAAATTTAGGACAAAAGGGAATCATAAACAAAATAACAAAAATAAATAAATAATGATATTTTCATGACATCATAGAAGGTATCTCATGATATAATAACGACATCTTCTTATAGGAGATAAAATGTCTAATGACAAATCGAGATATTAATCACGACATCTTATGAAATTACGACATCACATAAAATGACATGACATTATGATTCACTTTAAGACACGACATAAAATGACATGACATTACGACGTCACATTATGACATAACACGACATACAAACTACGACATCCCGACATGACAAATGACATGGTATACAAAATGACAAAAATGACATTACGAAACAAAACACCACAAAGCAACGACATACACCCAACATAAACAAAACTCTCTGGTAGTATCGATTCTTCAGAAACACACTGCCACGACAACACTTACACTTTTTCGAGGATAAATGTTAACCTTAATCGGGAGTTTTCCTAGGCAGTATTAATTGCTCAGGATGTAATTAACTATAGGAGCTTGCTCCTATAGGAGATTAAAGAACTCTGGATAGGTATTTTACCTATAAGACCTCTATGGTTACCCAAGATCTTCATATGATTTTCTCATACAAAAAACTTCAGTAATTACATAATCTGAAGACTTATTCTATGAGATTATTATTTAATCTTCTTTTCTCTCAATCTATATCATGATTAATCCTTCTTTTCTCCAAAGACTTCTGACAACAAGTCTAGGTAAGATAAGAATTAGTGGTGATAGATAGAGAAAGAGAGTGGCGACTCCTCGACATTGACATGATACGAGAATTGACGACGACGACATGCGATCCATATATTTCATCGCCATCAAAGAGTGGCAACTCCGCTGGGGACATTCTCTCTCCCTATCTTTGGTTAATCAATTTGTCCTCATGACTATGAAAATTTGTCTTTTGAAAGACTAAATAATCCTTTCTTTAGTTCTATATCTTACTCAATTTCGAGTACAATAGAACTAATACCTCTTCGATTCAAAGATTTGTTCACGACAAACAAATCCTAGAGTCTTACATTTCCATAATCGACATACCAAAATGACATAAAAGATATACAAAAACAACATGTGTTCCCTCCCTTCCCACCCAGGTACGGAGTGTTCATCGATTATGTTGTCAGACAGACCGATATTGTCGTTTTAAATAAGTTCAGGCAAATACTTTCTCAGCCAAACATGTTTAGTTTATCTGGCTTGGTGGTTATGCTTTTTATAGCCTCTGAACCATTTCCTTAGGTTATGCCCTTATGGCCTCTGAACCTATTCTTCATGGTTATGCTTTTTATAGCCTCTGAACCACTCCCTTAGGTTATACCCTTATGGCCTCTGAACTTATTCTTCATGGTTATGCTTTTTACAGCCTCTGAACCACTTCCCTGGGTTATGCCTTTATGGCCTCTGAACTTATTCTTCATGGTTATGCTTTTTACAACCTCTGAACCACTTCCCTGGGTTATGCCTTTATCGCCTCTGAACCTATTCTTTATGGTTATGCTTTTTACAGCCTCTGAACCATTTCCCTGGGTTATGCCCTTATGGCCTCTGAACCTATTCTTCGTGGTTATGCTTTTTATAGCCTCGAACCACTCCCTAGTTATGCCCTTATGGCCTCCGAACCTATTCTTCATGGTTATGCTTTTAGAGCCTCCGAACCACTTCCCCGGGTTATGCCTTTATGGCCTCTCGAACCTATTCTTCGTGGTTATGCTTTTTACAGCCTCCGAACCACTTCCCGGGTTATGCCTTTATGGCCTCCGAACATATTCTTCGTAGTTATGCTTTTTACAGCCTCCGAACCACTTCCCAGGTTATGCCCCTTATGGCCTTCGAACCTATTCTCGGTGGTTATACTTTTTACAGACCTCTCGAACCACTTCCCTGAGTTATGCCTTTATGGCCTCTGAACCTATTCTTCGTGGTTATGCTTTTTACAGCCTCTAAACCACTTCCCTGGGTTATAACTTTATGGCCTCTGAACCTATTCTTTGTGGTTATGTTTTTTACAGCCTCTGAACTACTTCCCTGGGTTATGCCTTTATGGCCTCTGAACCTATTCTTCGTGTTTATGCTTTTTACAGCCTCTAAACCATTCCCTCAGTTATGCCCTTATGGCCTCTGAACCTATTCTTCGTGGTTATGCTTTTTACAGCCTCTGAATCACTCCCCTAGGTTATGCTTTTTATGGCCTATGAACCTATTCTTCATGGTTATGCTTTTCACAGCCTCTGAACCACTCCTCTGGTTGATCTTTTCTTACCCTCAAGGTTCTGATTTGTCAATCTACCAAAGACTCTAAAAATCAAAATCATTAATCAAATTTTGGGAAGACGATCACTTTGTATGAATTCCATCAAGGGTTTCCTTAGACAGCTTTGCAGTAAAGAAAGAAATCAACCTGAGTGAAAATCTGATCTATGTTTAGTCTAGTTCTATGACTACTCAACTAAGCATGTCCTTTATGGAGAAATGAAAATCGATCTGCGACGAGGATGAAATTTGAAATCTTTAGATTTAATATCTTTGGAAATATTCTTCTCATTCACCTATTGACAAAAAGACAACTCGTAAAGGAAGAATTCAAGACAAAAATCCGACATTTCGACAAGAAAATTATGATTTCAAGGGAAAATGAAATTAATGCCCTAATAACTCGGGCCCTTTATCTTAAATTTTCAGAATGGGTCCTAAATGAAAAATAAAATATTGTGATCAAAATGCAAGTAATCGCTAAAGATTTCACGAGCCTCTTAATCTTCTCGCCATGTGATCGGGTCCCGACTTCGAACGAGTTATAATATCTCGTAATTCGTCTTAAGAATTATTTCGAGAATTATTAATTGTGGAGTTCGACATTCAAAACCCTTAAAACATGCTCTACCAGATATAGTAATTCTCTTAGAAGAAGCTTGAGGTGAGTAGCAAATCAAAAATTGGTGTTTGAGTTCAGGCATTTAAAATCATTAAGTGTGCCCTACCAAAAAAAAACAAAAAAAAATAAAAAAACAAAAAAAAGGAAAAAAAGATGTTTCGAGAAGAAGCTCGAGGTAGGCACAAAATCAAAAATTGGTGTCTCAATTCAAACATTCAAAATCTTTAACATGCTCCACCGTATATAAGTAATTCTACGAGAAGAAGCTTCGAGGTGAGCATAAAATCAAAAATTGGTGTTCAAATTCTCCCCTAATCGATAAATCTTGAAAAACGTCTTAAGAAAATTCTTCCGATATTATATTCGTGAAAGAATTAAGTGATCTCGTCGTTTCGTCGACTATTAATTGGTTCGTACATATCTTTAGAAGGTAAAAGATATTTCGATCACATTTTCAAAAAATTCCTAAGACCCGTAAAGAAAGAACTAAGGTAAATGGCTTTGTTATCGGAGATTAATGGAAATTATACTCCGAAGTCATAATTTTCCAAAGATCCAACCCTAATCCCAATTTAGAAATGTTAAAGTGATTTTCAAGGACAATCGAATGATCTTTATAGAATTGGTGATTAATGGAAGCTTTATGAACCTACATGAACGACATCATTTGCTCTAAAGAATGGGCCCTAAGTCGTGCTTCCACTCGAAGTGCAATGATCTTACCTATAAATGACATCCGTAGACGAAATAACAAAAATATGAAATTACAACTTGGACGAACTTGGAAGCTTGGAAGACTAGCAAGCATCAGTACGGGCCCATGATAAATTGGTTCACCCTAGGACACTCGTATCGTGATTTGGATTTAGGACTTCAAACACCTATCCTCATGGGAGGGCCCATATGCTTGTTAAGAAGACACATTTAGGGAAATCCTTTCAGTTGGTAGACTATCAAGAAGACATAATACACTCAATCAATGGGAAGTATTTGAAAAAGATGCGACATAAACAAAAATGAGTGACTAGTTTTGTAAACTGGGAAACAAACAACTAAAACCAACAAATCGACATTGACATTTCTAAGAAGTAGTATAAGACCTCCTTAAGTGGAAAATGGCATCTACTCTCTTTCTCGCTATTGGATATAAGACCATCATGACATTGGCTTTCCTTTAGCAATCTTTCTTTGGATAGGATATAAGTCTCATACGCATTCCTATTCCAAAATCGATATTTTGACATCGACATTTCTAAGAGATAGTGTAAGACCTCCTTAAATGGAAGATGGCATCTACTCTTCTCGCTATTGGATGTAAGACAAACGGACATCGGCTTTCCTTTAGCAACCTTTCTTTGGATAGGATATAAGTCTTACATGCATTTCTATTCCAAAACCGACATATCCACATTGACGTTTCTAAGAGATAGTGTAAGACCTCCTTATATGGAAGATGGCATCTACTCTCTTTCTCGCTATTGGATGTAAGACCATCGTACATCGGCTTTCCTTTAACAACCTTTCTTTGGATATGATATAAGTCTCAAATGCATTCCTATTCCAAAATCGATTTTTCGACATCGAAACTTCTTTAGAGAAAATCGAATATGACATTTGCTCTCTTTCCTCAATTGTCTACAATACATCGACAGCTCCAAAATGCTAAAACAAGGATTTTAAATTAAAAATGACAAACAACTTGTGATGATTAATATCTTTCGACCCGTAAAGGTCAAATCCCCGCAGGATACACTCTTCGTCTCTGAGTTTGCCACTCTTTTCTAGTTATTGGATATAAGTTCTTTCCCGATACGGAATATGGCATTCCTCTGACTTGACACCGACATTTGACGTTCCCGAGAAATGGAATATGACATCCATTTTCTCTTCCCAGTTATCGGATGTAAGTCCTTTCCTGACACGGAAGTTATGACATTCCTATAACTCGACATTGACACTTGAAATTTTTTAGAAATGAAATATGACATCCATTTTCTCTTTATAACTTTCGTATGAAAGTCATTTTCCTACCATAAAAATTATGACATTCTCATAATTTAACATCTCCACATTTGACAGACATTTTTGACATTTGACATATCGACATTTGTCATATCAACGTCTCGACATTTGACAGCATTTCAACATGTGACATATCGACCTTTCGACATTCGACATATCGACAATTGTTACGTACATTTTAACATTCGACATATCAAAATATCAACATTTAACGTATCAACATTTCGACATTTGACATATCAACAATTGTTATCAACATTTGAGATATCGATCTTTCGACATTCGACATATCGATATTTCGACATAAGAACAATCGTTATCAACATTCGACGCATCGACATTTCGACCTTTGATATATCAATAATTGTTATCGACTTCCGACATACCGACATTGCGACATTTGACTTATCAACGTTTGACACTCATCCTCTCCTTTGCTATCGGAAGTAAGTCCTTTCCTGACACGGAAATGACATTCTTTTATCATAACATCAACATTTGACATTTTGAGAAATGGAATATGACATCCATTTCTCTCTCCAATTATTGGAAGTAAGTCCTTTCCTGACACGGAAATCATGGTTTTCCTCTAACTAACATAAACATTTTGAGAAATGGAAAATGACATCCATTTTCTCTCTCCGGTTATTGGATGTAGGTCCTTTCCTGACTCGGAAATTATGGCTTTCCTCTAACCAAATATCGACATTGACATTTTGAGAAATGGAATATGACATCCATTTTCTCTCTCCGGTTATTGGATATAAGTCCTTTCCTGACACGGAAATCATGGCTTTCCTCTAACCAAATCTTGACATCGACATTTCGAGGAAAATAGAAAATGACATTTATTTTCTCTCTCCGTTATCGGATATAAGTCCATTCCCGACACGGAAATCATGACTTTCCTCTAACCAAATCTTGACATCGATATTTTGAGGAAAATAGAAAATGACATCTATTTTCTCTCTCCAGTTATTGGATATAAGTCCCTTTCTGACACGGAAATCATGACTTTGCTCTAACCAAATCTTGACATCGACATTTCGAGGAAAATAGAAAATGACATCTATTTTCTCTCTCCGGTTATTAGATATAAGTCCTTTCCTGACACGAAAATCATGGCTTTCCTCTAACCAAATCTTGACATTGGCATTTTGAAGAAAATAGAAAATGACATCTATTTTCTCTCTCCAGTTATTGGATGTAAGTCCTTTCCTGACACGGAAATCATGGCTTTCCTCTAACCAAATCTTGACATTGACATTTTAAGGAAAATAGAAAATGACATCTATTTTCTCTCGCCGGTTATTGGATATAAGTCCTTTCCTGACACAGAAATCATGGCTTTCCTCTAACCAAATCTTGACATTGATATTTTGAGGAAAATAGAAAATGACATCTATTTTCTCTCTCTGGTTATTGGAAATAAGTCCTTTCCTGACACAGAAACCATGCCTTTGCTCTAACCAAATCTTGACATTGACATTTTGAGAAAAATAGAAAATGACATTTATTTTCTCTCTCCAGTTATTGGATGTAATTCCTTTCCTGACACGGAAATCATGGCTTTCCTCTAACCAAATCTTGACATTGACATTTTGAGGAAAATAGAAAATGACATCTATTTTCTCTCCGGTTATCGGAAATAAGTCCTTTCCGACACTGAAATCATGGCTTTCCTCTAACCAAATCTCGACATCGACATTTCGAGAAAAATAGAAAATGACGTCTATTTTCTCTCTCCGCTATTGGATGTAAGTCCTTTCCGACACGTAAATCATGGCTTTCCTCCAACCAAATCTCGACATCGACATTTTGAGGAAAATAGAAATGACATCTATTTTCTCTCTCCGGTTATTGGATATAAGTCCTTTCCTGACACGCAAATCATGGATTTCCTCTAACCAAATCTTGACATTGACATTTTGAGGAAAATAGAAAATGACATCTATTTTCTCTCTCTGGTTATTGGATGAAAGTCCTTTCCTTACACGGAAATCATGGCTTTCCTCTAACCAAATCTCGACATCGACATTTTGAGAAAAATAGAAAATGACATCTATTTTCTCTCTCGATTATTGGATGTAAGTCTTTCTCCGATACGGAAATCATGGCTTTCCTCTAACCGAAATCTCGACATCGACATTTTGAGAAAAATAGAAAATGACGTCTATTTTCTCTCTCCAGTTATGGGACATAAGTCCTTTCCTAACACGGAAATCATGGCATTCCTTTAACAAAATATCGACATTGACATTTTTGAATATGACATCCATTTTCTCTCCCAGTGAATCCCTTCTCTAAACACAAGAAATACATTCCTTCTCAGAACCAACAGACAAGACATCTGACATCCACTAGGAGCGGTATGATACCCACTCCTTTCCAGATTGTTATAAAACATTTCCTAGACCATTTCGGTCCAACTGCCAATATGTGCGAATACTTATACAGTATTCTACACATATTGAAGCCCTTTGTCGACCTCATTTATAATGAGTCAATACCTTTCGACGTAAAAAGTCAACATTGGTCAAAATGGTCAAACTGCACTCAATGACCAACCCCGTTGACCCCATAGGTCAACCTTTCGACCTAAAAAGTCAACATTGGTCAAATTGGTCAAACCAGACCCAATGACCAACCCTGTTGACCCCATAGGTCAACCTTTTGACCTAAAAAGTCAACATTAGTCAAAATGGTCAAACCAGACCCAATGACCAACCATGTTGACCCCATAGGTCAACCTTTTGACCTAAAAGTCAACATTGGTCAAAATGGTCAAACCGCACCCAATGACCAACCCCGTTAACCCCATAGTCACCCTTTGACCTAAAAAATCAACATTGGTCAAAATGGTCAAACTAGACTCAATGACCAACCCTGTTGACCCCACAGGTCAACCTTTTGACTTAAAATGACAATTTTGGTCAAAATGGTCAATCATGACCCAATGACCAACCCTGTTGACCCCACAGGTCAACCTTTTGTCCCAAAATGACAATTTTGGTCAAAATGGTCAATCCTGACCCAATGACTAATCCTGTTGACCCCATGAGTCAACCTTTTCGACCTAAAATGATAACTTTGGTCTAAATGACCAATCCAGATCCAATCACCAACCTTATCAATCCAATGGTCAATACATGACCTAAAAAGTCAATTTTGTTAAAATGATCAATTTTTGATCAAACAACCAATGACATGTTTAAAACCCCATAATGACAAAAAAATTAATCAAATTAATTTCAAAAAATTATTTTGATTAATTAAATTGACTAATAATTTGATTTTCAATATTTTAAATAATCAAATGACATGATTAATTAAAATGAAAATTAAATTAAAGTCATAAAATAAAAAAATTAATCAAATAATTGATTTCAAAATTATTTTGATTAATTAATTGGCTAATGAATTAATTTTTAAAATTTTAATTAATAACCTAATTAATTAAAATGAAAAATTAAATTCAAAAGCCATAAAATCACAAAATCCACAAATTGATTAAAAATAATGGAATTAATCAAATAATTAATCCCAAAATTATTTTTAATTAATTAATTGACCAATAATTTAATTTTCATGTTTTAATTAATGACTTAATTAATTAAAGTGAAAATTAAATTGAAAAGTCATGAAAATAGACAAAAATCAATTTTAATAACATGGATATTAATCAAATAATTAATTGGAATAATTTCCAATTAATTATTGATTAATAAAATAATTTTCAATATTTAAATAATGACATGATTAATTAAATATGGAAATTAAAATGAAAAGGGCATAAAATGGAATTTTAACCCATGAAACCATGATTTTTAAAATTTCAAATCTCTTATATTACATCATAAATGACCTCATCCATGGATTATTCATGACTCATGGGACTTATTAAGTGTAGGTTAATACATTAAAATAACCTATAAACCATGGTTAAAGAAAATAATCATTAAAGAAAATGAGGTGTCATCCTCTCATGAAATTAGAATTTGAGGTGGCTCATCCTCATGAACTCACCAATGAAAATTAGACATCAATTAAATTCACATGAGCAACTTACTTAACCATGGTTATAACCAAATTTTAAGAATTTTGCATGAGAAAAATATGTGTCAGCTTCTCATCCAAACCTTAAATGAGATGTTGGAAGGGGAAGGGCTCACTCTCATGACTCACCCTTCACCTCTTAGACCACCCAATGGAAGGGAGACAAGAAGCTAACCCATCCCACACCTTGGTTAAGAGCCATCATGGCTAAGGCTTGCATGAGATGAGTAAGGGGCTAATGTGTCACCAACTCATGAAATGGTAAATGAGGTGTTTTAAGGAGAGGGTCTCATTTATTTGAGTCACCATGAACCTCCCACTTAGCCAATGGAATGGAAACAAAGAGGCTAAAATCCATCATGACAAGATTTAAGCCAAAATTGTCATCAAATGTGCACTTGCTTAAGTGGCAAAATTCTCCTGGAGGAAGAAGAGGTGAAGCTTGGTTTACATAGGGGAGGTTGTACTCTACAGCCCTAACTATACCATGGTCAAATCCAAGCCAACCAAGGTTAATCCATAGCCATTCATGGTTATAAATACCCCTCTCGCCAAAATATCCAAGAGGAGAAAAAAATTAGAAATACCTATAAAGCTGCTCAAATCCTCTCGACTCCCAACATAAAAACTCTTCCTAAGAGTCTTAGCAATCCATTAGAACCAAATCCAAGCCATAGGTCGAGCCCAATCGAGCCAATTTGAGCAAAACTCAAAAACAGCCCAAACCAACCACTTCTTCAAAATTCTCCTTTAAGCCCGACTTCGGATCAAATTGTCAGCAAAGAATAATCTTCCATCGGGGTCCTAGAAGACAACTACAAGGTCTCGATCTAGCTTCAATTTGCTCAGGGTAAAGGTATGGAATTATTTTTCACAAAATAATTTGTATTTTTGAAATATCATGGGTTATACTAGCCCGTAAATGTATCATCACCGTATAGATACATTCTACACGTTCGTATGATTCCATAGGTTCAAAAATCACTCAATTTCATCGAGAAACGAGTGAGATATCGACCCTAGAAGTTGGATCGGCTCAGAATTTTCCGAATCATCCGGATTATTCCAGCACGTCCGATCCCGTGTTTCTGAACGTACGGCCCGCATCAAACCGCGCCGTGTTCGTGTTCGGATTCGCGCAATGGATCTTCCCGCCCATCGATCGTACGAGGACACGTGGCAGCGCTCCGGATTTTTCTGGCCGGATTAATTCAAGGAAACCTTAAAAACTTCAAAAATTCATATCTTTTGATCCAGAGGTCATAAAAATAAAATTAAAATACCTCTGAAAGCTCTCAAGAGAGAGAAAATTATGAGACTAAAATCATAATTTTATTCTCAGCATTTAATTTTTAATTAATTAAATACTCTCTGAGTATTTTAATTATTAAAAATTATTTACAAGTCGAAAAAATATGAAATTTTTAGTGGAATTATCTTTAAGTCCTTAGGCACATCTTCTGATTTTTCTAAGGCTATGATAGCTCTCTAGAATATGATTTCCTAATTTCCATGATATTTTGTAATTATTTTCAAAACTAATTATAAAATTTGAAAAATTGGAAAATTTAAATGTAAAATGATTGAGAATTTTAGGATAACAGACATCAATCCTAAAACAACAATTCTCAAGTCATCAAAACAATCTAAAAGACATTTTGAAATAAGGTTAAGATTTATTAATTTTAAAATTAATAATTCAAAACCTCCTCTTCACATATTTAATCCATCTCATCACTTGATTAAGCAAGTGATGAATCCAACTCAAATCAAACAATAATTAGGTTTAAAGACAACTTAAACCTAGTTAAATCATTAAACCTTAGGGTTTAATACAAAAATCATACTCTTTAATTAAGTTTAAGGACATATTAAACTTAATTAACCCATTAAACCTTATATAAATTAGGTTTAATATAAAAATCAAATCTTTAATTAAGTTTAAAGACATATTAAACTTAATTAACCCATTAAACCTTACCTAAATTATGTTTAATACAAAATCAAACCTTTAATTAAGTTTAAGGACATATTAAACTTAAATAACCCATTAAACCTTACCTAAATTAGGTTTAATATAAAAATCAAATCTTTAATTAAGTTTAAAGACATATTAAACTTAATTAACCCATGAAACCTTACTTAAATTAGGTTTAATACAAAATCAAAACATTTTAATTAAGTTTAAGGACATATTAAACTAAATTAATCAAAATCAAACTCTTTAATTAAGTTTAAGGACATATTAAACTTGATTAATCAAAATCAAACTCTTTTAATTAATTTTAAGGACATATTAAACTTAATTAACCCATTAAACCTTAACTAAATTAGGTTTAATACAAATCAAACTTTTAATTAAGTTTAAGGACATATTAAACTTAATTAACCTCCTTAAACATTAGGTTTAATCAAACCTAAACTCCTAATTAGTCTAACCCATTGAACTCTAATTAAACCATTAAACCTTAACTAACTAAGGTTTAGTCAAACCTAAACTCCTAATTCAGTCTAACCCATTGCACCTAATTAAACCATTAAACCTTAACTAACTAAGGTTTAATCAAGCCTAAACCCTAACTAAGTCTAATCCATTAGACCTAATTAAACCATTAAACCTTAACTAACTAAGGCTTAATCAAACCTAAACCCTAATTAGGTCTAACCCATTAGATCTAATTAAACCATTAAACCTTAACTAACTAAGGTTTAATCGAGCACAAACCCTAATTAGGTTAACCCATTAGACCTAATTAAACCATTAAACCTTAACTAACTAAGGTTTAATCAAACCAAAACCCTAATTAGGTCTAACCCATTAGATCTAATTAAACCATTAAACCTTAACTAACTAAGGTTTAATCAAGCACAAACTCTACTCAGTCTAAACCATTAGACCTAATTAAACCATTAAACCTTAACTAACTAAGGTTTAATCAAACCTAAACCCTAATTAGGTCTAACCCATTAGACCTAATTAAACCATTAAACCTTAACTAACTAAGGTTTAATCAAGCACAAACCCTAATTAGGTCTAACCCATTAGACCCGATTAAACTATTAAGTCTTAACTAAATTAGACTTAATCAAACTTAAACTCTAATTAAGTCTATTACATTAGACTTAATTAATTATTAAACCTTAACCAACTAAGGTTTAACCAAACCCAAACCCAAAATAAACTTTCAATCTTTAACTTAGGTTCAACCCGACATGAACCTAAATCAAACCTAAACCTAACTTAAGTCCAACCCACATCAGACTTAAGTCAAACCATACTTAGGTTCAACCCGACATGAACTTAAATCCAACTTAAACCTAAACTTAAGTCTAACCCACATTAGACTTAAGTCAAACCATACTTAGGTTCAACCCGACAAGAACCTAAGTCTAACCCAAACATAACTTAAGTCTAACACATATTAGACTTAAGTCAAACCATACTTAGGTTCAACCCGATGTCGGCATATTTTTAAGTTATGTGTTTTGAAAAGGGGGTCGCCTACAGAAATTGTCGGCGAATTTTAAATTTTAAATTTAAATTTATATATAATTTGAAAAGTAGTATTTGGTTTTGAAAATGATTTTAAATTCGAAAGTTTTAAGATATGAAATCAAACTGATCTCACATCCCAAATAGCTTATATAAACGAGCACCGCATCACAAACCGTGTATCTATCCCGAAGAATGTACTACACTGTTTCGATGATGGGGCTCTGCTAAATAAACTAGAAGATTTGTGACATCTGTTTGGTCTACGAACCAATTTTATAAGCCGACAAGTTCCCCTGTTTAATATAAAGAAATTAAACAGTGTTTATATTACCTGGGTTCTTAAAGTTCCCTATAAGGGCAAGCCCCTATAGTTAATTACATCTTAAATGACGGGAATCATTTAAGAAAACTCTCCATAATGATCAGTGGTTTTGCTCTCAAGAATTTCAAAGTTTAAGGTTTTCAAAGGATTGCATTTTGGAAATTCAAAAGGGAATGACTCAAAATTTGGAACAATTTATTTTGGGAATTCAAGGGAAGAGAAGTAGGAGAAGTTGAGGATCCAAGAAGAATTTTGGCAACTTCCCAAACTATCCTATTGTTTGGCTTAGATTTGAGAAAATCCTAATATTATCTGATATTTCAATCTTGCCAATTTTAGTTAAATAGGACTTATATTCGTATGACATAATCATACAATCAGCCTAGAAGATGTGAGGGTTTATGTCGTACCGAACGACTACCTCGGAGTCCTAAGACCTAAGCTAGGGCTTAATTTACATAACATGATCATGAAAATGCCTAACGAAGAGTCGAGGATTTATGTTGCACTAAGCAAACTACCTCGAAATCCTATGACTTCGTTGTTTAAATTCTAAGAAAGTTTTGTTAAGTAGATCCGAGTTTTCATCGATGACGATGGCCGAGCCGCCCACCATGCTCCGAGCTCCTTGTTGTTGCAGATGGTTTAGTTTTAGAAGTCATAAATCGTGATATGAGAGAAGTATTTTGGTTTAGAGAAAATCTTAAAATTCAAGTGTTTTTAATATTTTAATTAAAACAAATCTTAAAGTCGATTAAACGAACCGATTAAGATCCCACGGTTCCGTCATCCGGCACCGTTATTTTCATCGAATTCACTTAGTCCAGATGAATTTGCTAAACTCAATTGAATGAGTTCCACACTTTCGTTTAGACCGTGGGAAACCCCGTTAGCAACACGTGGGTTACATCATCTGAGGTATTCCCGATCATTCAATGAGACGTTTTAATTTAGTTGCAATTTTCGTTTTGTGTTCTGTTTGTGATCAAATTTTGAGTTATTTTATATTTTGAAATGTTGTGGCGGTGATTTTTATCTTGTAATGATTTTTAATTTAATTTTAGTTTCAGTTTAGGGACTATCCTAAAGGTTTTGGTTTTCATGCAACAGTTGTTTATCATGCAAGAAAAGTAAAGTGCATTTGCAATAAAATAAATTGCAATAAAATAAAAGCGTACCTGGAGGGTTTTTCCCTTCATCCCAAGCTGTACTTAAAACACATGTTAAGGCATTTAAATATTTCAACAAGTACCTGAGTAAAGCTAAGGGAAAGGTTTTCGGTTGTCTACCAAAGTCCTCGATCCTATAGCCTAGTCATCTCCTATGACGTCTAGGTTCTTGTGTTTTGGTTTAAGGACGATTTTCTTCATCAAAGAACAATTAAATTCAATTGTTCTTATAAACATCATATCATATTGAGGAAGTGCTTAGGACTAGTCTTAAACATCTTTTCAATACCTCTAGGATTGTTTTAAGTCCAAGGGAATTTAATTATACAAGTGAATTAATCATCCGGGAGTTTAAGTTTTGCTCTTTTGCTCAGTGAACTAGGACATTTAAATATCCTATAAGTGAGATAACTCATCACTTGATACCTCATTTAAGAGTTATAATAACAAGAGCTTTAAAAGGGCAAATCAACTCATTAAGTATTTTAATGATTTAAACCTAATGATTTAATTTTAATTTTGATTTAATTATAGAAAATTAGTTTAAGTTTGGAATAGTGTTCAAACTATTTTTAGATTTAATTCTTAATGATTTCATTTAGGTTTGTTATTAAATGATTTTAATTTAATTTAATTTAATTTAAGTTAATTTTGATTTAATTTAATTTAATTTAATTTAATTTAATTTAATTTAATTTCAATTTAATTTAATTTAATTTGATTTAATTTAATTTTAATTTAATTTTAATTTAATTTAATTTCAATTTAATTCAATTTCAATTTAATTTTAATTTAATTTAATTTTAATTTGATTTAATTTAAATTTAATTTAATTTCAATTAAATTTTAATTTAATTTAACTTCAATTTAAATTTAATTTTAATTTAATTTTAATTTGATTTAATTTTAATTTAGTTTAGCTTAATTTAACTTAATTTGATCTCAAGTTATTTTTCTTTTAATTTAAATTAATTTGATTTTAATTTAATTGAGATTATTCTTTTAATTAATTTTTTCTTTAATTAAGACTTAAGTATTATTAAAATGATTTATTTAGGGATTTTTAAATTAAAGAATAAATATCCTCTTAAATAATATCCCTACTTTAATAATTCCAATTTCTATTATTCTCCCAAAATTTCAATTAATTAATTAATTAAAGTTTTATTTTAATTATATTTGAAATGGTTAATAGGTTTCTACCCTTAATCATTTAAGTTTCAATCATCCAAAATCAGTTTAAAATCAAATATTTTACCCTCCCCTTTTTGATTAATCCTAAAATTTTAATTAAAGTTTGAAAATTTTAATTATCATTTTGCCCTTCAAGCTTAATAATTCTATAACTCACTAAACTAAGCTCAAATGAACTTGAAATTTTTATGTAACCTCACTCACATGTCAATTAAGACATTAGAGGAGAAAATGTGATTTTTTCTGTATTTAATTTATTTATGTAATTATTTTTAATGGAAAATAGGGGATTTCAAGGAAAATTCAATAACATGACCAAGGAAATGTTTCTGTTCTTGAGAAAATTATGGGATGTTCCTAATTACCAGAGGACCATTTGAACCAATTTTGGTGATTTTTTGAATTATATTTTATTTATTAGAATTATTTTGAGTTTTGGAGTATTAATTAATTTTAAAATAAAATTAAAGTTGAAAAATGGATTTTATATTTTTCTTAACTCCCTCTGACCTCAAGGAGTTCAGAGAAATAAATTTTTTATTTTTCTGATTTTTCTTTGATTTATTAGAATTATTTTAGTGAAAAGGTTGGAAAATACATTTTTTAATATTAAAAATTACATTAAGCCTTTAAAATTCAATATCTTACCCTAGGGACTTAAGAAAAATATTTGGTTTGATCCTAAATGATTAGAATTCAAAATGTGACATTTTGGTGATTTTTAATATTTTTATGATTTTTATTATTTTTTAGTTATTAAAAATATTAAATAATGATAAAAATCAACTTTTTTAGAAAATTTTAATTTTCCTAAGTTCCTCTGATATCAGAGAAGCTTCAAAACCATTTTTGTGAATTTTTGAGAAGTATTTTGTGAGTTATGAATTTTTAAAGTTTAATTTTACCCATTTTTGCTTAAGAGGATTAATCAACCCATTTGGTGGGGTTAATCAAGTCCAATTAGTTTCAAATTTTTATGTGGTGTTCTCCTATCCCTAGAGGACAGTGGAGAATTGTTTTTAAGTTAATTTGATGTGTGGTTAACCCTAATTAATTAAAGTTCAATTTTGGGTGTTTAGGTCAATTAGGGTTATTCCAAGTGAATTAACTCAAAACTTATTTTTCCTATATTCCTCTGGTCACAAGAAACATCACCAAATTTTCCTAGAATTTATTTCTCAACATGCTAATTATTGGAATTAAAATACTCAAAACAGTAACATGAACTTGGAAAATCAATAACTTCTCATAGGGATGGCCTCTGACCTTGGAAAATTCAGGGAATGTTCCCAAGTTCATAGACTTCGAAAGCCCTATGGTCTCATACCATGATGAATTGCCGATGCAAATGGAGAATTAAAATAATACAGAGAGTAAATAAATCATTAAAAATAAAATACTTAATGAAATTACTTGATTTTTTTCCACATTATTCTCCTCTATTCCTTGAGCAAGAGGGTATTTTTATTTTATTTTTAGGATTTTTCTACACAAAGTTATGAATTTTTGAAGTTCTGGTAATTAAGTAAATAGAAAAATAGCCTATTTTCCTACTTATCCACGCGCGTCGACTCAACCTCGGCGCCTCCGAAGCTCCATGCGTCGCCTCTCGATTCGGCGCCGCCATCCGGCCGGGATGCCATGCGGCCCGCGATTCATGTCCCGTTGTGCTGTCCGGCTCGATCCCGACCGTCCGCTCGATACACGCGCAATCCAACGGCTCCCAGTCATCGTCTACGACTGGTGTGAACCCGTGACCGTCGACCTTCTAACCCTAATTTCTCACTCGATTCTCAACGGATTTTTGTGTTCTTATGCTCTATGGATTCGTCTTAAAGAGACGAACACATCCACACGGTAAACATGCATTGAAATTGACTCAAACTAAATGGAGAATCTCTGGAAGCTCGGGAGGAAGAGTGAGTCCATACTTTGCTCAGAGAAGTGAAGCTTCCATCTGAGAGTTGTGTCACGTTCGATTGGGTTCAAGCAAGCTCCAGATGAAGTCCCTTGGCCTGGTGAATTGCCTAGGTACAAAAGTGACCACAGCCGATCACAAAGCTTGGAGGTTGGAAACAATGGCCGGCCTAGTGAGGGGCTTTTGCTTGGGAAACTTCTCCTCTTGGTCCAGTGAAGGTGTAGAGTCGATCAATTTGAGGATTGACTCACCGTGGTGAAGTGTCCCGGTTTTGGGCTTGGATTTCAACTCGAAATTGAGCTCACAGAGAGGAAATGGCGAGGGGATTTCGGTGGGGATCAAGTTCTCTATGTGTAGAGAGTGGTCCGGGATGATTTTGGCGGGGTTTCGGTAAGGTTTGGTTCGAGCACCTCTCTTGGCCGAGAGGAGGGGGTGTTTAAATAGGAGAGGCTGGAGGGCCTCCCGGGGGGTTTAAGGGTTGGGATCGTCTGCTCCGGTGAGGAGAAGAATAGGCTGCAATGGCCATTTGGAGTGAGGCGGCTCAGCAAGGTGGAATTCCAAAATTTGGCTCCTCCCAAGGTCTCGGTCATGGTGTTTTCCGACGATCCGAGCGGCTGCCTGCAGAGCATGGGTCACCTTCGGTGTTCGGGTGAGTCAGGGCTGGAGGTTTGTGCAAGCAATTGGCCAATGCCATGTGTAAAGAGATTGGATTAAAATGGCATGGGGAGAGGCCATTTTGGCTTGATTTGGTCCAAGCCATGGTTTTGGGTTAGGTTCACCTCCCCATGGCTGATTTGGGCTGAGGGAGGATCATTTGCATCAGCTAGAAAGGGGTGGTGAAGTCCCCATCTAAAGTGATGTGGCTAATCTTGGTTTAGTGTGTAACATGGAAGGGGTTAAAAATCTTAATGAAGGTTTAAGAAAGGGGGCCCTCCTTTTGCTACTTTGGGTATGGTCACATGTCAAACATCCCATGGTTTCATATGGCTTGTACATGGCTTGTCTTTGGCTCACATATGGCTTGGCAAGAGTTTGGTCAACTTTCATGGAAAAGGGCTTTAAGAATTTTTGGAAATTTTGGGGTTATTTGATGGGATTTGGCATAATACCATTTTGGTTTGATTTTCATGATGGGTTTAGAACTTAGGGAATGATATCAATTAAGTGAGGATGAGATGTAATTGAAATGTGGGCTTTAGGATGGGTTTGGGCTTATGAATTTGGTAGAAGTGGGCTTTTAGGAAGGTTTAATGGAATGGGCCTTTATGTTTAGCAATGGGCTTTTAGATGAAAAATTTTGCAAAGGGCCATGCCAAATAAATGATGTGTTTAGTTTAAGGATGTGTCTTGAATGATTTGAAGCAAATTTGAGGTGGTTTGGAATTAAATTGGGTTGAATTTGTGTTCATTTGGTAAATGGGCCAATGTAGCTCAAATTGGGCTAATTTGGGATAATGTTGGGCTAGGGTTGAAATTGATGTAAAATTAATGTTGGATAATGTTTATGGGAGTGTTTCAAAGAGGTTTTAACTTTGGTTGGGTTTTGGGTTTTGGGACTTGGGCTTATTTGGGTTAGGTTTGGGTTTAGGTCAAAATTGGGCTTTTTGGTTTTGGGTTGAATTTGAGTGGGGTTCGGGTCCAAATTTTGAGCAAATTATGTTAGTGTTTTGTTTTTGGGGATGTTAGGGAAGGTTTAGAAAAGGTTTGGGGTCAATTGGAGTTGAATTGGTTTGGTTTGGGCTAAGTTTGGGTCATGAGTCCAAATTGGGCTGTAAGGTCAAAAGTGAAATTGGATTCAAATGTTAATCAAATTGGACTTGAATTTGGTCTAGATTTATATTTTGGATATCAATTTAAAGTTTAGAATTGAATTGGACCAAAATTGGGTTCAATGGGGTAGATTTGGTTTGACATTGGGTTCACTTGGGTTAAGAATGGGCTAAATTGGGGGTTTTGGTAAAAGTGGGGTAAATTGACAAAATTGTCCCATGGTGTAGTTGGACAAAATGAAATTGGGAAAATTTGGGATTTTTTGGAATTTTTTGGGAATTTTCTGAATTTTTGTATTTTTGGGTCAAGAGGGGCATTTTGGTAATTTGGAGGGTATTGGGGGATACTTTTGGAATTTTTGGTATTTTTGGCTATGGATGATCAATTTGATTGGTGAGGAAATTTTCAAGGTTAATTTTGGGGAATTTTGGGTGATTTGAAAATTTTGGAGGATTTGGGCAATTTTAAGCGCTTTTGGTAGGTTTGATAGGTGTAGGGTCCCCGGGGTCAAAAATTGAAATTTTGGAAGAATGAAGATTGATCAAATATGAGTGAAATGGAATCACTTTAGTTGAGCCATGAAGTCATATTAAGCCTATATGAGCCATGAGAGGACTCATTTGAGGCATTCACTATGTTGTTCCTAACCCTCTTAACCAGGGGCTTAGGGGTTAAGGTCCACCCATATGAATTACCTACATGAGTCAACGAGTCAAGTTGGGTACGGGTGTGGTTTTAGGATTTGGATTGTGTGTGTGAGAGTGTAGAGTGTGAGTGTAGTGAGTGTGTAAGTCAACCCTCACCAGACCAGGCCACCCAGGGTAGTCCTAAGGCCAAAGAGTCCTATAGGGAACTCATCCTTTAAACCTTCACTCTTGATCTCAACCCTCTAGGTGATTAGGGGTCTACAATCAAGCTTGTGGGGTTTGCAGGGAGGCAAGAAGTGGTTCAAATTTCTAATGGATGGATCCCAATTCTAGTCCTCTAAGATAGTCAAAGGAAAAGCCTAAGGCTAGATCCTAAACACTAAAGAGGGAAGAGAAGACCTCATCGAAAATGAGGTCAACACCCGACATGAACCTAAATCCAACTTAAGTCTAACCCACATTAGACTTAAGTCAAACCATACTTAGGTTCAACCCAACATGAACCTAAGTCTAAGCCAAACATAACTTAAGTCTAACACATATTAGACTTAAGTCAAACCATACTTAGGTTCAACCCGACATGAACCTAAATCCAACTTAAACCTAAACTTAAGTCTAACCCACATTAGACTTAAGTCAAACCAAACTTAAGTTCAACCCGACTTGAACCTAAGTCTAACCCAAACATAACTTAAGTCTAACCTATATTAGACTTAAGTCAAACCATACTTAGGTTCAACCCGACTTGAACCTAAGTCTAATCCAAACCTAACTTAAGTCTAACTCATATTAGACTTAAGTCAAACCAAACTTAGGTTCAACCTGACATGAACCTAACCCAAACCTAACTTAAGTCTAACCCATATTAGACTTAAGTCAAACCAAACTTAGGTTCAACCTAACTTGAGCCTAACTTAAAAACAAACCTTAACTTAAGTTCAACCCATATTAAACTTAAGTTGACCTTAAGTCTAGGTTCAACCTGACTTGAATCTAACTTAACTTAAACTCAAACCTTAACTTAAGTTCAACCCATATTGAACTTTAGTCGACCTTAAGTCTAGGTTCAACCTGACTTGAACCTAACTTAACCTAAACTCAAAACCTTAACTTAAGTTCAACCCATATTGAACTTAAGTTGACCTTAAGTCTAGGTTCAACCTGACTTGAATCTAACTTAACTTAAACTCAAACCTTAACTTAAGTTCAACCCATATTGAACTTAAGTCGACCTAAGTCTAGGTTCAACTCTGACTTAAACCTAACTTAACCTAAACTCAAAACCTTAACTTAAGTTCAACCCATATCGAACTTAAGTCGACCTTAAGTCTAGGTTCAACCTGACTTGAATCTAACTTAACTTAAACTCAAACCTTAACTTAAGTTCAACCCATATTGAACTTAAGTCGACCTTAAGTCTAGGTTCAACCTGACTTGAACTTAACTTAACCTAAACTCAAAACCTTAACTTAAGTTCAACCCATATTGAACTTAAGTCGACCTTAAGTCTAGGTTCAACCTGACTTGAACCTAACTTAACCTAAACTCAAAACTTAACTTAAGTTCAACCCATATTGAACTTAAGCGACCTTAATTCTAAATTCAACCTAACTTGAACTCAAATTAACCTAAACTTTAGGTTCAACTTACATTGAATCTAACATAACCTAAACCTAACTTAAGTAAAACCTATATTAGATTTAAGTCAAATCAAACTTAGGTTCAACCCGACATGAACATAAGTCAAACCTAAAAGTCTGACCTACATTAGACTTAAGCCAAACCAAACTTAGGTTCAACCTGACATGAATCTAAGTCAAACTCAAAATAAACTTAACTTAGGTTCAACACAACATGAACCTAAGTTCAACTTTTAACTTAGGTTCAACACAACACGAACCCAAGTTCAACCTATACTTAGGTTCAACCCCAACTTGAACTTAAGTCAAACATCAAACCTTAGGTTCAACCTGACATGAACCTAAGTCTAACTTAAACCTAACTTAAGTCTAACCCATATTAGACTTAAGTCAAACCATACTTAGGTTTAACTCGACATGAACCTAAGTCTAACCTAAACCAACTTAAGTCTAACCCATATTAGACTTTAAGTCAAACCATACTTAGGTTCAACCCGGCAAGAACCTAAGTCTAAGTTAAACCTAACTTAAGTCTAACCCATATTAGACTTAAGTCAAACCATACTTAGGTTCAACCTGACATGAACCTAAGTCTAACCTAAACCAACTCAAGTCTAGCCCATATTAGACTTTAGTCAAACCATACATAGGTTTAACCTGACATGAACCTAAGTTTAACACAAACCTAACTTAAGTCTAACCCATATTAGACTTAAGTCAAATCATACTTAGGTTTAACATGACATGAACCTAAGTCTAACTTAAACCTAACTTAAGTCTAACCCATATTAGAATTAAGTCAAACCATACCTAGGTTCTACCTGGCATGAACCTAAGTCTAACATAAACCAACTCAAGTCTTGCCCATATTAGACTTTAAGTCAAATCATACATAGGTTCAACTTGACATGAACCTAAGTTTAACACAAACCTAACTTAAGTCTAACCCAAATTAGACTTAAGTCAAATCATACTTAGGTTTAACATGACATGAACCTAATTCTAACCTAAACCTAACTAAAGTTCAACTCATATTGAAACCTTAGGTTCAACTGACAGTGAACCTAACTCAACTTAGCTTGACTTAAACCTTAGGCTCAACATACATGAACCTAATCTTAACCTAACTTAAGTTCAACCTACATCGAACTTAAGTCCAAACCTAAACCTTAGGTTCAACTCAACTTGAACCTAAACCAAAACCTAACTTATGTTCAACCTACATTGAACTTAAATCCAAATCTAAACCTTAGGTTCAACTAACAATGAACCTAACTCTATTAAACTGAACATAAACTTTAGGTTCAACCCAAATTGAATCTAAATCGACATAAACCTTAGGTTCAACCCAAATTGAACCTAAATCGACATAAACCTTATATTCAACTCAAATTGAACCTAAATCGACATAAATCTTAGGTTCAACCCAAATTGAACTTAAATCGACAAAATTGAACTCAAATCGACATAAAATCGACATTCTAAACCAAAATAGACATGATCAACATAAATTTGACATTCCAAACAAAAATCGACAAAACCGACATAAATTCGACATTTTAAACATAACTGACATAAAATCGACATTCTAAACCAAAATCGACAAAATCAACATAATTTTGACATTCCAAACAATTAATTGACATAATCGACATAAATTCGACATTTCAAACATAACTGACATAAAATCGACATTTTAAACCAAAATCGACATAATCGACATAAATTTGACATTTCAAACAATTAATCGACATAATCGACATAAATTCGACATTTCAAACATAACTGACATAAAATCGACATTTTAAACCAAATTTAATAAACACCGACATTAAATGACATTAATCGACATTTCAAACCAAACTCAATGTATCTCGACATAAAACGACATAATTCTTAAAGTTCGACCTACATTAAACTTAACTCGACATAAAATTAAAAATCGACAATCCAACGTAAATCAATATTCAAGACAAATAAAAATTTAAACATAAACTGACATAAACCTAAATCGACATTTCAACCAAACTCAGACATCCGCCAACTCTGGATCAACAGACACTTTGACCAGGTAATCTAAATATCTTGATATGACATTGTTTCTAACTTTATTTTCCTTGCAGGATGAAGACATGAAGTTTCGTTTAGATTTTTTTGCATGTTATAGGGTGTGCTAACTTTGTTTTGCAGGACGTCGACAACGGAACATTGACAACAAAACCAAGACTTTTAGGATAGTCATAAAACCTAAACTTTCTACAAACAAAAAATTAAAAAAATGACATAACAAAAAAAATAACTGAACTTTAAGGTTAGCCACGAAACCTGAAATAAAACAACAAAATCATTAAAATTGACATCAACATGAAATCAACATACAACGACATTTCTATACCACAACAAAATGATGACATGACACTAAACCAAAATAAAATAAATGACAAAATGGCATGAAAAAATAAAATTGAGATGGCCACAAAACCAAAATTTAAAACAAAATGGAATCATAAACAAAATAACAAAAATAAATAAGTAATGATATCTTCTTGACATCATTGAAGGTAACTCATGACATAATATCGACATAGGAGATAAAATATCTCATGACAAATCAAGATATTAATCACGATATCTTATGAAATCACGACATCACATTAAGACATGACAAAATGACATGGCACAACAAAACTAAAATTTAGGACAAAAGGGAATCATAAACAAAATAACAAAAATAAATAAATAATGATATTTTCTTGACATCATAGAGGTATCTCATAATATAATAACGACATCTTCTTATAGGAGAAAAAATATCTCATGAAAAATTGAGATATTAATCACATCATCTTATGAAATTACGACATCACATAAAATGACATGACATTATGATTCACATTAAGACACGAAATAAAATGACATGAAATTACGACATCACATTATGACATAACACGACATACAAACTACGACATCCCGACATGACATATGACATGATATACAAAATGACAAAAATGACATTACAAAACAAAACACCACAAAGCAACGACATACACCCAACATAAACAAAAATCTCTGGTAGTATCGATTCTTCAGAAACACACTGCCACGACAACACTTACACTTTTTTGAGGATAAAAGTTAACCTTAATAGGGAGTTTTCTTAGGCAGTATTAATTGCTCAGGATGTAATTAACTATAGGAGCTTGCTCCTACAGGAGATTAAAGAATTCTGGATAGGTATTTTACCTACAAGACCTCTCTGGTTACCCAAGATCTTCATATGATTTTCTCATACGAAAAACTTCAGTAATTACACAATCTGAAGACTTATTCTTTGAGATTATCATTTAATCTTCTTTTCTCTCAATCTATATCATGATTAATCCTTCTTTTCTCCAAAGACTTATGACAACAAGTCTAAGTAAGATAAGAATTAGGGTGATAGATAGAGAAAGAGAGTGGCGACTCCTTGACATTGACATGATACAGGAATTGACGGCGACGACATGCGATCCATATATTTCATCGCCATCACAGCCGTATTTAAAAATTCATAAAAAATTCACCATAAATTGCAAAATCAAACTAAACTTGCTAACTTAACTTCCAAAGGCAAATCCACTAAATCCAAGCAATATTTCATGCTTTTCCTCAAATTTTCACAATGAACAGTGATGTTCTGATTTTTCTATAATGTACTCAAAATACAAGGTGAAAACCAAAAAATTTTGCTTAAGAGAAGTGCTCATACCTTAGGTAATTTAAATTCAACAAATATTCGTCGAAATCGTCTCTTAAATGAACCAACTTAATGATACCCTAGGCTCCTTTTTCGTGAAATATAGAGGTTGAAGGTTATAGGGAGGTTAAAAAAGGAAATTTTCAAGTTTTTAACTGCAGAAAACCAGCTTTCGTGAACAAGCACTTATGCATGGAGCATTCAACGCATAGTCGCGAGATTTAGTACTTAAGCACCGATGATTTGGCGCTTAGCCGTCAATGCCCAAATTTTGAAAATTAATTTAATTGCACTAAAACACTTAGTTCATCACCCTCAATCACTTCAAATAATTATTTCTCCCCGTAAACTCTTCTAATACTCCAAAATTACACTAAATTTTCCATCAATTCCAAATAAATTTCACATAAACACAAACTTAATACAAACTAAGATTTTCTATCTAAACACCTTGAATGAAATTCCCCAAATACATAAGTTCATAACTTAAATCATTAAACACAAATTTACATCATTAAGATGTAGAAAACATCAAACTAATGTGAAACAAAACACAAACATACATCACGAACACAAAACACTAAACATAGAAAACCAACTCACAAGACTACACTTAATTTAATTATATTCTTAAGTAGATGGAATATATCCAAAATCACCATTATTTCTATTTGAACCATCTGGAATAAAAATATGATAAAAAGGGTGATGATTAAAAACTCTCACATCTTCTTCTTCCAACCATTTGTTCTTCAGATACATCACTCTATTTGCTTCTTCCACATGACTTGTATGACTTAATTGCATTTTGAGTTGTGATCCCACGTGCACTAAATGTGCTTTAGTTTCATTTCCCTTTGCTTCAATTGATGCCATGTCAGGCTCGATCTTCACAAGCTTTTCTGCAATTCGTTGAATACTAACAGCCAAATAACCATTGAATAATTCTTGCACACTTTCACTAATGAACTTCTTCTTGTTGGCTTCCTCTTTCTTCTTAACTTCGCTCTCCCAAGAAGACATTTTTGCACTCAAAATATTCTTGTTTGGACTCAAGAATGAAAATAAGAACTAAGGCAAGTATTTCTTTAATTCAGGCCCTTTTATAGACTTGGGAATCATAAAACCGACCCTAGACGTGTTAAAACTCCCAAATACTCCCAAATCTGCTTCCCCAAGTCTTAGTCTACTAGAAACCAATTTTTTACATTTTTTGAAACTCCTGCGCCTAAGCACCAACCTGCGGCGCATAGCCGCTAGTGCTCATTTTAGCACAGGTCTGCTAAATGTCCAAATCTTCATTCTGACTTCTCTAAGTCATCAAATAAGGTCCAATAACACCACTATAGCATATAAACTTCAAAATACTAGCACATAATCTCCAATCAAACTAAACAAAGCACACAAAGCAAACATAAAGCAAATCACACCGATAACTATGGGTTGCCTCCAACAAAGCGCTAGGTTTATCATCTTCAGCCTGACATACCCAAAGCTTATTCTGAGTGACTAAGCATTAGATTCTTGACCCACAATTTTATATTATGATATTTTTAATTTAATTGCAACGACGCCAAAAACTTGACCCCGCTATTTATATGTATAGAATTGTAATTGTTTATGTTGTGGATGCTACGCAAGTATACGTATCGTATCAAGTAATACGAGGCTCTAGTGGAGTCTCGGTTATCGATCCCACAGGGAAAGAGAAAATTAAATAACAACTAATTTAAAATAATAATAATAATTTTTAAAATAGTATACGAAAATTTGGAATTTTAAATTTGAGCGCAATAAAGTAAACTAAGTATTTTAATTAAGTAACTTAACTAAGTAGAAAATTAATACGTATTGAAAGTGCAGGAAATTAAACTAATTGCTAAATAAGTCTTAACTATTCGTAAAAAGTATCTTTCCCTCGTTTAGAAATTTAAGTGATCGATGAATTTAAATAGATAATTTTAAGGTATTATGACAAATAGGAGCATTCCTATTCTTTACCATTTGGTCCAGTGTAAAGAATATTGACTAATCCTATGTTTGATTACCGAATCCGCGGCTAGGTCGGGAGGATACCGACCGCCACTTCGAGCTCCCACGTTCCCTCGCCCGAGGGCTAACATCTACACTTCGACTCTCAAACAATAGGACCGAATTGAATATTTCGATCCGTCACACTAAAATGCTCAATTCTACGCCCAAGTGATATTATTTCCCTATTTATTTGCACCTTCCTTCCAAGGCTTTTGAATTCCCGAATATCGGATGTAATTTTTACTATAGTTGTAAATCAACACATTTTAACAAATCAAATGGCCGAGTTGAAAGTAAATTAAGTTTTAAGTAAAAATTATCACAATTTATTAATATATATAAAAGTATCTCTATTTTAATTTCATCAAGTCACTTAATTTCATAAACGAGGAGAAAGACTAATAAACTACTCGAATGCATGTGAACTAAACTAAGCATGGATTTCATTTAAAGTTAAAAACAATAAATACTTATCTCGATTTATCCCCAAACGGACTCCTCGTAGTTCCTTTCGACTCTTCCTTCCAAGTACAGAGACGACTCACTAATTACTCACTAAACTCACTAAAGACTCACTAAAGACACACAATCGCACACAAAACTAGACAAAAGACTAAAAGATCGCACAAAAGACACAAAAGATCGCACACAAAACTAGACAAAAGACTAAAAGATCGCACAAAAGACACAAAAGATCGCACACTAAAGATCGATTTTCGGCCTCCATATATAGAGGTAAGCAAAGGACCAAGAGGTGCGTAAGCATCCCTTCAAAAAGTGTCCAAGTTCAATGTATTCGTGCCATTTGAACTACCTCGCCGTCGGCGACGAACTACCTCGCTATCGGCGAGGCTTCTGAAGATCTTCAAGCCGCTCTAGCTCATTGTCGGCGGGCTCGGGCTCATTGTCGACCGAGACGGTTATAAATTCTTCGAATTTTCTTCTTGTAACCTCGCCGTCGGCGGCTCGATCTCGCTCGTCGGCGACTCGAAGACTAAATTGCATGATTTTGCTCCAAATTCGCTCCTTTTTATGATTTTTGCTTTTATCACCTAAATTATTCATTCCTGCAACAAAATAAAGAAAATACCCTTTTTTAAAGTGCAATTTCATCAAAAATAGGTATGAATTTCTTAATAAATTTTTCAGCGATCAAAATCCCCAAGTAATTTTTAGTACTACATAAAAATAATGAGTTTTATAATAAGATTTTTCAATTTAAATAAACTATGAATTAGATTAATTAATATCATAATGAAGTTAAACAAAAATAATTCATGTAATTTAATTAATTTTATAGAAATAAATTATTTAGTTATCGTGTCTAAGATTTCTAGTTTACTTATTCATTTCGAGAATGATTATATTTAAAAGAATAACTACTTAAGATATTCATATGATAAGAAATTCAAGAAAACACTATTAGGTAAAATTCTAATCCATAAACATAAGTTTGGAAATATCTAAGTTTATTTTCCTTTAGGTTAATTCAAATGAAGCCAATCTTTGATAAGGCATCTCCTCAAGTTTCTCCTTATTTTTCTTTTTCTTTTTCTTTTTTCTTTTTTTTTTTTTTTTAATGAGGATTATCGTATCCTGGAGACTCGTTAATAATTTTGAACTTCATTTTCATTTTCCTAAATTTGAAACTTAGAAATATTTCTTAGCTTATATATACTTCATAGTTTTTACTTCATTGATTTTCAATCTTTTCTTTTTCACTTGAATACTTAAGAATTTTAATTTTAGAATATAGTTTTCCTTACTAAAAATAGTTTACTATATTCTTATTCCCTTTAACCAAATAGTTTATTTTATTTAATTAATTAAAGTACTAGAAATATTTCATTTAATCTTTTATAATAATTAAAAAATAATAATTCATATTAAATCAAATTGAAAATTTTGCTATAAAAATCATTTTTATAATAATTTGAAAATAGAAATTGAAAACAAGTTAATAACTAAATTTGTATTTTACTCCCCCCCCCCCTCCCCAAACTTAAATTTTTATATCTACTCTAAATAATGAAAAAGAAGGAAAGTAAATAAATCATACCTTTGAAGTTTAGGTATTTCTTTTTCTTTGAAACTTTTGCAAACCTTTTTCATTTTTCATTGAACTCGTACTCGTTAGTATTCTCCATATATATAAAAATTTAAAGAAAATACAGGGATAAAATCTGAGATAAGTATTAAATACAACAATTAAAATTAACTCTACACTAAACATATGAATTACTAACATATTAAAAACATTGAACTAACAGATTAACAATTTTACAACTTAAAATAATACAGAATAAAATAAAAACATACTAAAGAAAACTAACATCCTATTTAACATAAAAAAAAATGCAATTAACTAATACAAAAACAAAAACTAAACTACTATAACAATTTAAGCAAATAATCTAACAAACATCCAATGTCTCAAAACATAAAGTACTGAATATTACAAATATATAAAGTCTTTAAAATAACTTAACATCAAACAAATAAAACAAATAAAGTCCTATTCTTCGACGATCAAAGTCCTGTGCTATATCATCTCCTCCCCGATCTCGTAGGCCGAGAAGACCGAGCAGGATGATACCGTGAATATCTGGGGCACTCGTGAAAGACAACATCTAAATCACCACTCCTATAACGACGTTCGACTTCATAGTATGAAATCTCGTATTCGAATGTCGCCGGAGATATTCGCTATCATAATCATGTCTCCTCTCCGGATTATCAATTCTTTCGATCAAAATGATCAAATCTTCTCCCCATTGTATCTCCGAACCGCTCAAAACTTCTTCTATGCGAGTGTCTCATTCATCGGATCTTGTAGGGTAGGGGTGGTAGGCTCGGGAGGTTCATGGCTAGTAGAGGGTATATCTCTACTGACCGAGTGAAATAACTTCTTACTCCTGCTCTCCACCCTTCATGAGATTCATACTTCTTAATATTGGCAGCTGTGAGTGGTTTCATTGGTTCTACCCATTCTTCATTATCTCTAGCCACAACTCCAGAGAGTTGGCAGAGTGAAAAAATTAATCCAGGGTGTCCCAATCCAGCTCCACTCTCATTTCGAGGAGTGGCCAGGATGTTTCGATAAATAATTCTCCCGATGTTGATGCTTCTATTATTCTTAATACACAAATTCAGAATTGTTCTATCTCGTGTTACCTCACTGTGGTGATAGGTGGGTAACAGAGTAGAACAAATAAAGTAATGCCAGGCTTTGGAGACTGCATTTAATTTAGAAAGAGGAAAATTCACTCTTTCCTCGTCGCTTAATTTTCCAAACTTCGGTCCCATCGCCGAGAAAGTTAATGACTTCCTCCAAGTGGTCCTTCCATCGTTCCAAAAGTTTCATACTCGCTAAAGGGCGAGTCATGAACTTCATAGAACGCGTTTATTCTCGCGGCATTGAATTCTACAAAAACCCTCGTACCTTTACTGGTGCATCTTCAGCGGCAGTTAAATTGGCATAAAATTCTTTAACCACTTCCACAGCTGCTCTATATTGAACGTCTCGTTCCTTAATAATCCGCTCTACTTCTCCTCCTGGATTTTTGAAAACTCGATCCGCAATGCACTTTCTTCCTTGTATATTTTCAAAATATTTTGCCTGTGCTCGTGCATTGATGAATCGTTTTTCGTCGAACTCTACTCGACGTTTTTGTCGTGGAGCCATTTTTCGATCTGTGAAATTTACAAAATTTTAACTAAACTCCAAAATATTACTAATAAGGCTTCCCACAACAACTAAAATCCATTTAAATCGATTTCTATGAAATTCTTCCAAGTATTTTCTTCACATTTCAAAATTTTTCAAAATATCCCAATGTCGAAGAAATCAATGGTGAAAATCAAAAATTTTTGCATAGAGTGAAGCTCTTACCAAGGGGAGATGAAATCCGGTGTCAAAAAGTGTTGAAATCGCTTCAAATCCAAGATCTCTCAAGCCCTAGGTCGGTTTTTTCGAAAATTTTAGGAAGGGATGATGAATAGTGCTCGGCTGACCGGCCAAATATAGGTCTTTTTGCGTTCTCGCTGTCGGCGAGATTTTTCTCGCCGTCGCCGAGCTAATTAATTCCATAAGGCAAAACTTTCGGGAAAAATCGCCATCGGCGAGAAATTCTTCATTGTCGACGAGATCGATCTCGCTCGTCGGCGGGATTTCTCGCCGTCGGCGAGGTCCTAAAAATTTCAATTTTTGAATTTCGTCAATCATTTTCAACCTCGATTTGCCTTATATTATATTTTCGATCATATCATTTATTAATTTAATATGAAGATTAGCTACTTATACACAAACAAATTCACACAACACAACAAATTAACTTTAATATTGAAATCCATGAGACATACAAACTAACATAATTTAAAACTCTATAATCAAACTTCAAACTTCAATCCTTACTACCAATCAGCATCTCAAACCAATCCACGACACACTAAATGCTGATACAAAACTATGACGCATATCTCAACTAAGTTTGAGATATTCAAGTCATCACTCCACACATAATAAAATCTAAATCAAATCAAATAACATAAATACAA
The DNA here is from genome assembly GCA_022702705.1 of Papilionanthe hookeriana x Papilionanthe teres. Lineage (NCBI taxonomy): Eukaryota > Viridiplantae > Streptophyta > Magnoliopsida > Asparagales > Orchidaceae > Papilionanthe > Papilionanthe hookeriana x Papilionanthe teres. The sequence continues at coordinate 53,280,304 of CM040434.1, read as the reverse complement.
ACATACTATGAAAATCTTTACTACTACTCTTCAAGGTCAAATCTTCATCTTCTCCGATATTTCCTATATGACGATATGTACAAATAAGTTATAGAAAGGCTCGAAGGAAATTCCGAAGCGTGTTCTTCGATGATCCAACCCTTCCGTCTCGCAAATGAAGAAAGCTAGCTTCCAAGTGTCCGGAATGATCGAAGTGTTCCTTCATCCTCCAGATCAATGTGATTAAATAAATCGGATATATTGTTGATTAAATCTCTCACATTCTGTAGTTCTTTCTCCATTCCATTAATTTTCTTCATAAGTAACTCCATTTTATCTGAAATAGGCCTTTCTATAGGATTATTATGTGAAGCTCTATCAGAGATAAATGTAATGTCTTCATTATTGTCTAAAGTAGGGAACATATCTGTAGGATCAAGCGGCTTCCAAGGTAACAGAACCTTTTCCCAAGCTTCATAAGAAACCTGGTACTGACTGTATAATGCAAAAATAGTAGATGGGTGTCCTAGTCCGTGAACTGACCCATGCACAATTAAACCCAATGCAGACTTAACAATTATTGATCCAACATCAATAGGCAATCCAATTTGAATACAATAATTCAATATAGCGCATTCCTTTGAAACTTTGTTTACCCTCATAGTAGGTAACAATTTAGATGAGATGAAAAAGTGCCAGTGCTTTGAGACAGGATTCAAAAGTGATGCAGAGAAACTAACATACCCGTCTTCACGCATTTCCCAATCTTCCGGTTCATCAGTCAGATATCGAAATATCTCATTCATATTATATCGAAAAGGCACAAAATTTTAATAGTGACATACCAGGGTGTTTTCTATAGAGAATAATTCATTTACTCTTGATGGAGTAAACGTCACCCATCTTCCTCGGACGTAGACATTCCCATTGTTGATCGCATGTAAGTTAGAGTAGAACTCTTTCACAACCGGAATAACAACAACGGACGTAGTGTAACAAAATACCTCCCAAGCAAGCGCCGCGCGATCGTTTCTTCTATCTTCTTAGTGGAATTCTCTAATCCTCGATCGACAAATCCCCGTTCCTTGATAACTTTTTTCTTTATCAAAACCTTGTTGAAGATCCGCTGCGCTTCCGCACTCACAAATTTCCTCCGGTTAAACACTCCGCATTTAGAGGAATCTAAGAATTTGGAGGCCATTATGGTGAATGGAATGAATTCTAGTGAAGAAGGCGGACTTAGAATGGTTTAAGAATGGGTTTTTACAAAGGAATTGGTGTTGAAACCGTCCAGTATCAGCATTTAAAGTATATATAACTCATTTTTATAACTTCCTCACTGTCGGTGGAGGTTTCTCGCCGTCGGCGACTTAGTTATAAAGCCGCCTTTCGTGATCTCGCTGTCGGCGGGCTTGTTTCTCGCTGTCAGCGAGCTTATAAATAAACTAAATTAAATTAAGCGCTAACCTCGCTGTCGGCGAGTATCGACCTCGCCGTCGGCGAGATTTCAAAATAAAGTCCAATTTCGCTCTAAATCGAATAATTTCTTTTCTCATCATAATGGTTCGAATATGTGATGATTCTTAATAATAATTGAGTAGTAAAGTTTCAATAATATAAACTAACTATTAAGATATAATAAAAATAGATAACTAATATGGGTTGCCTCCCATAAAGCGCTTGGTTTAACGTCGTCGACCCGACCTAATTTCAATTATTAATCGAGTCGACTAAGCATTAAAACCTCTTTATAGTTAGGTCTTATACCTTCGAAATATGGTTTTAATCTATGTCCATTAACTTTAAATTTATGTCCAAGCTTTTGGATCTTCGATTTTTATAGTTCCGTATGAAAATATTTGAGTTATGGTGCAAGGTCCTAACCATCGAAACTTCAATTTTCCGAGAAATAATTTCAATCTAGTATTATATAGCAAAACTTCCTGTCCCGGTTCAAAATTTCTCTCGATTAATCTTCTCGATCATGCCATAATTTCATCTTTTCTTTATAAATCCGATCATTATCATACGATTCATTTCTTAATTCTTCCAATTCATTTAATTGCAACAATCTTTTCTCACCAGACTTCCTTCATATTATAATTAAATTCGTTAATCGCCCAATATGCTTTATGTTCTAATTCAACTGGTAAGTGGCATGTTTTTCCATATATAAGCTCGTAAGGAGTCATTCCAATCGGAGTTTTATAAGCGATCCTATAAGCCCATAATGCAGTTGTCTAATCTAATAGACCAATCTAACTTATTTGGGTTTACTGCATTTTTCTAAAATACGTTTAATCTCACGATTAGATACTTAACTAATCCGTTAGTCCGTGGATGATAAGCGAGTGGATATCTTATGAGTAATATTGTATTTTTCTACTAGTTTGTGAATGTATTTATTTCTAAAATGAGTTCCTCCGTCGATGATAATCACTCTCGGCATTCCAAATCTAGTAAAAATATTTTTCATCGAAATTTTAAAACACTCTTAGCATCACACCTAGGTAAAGCTTGTACTCTCAATCCATTTGGAAACATAATCAACAATCTACTAATATATATGAGTTTCCAAACAAAGGAATAAAAGGTCCCATAAAATCTAATCCCCAAACATCAAAAATTTCAACTTCTAATATAAAGTTTAGAGGCATTTCGTTTCTTCTAGATATATTTCCTACTCTTTGGCATTTATCGCAAGTTTTAATATATCTATATACATCTCTAAATAGAGTAGGCCAGTAAAATCCAGATTGTAGAATCTTATAAGCAGTTTTATCAATCCCAAAATGTCCTCCAAAATTAGAATCATGACATTTTTGAATAATTAGTTCAGTTTCTTCATAAGGTACACATCTTCTAATAATTAAATCCTGACATTGCTTATATAAATATGGTTCATCCCAAAAATAAGTTTTCGTATCATGGATGAATTTTTTCTGTTGTTGCAAAGTTAGCATAGGTGATAAAATATTACTAACTATATAGTTTACTATATCAGCATACCATGGTATTTTCCACTCATTGATATTATATAGTTGTTCATCGTAGAAAGCAGTCTATAATTTCATTTTCAATATCGGATAATTCATGATTTTCTAATCTTGATAAATGATCCGCAATTTGATTATCAGTTCCTTTCTTATTAACGATCTCAAAATCAAATTCTTGCATTAATAGCATCCATCTAATTAATCTTGGTTTGGAATCTTTCTTTTGCATTAAATATTTGATAGCAGAATGATCAGTATGCACGATACATTTTGTTCCAATCAGATAAGGTCTAAATTTATTAAAACCATATACTACCGCTAATAGTTCTCTTTCTCGTAATCGTATAATTTACTTCAACATCATTTAGAGATTTACTAAGCATAGTATATAACTTTAAAAATCTTTTCATATCTTTGCCCAAGAACTCGCTCCTACAAGCATAATCACTAGCATCACACATAAGCTCAAATGGTTTTTCCCAGTTAGGTGAAACTATTATAAGTGCTGTAATTAATTTTTCTTTTAAGAGTTCAAAAGCATTCGAGCATTCGATTGTAAATTCAAATTTCTTGTCCTTTTCGAGAAGTTGGCATAGAGGTTTAGTAATTTTTGAAAAATCTTTTATATAGCGTCTGTAGAATCCAGCATGTCCAAGAAAACTTGTTACCCCTTTTACCGTAGTTGGAGGTGGTAATTTAGCTATAACTTGAATTTTTGCAGGGTCCACTTCCATGCCTTTTTCCGAAATTTTATGCACTAATACAATGCCGCCCGCAACCATAAATTGACATTTCTCCCAATTTAGAACTAAATTTGTTTTCTCACATACTTCTAATACTTTTTCAAGATGAGTTAAGCATGTGTCAAATGATGTTCCAAATACGGAGAAATCATCCATAAATACTTCTATTCCATTGTCAATTAACTTACTAAATATCGACATCATACATCTCTCGGAATGTTATTTGGTGCATTACATAATCCAAAAGGCATTCTTCGAAAAGCGAAAGTTCCATAAGGACTAGTAAATGTAGTTTTCTCTTGATCCTCGGGAGCAATTTGTATTTGATGATAACCGGTGTATCCATCTAGAAAACAAAAATACTTATGTCCAGCTAATCTATCTAACATCCGGTCTAGAAATGGTAAAGGGAAGTGATCTTTCCCGGTGGCGGTATTTAATTTCCTATAATCAATACATATACGCCATCCAAGTAACTTGTCTTATAGGAATAAGATCGTTATTTTCATTGGCGATGACGGTCACTCCTCCCTTCTTAGGAACACACCGAATCGGGCTTACCCAAGCACTCGTCGAAATAGGATATATAATACCATTATCTAACCATTTTAAAATTTCTTTCTTAACTACTTCTTTCATTATCGGGTTTAATCTCCTTTGGGGATCTCGCTTTAGGTTTATGTTCATCATCTAAAATAATCCTATGCATACGGATTGAATGACTAATTCCTTTAATATCTGCTAAAGTCCAACCAAAAGTTTTTTTATATTTTTTTAAAGTTTCTAAAAGTTTTTGTTCTTGAGATTCGTTTAATGCAGATGAAATGATAACTAGTAAAGTTGAAGAATTACCTAAATAAGCATATTTCAAATGATCAGTTAATATTTTTAGCTCAAGTTCGGGAGGTTTAATAATTGATGGAACTATATTCTTGTCGATATTTTCGATATTATCCAAAAATTCAAATCTTTCCCGAATAAAATCTAGTTCTTCATGATTATCTTCAATTAATTCGATGTTTTCTTTTTCTAATTTATCCTCGTAATATTCCTTAAAATGTTCTTATTGTAAATATTCAAGTATTTCCATCCGAAAACATTCATCATCTTTTTCTAGCGCGAGGATATTTCATTGATTTTGCAATATTAAATGTAACTTTTCGGTCATTTACTATCATAGTTAATTCTCCTTTATGAACATCAATCATAGCTTTTCCAGTAGCTAAAAATGGTCTTCCTAAAATGATAGGAATTTCTTTATCTTCCTCCATATCTAAAATAATAAAATCTACTGGGAAGATAAATTTATCCACCTTTACTAACACATCTTCAATAACTCCCTTAGGATAGGTAACCGAACGATCACTAATCGAAGGATTACTCGAAGTAGGTGTAATTTTTCCTAATCCTAATCTCTTAAAAATCGATAGAGGCATTAGATTGATGCTTGCTCCTAAGTCACACAAAGCTTTTCCATAAAATTTTTCTCCTATAGCGCGAGGTATAGTGAAACTACCGAGATCTTTCAATTTTTCAGAAGCTTCTTCCGAATAATAAGCACTACACTCTTCACTAAGTGCGACTGTTTCATTATCAGTGAATTTTCTTTTCTTATTTAGAATATCTTTCATAAATTTTACATAATTTGGCATCTGATCTAAAGCTTCAACAAAAGGTATATTAATTGTTAATTTCTTTAATATTTCAAGGAATTTAACAAATTGTTTATCTTTTTTATGTTGAGCTACTCGTTGAGGAAATGGTGGTGGGGGTTTTTCAACGTAAATTTTCATAGGTATTAAAGGATGTTCCAAGTTTGAATCTTGTTGAATTGTTTCCTTTTCAATTTCCACTTCCTCTTTTTGGCTTTCAAGTACTTTTTGAATTTGAGGTTCTAATTCTTTTCCACTCCTTAGTTGTATTGCTTTAATTTGTTCTTTTCCTTGATCTTTAGGATTTATTTCCACATTACTAGGAAAAGTTCCGAGTATTCTATTATTTAGCGCAGATAGTAATATGTCCAAGTTGAGTTTCGATATTTTTAATAGATGTTCCTTGAATTTGTAATTGATTTCCTTGAATTTGTAGTTGATTTCCTTGATTTTGTAGCTGATGACCTACCCATATTCAAAATTAATTCATCCATGGATAATTTCTTATCCTTGAATTGAGGGTTATTGTTATTAAATCCAGGTGGGTAATTAGGTTTATAGTATGGATTTGCTTGATTAGGTTGATTCATCCATTGTTGATTAGATGTGTTATTCCAATTAAAATTTGGATGAGTTTTCCAACCGAGATTATAATAGTTTGAATAAGGGTTATTAGTTCTATTATTAATAGCATTTAAAGTTTCATAATTAGTTTGAGATTCTATGATTTGTCCGGATGAGTTTTCTTCTAAAATAGGAGAGTAGTTCATTCCAAAATGATCTAATTTCTTAGATATAGCAGCAATTTGAGAAGCTAACATAGATATTGCATCGTTTTCATGAATGCTGGCTATCTTTTTAGGAATTACTCTATCAGCGAGCCATTGGAAATTATTTGTTGCCATTTCTTCGATTAGTGCATAAGCTTCATCAAATGGTTTAGACATTAATGAACCTCCAAGAAGACAGCATCGATGATTGATCTTAAAGATCCTACTAATCCATTATAAAAGGTTTGAATAATCGACTAATCTGGTAGTGCATGATGTGGGCATTTCCTAAGAAGTTCCTTAAATCTCTCCCAAGCTTCATATATTGATTCTCCATCTAATCGACAAAAGAAATTATATCATTTCTAAACTTAGCGAGTTTTAGATGGTGGAAAATATTTGGATAGAAATTTTTGTGATAATTCTCCCCAAGTTTTAATAGATCCGAGTGCTTAACGAATTCAACCACATTTTAGCTTTATCCCTTAATGAAAAAGGAAAAAGTCTAAGTCTTATAGCGATCGTCGGATACTCCTTGATATTTAAAAGTAGCACAAAGTTCTAGAAAACTAGCAAGATGTAAGTTAGGATCTTCGGTAGGTGAACCACTAAATTGATTGTTTTGTACCATTTGGATAATTGCGGGTTTAAGTTCAAATGAATTAGCAGCTACATCGGGGTTTTGAATAGTTAAATGAATTTCATCCGATGTAGGGTTGGCATAATCTCTTAATGGTCTTTGTTGGTTCATATTTTGAATTTCGGGAATATTCGCCATTTGTGTTAAATTTATAATTTGTTTCTTTTGTTTTCTAATTCTTTTAATTGTACGCTCTAATTCGGAATCGTAAGGTATTAAATTTTTGTTTCCAAATTTGCGCATACAATTTCGAATAGATATTAATTTATTTATTATGATTATTTTAAAATAGTCCAGTTACTTTAGTAAATTTTTCTTACTCTCCAAGCAACGGCGCCAAAAACTTGACCCACAATTTTATATTATGATATTTTTAATTTAATTGCAACGACGCCAAAAACTTGACCCCGCTATTTATATGTATAGAATTGTAATTGTTTATGTTGTGGATGCTATGCAAGTATACGTATCGTATCAAGTAATACAGGGCTCTAGTGGAGTCCCGGTTATCGATCCCACGAGGAAAGAGAAAATTAAATAACAACTAATTTAAAATAATAATAATAATTTTTAAAATAGTATACGAAAATTTGGAATTTTAAATTTGAGCGCAATAAAGTAAACTAAGTATTTTAATTAAGTAACTTAACTAAGTAGAAAATTAATACGTATTGAAAGTGCAGGAAATTAAACTAATTGCTAAATAAGTCTTAACTATTCAGAAAAAGTATCTTTCCCCTTGTTTAGAAATTTAAGTGATTGATGAATTTAAATAGATAATTTTAAGGTATTATGACAAATAGGAGCATTCCTATTCTTTACCCTTTGGTCCAGGTGTAAAGAATATTGACTAATCTTATGTTTGATTACTGAATCTGCGCTAGGCTTGGAAGGATACCGACTGCCACTTCGTAGCTCCCACGTTCCCTCGCCCGAGGGCTAACATCTACACTTCGACTCTCAAACAATAGGACTCGAATTGAATATTTTAGTCCGTCACACTAAAATGCTCAATTCTACGCCCGAATGATATTATTTCCCTATTTATTTGCACCTTCCTTCCAAGGCTTTTGAATTCCCCGAATATCAGATGTAATTTTTACTATAGTTTTAAATCAACACATTTTAACAAATCAAATGGCCAGTTTAAAAGTAAATTAAGTTTTAAGTAAAAAGTATCACAATTTATTAATATATATAAAAGTATCTACTATTTTAATTTCATCAAGTCACTTAATTTCATAAACGAGGAGAAAGACTAATAAACTACTCGTAATGCATGGGAACTAAACTAAGCATGGATTTCATTTAAAGTTAAAAACAATAAATACTTATCTCGATTTATCCCCAAACGGACTCCTCGTAGTTCCTTTGACTCTTCCTTCCAAGATCAAAGACGACTCACTAATTACTCACTAAACTCACTAAAGACTCACTAAAGACACACAACGGCACACAAAACTAGACAAAAGACTAAAAGATTGCACAAAAGACACAAAAGACTGCACACAAAACTAGACAAAAGACTAAAAGATTGCACAAAAGACACAAAAGACTGCACACTAAAGACTGATTTTCGGCCTCCATATATAGAGGTAAGCAAAGGACCAAGAGGTGCGTAAGCATCCCTTCAAAAAGTGTCCAGGTTCAATGTATCTGTGCCATTTGAACTACCTCGCTGTCGGCGACGAACTACCTCGCTGTCGGCGAGGCTTCTGAAGATCTTCAACCGCTCTAGCTCGGCTGTCGTGGGCTCGGGCTCAGTCATCGGCGAGGCAGATTATAAATTCTTCGGAGTTTTCTTCTTGTAACCTCGCCGTCGGCGGCTCGATCTCGCCGTCGGCGACTCAAGACAAATTGCATGATTTTGCTCCAAATTCGCTCCTTTTTATGATTTTTGCTTTTATCACCTAAATTATTCATTCTCGCAACAAAATAAAGAAAATACCCTTTTTTAAAGTGCAATTTCATCAAAAATAGGTATGAATTTCTTAATAAATTTTTCAGCGATCAATTCCCATCAGGTTTAAATTGATCGACTGAAAAATAACATTTAAGTCTATGTACATTAACTTTAAATATTTTTCCAATCTTAGGATCTTGAATATCCACAGCTCCACAGGAATAAACTTTCATCACAATAAATGGGTCCGTCCACATGGACTTAAGTTTTCCAGTAAAAATTTTCAACTTAGCATTATACAGCAAAACGTTTTGTTATGACTCAAGATTTTTAGTAAGAATCTTCCAATCATGCCACAACTTTATCTTTTCTTTATAAATATTAGCATTTTCATAAGATTTATTCTGTATCTCTTCAAGTTCATTCATTTGCAATACTCTCTTATATGTAGCATCTTTTAAATTATAATTGAATTCTTTAATAGCCCAATATGTTTTATGCTCAAGTTCAACTGGTAAATGAGAAGCTTTTCCAAAAACTATCCCATATGGGGACATTCTTATAAGAGTTCTGTAGGCATTCCTATATGCCCACAAAACATAATCCAGTTTAATTGTCCAATCCTTTCTTTTTTGGATTTAAAGTATTTTCCAATATTCTTTTAATTTCACGATTGGAGAATTCATCCAAACCACTTGTCTGTAGATGATAAGCAGTAACAATATGATGATTAATATTATATTTCTTTACTAGTTTTTCCATAATCACATTTCAAAAAATTTGTTCTGAAAATGATTAAAATTGAAAATGTGACATTTTGGTGAATTTTATTATTTTTGTGATTTTTATTATTTTTAATTATTAAAAATATTAAAATAATGTAAAAAATCAACTTTTGGAAATTACAATTTTATTTTTTTAAATTCCCCTTTGATATCGAGAGGCTCGAAACCGATTTGGTAAAATTTTTGAAAAGTATTTTGAAAGTTATGAATTTTTTTAAGTTTAATTTGGCTAAGTAAACTAGTAAGCCCATTTGATAGGGCTAACCGAGTCGATTGACTTGAACTTTTATGGTGGGTTCACCTCTAATCCTAAAGGTGAGTGGAAGTGATTTCAAGTCGATTTGATGTATGATTAGCTCACAATTAATTAAAGCTCCATTTTGGGTGTTTAAGCCGATTAGGGTTATTACAAGTGAGTTAACTCAACCATTTTCACCTGAGGTCCCTCTCGTCATAAGAAACATCGGCAAATTTTCCTAGAATTTATTTCACAACAAGCTAATTATTAGAATTAAAATACTCGAGAATAGTGACACAGAGTTGAAAAATCAATAACTCTTCATAGGGGTGGCCTCGACTTTGGAAAATTCGGGGAATGTTTCAAGTTCGAGCTTAACTTTCCCCATGGTCTCATACTCATGGTGAATTGTATACGAGGGCATGGAGGAGTGAAATAGTACGAGAGAGTAAATAAATAATTAAAAATAAAATACTTAGTAGAAATTAAAATGATTTCTTTTCACATTATTCTCCTGCGATTTCGAGCAAGAGGATATTTTTATTTTATTTTTGATTTTCCTACACAAAGTTATACATTTTTGAAGTTTAGGGAATTAATAAATAGGAAAAATCTATTTTTCTACTTAAGTATTGTGGCCGACTCGACCTTGGCGGCTCTCGAGACGCGCGCGCGTCGTCTTCGGTCCGGCGCCGCCATCGGAAGCTCGGCGCTCCGAGGGCCGCGGTTCATGCACCATCGCGGCGTCGGCTTGATGGGACCGTCCCCGCTCGATACACGCTCGATCCGACGACTCCCGAGTCCGCATCGTCTACGGCGGGTGTGCACCGTGTGTCCAGCCTTCCCAGCTTTAATTTCTCGCTCGATTCTCAACGGATTTTCGTGTTCTTATGCTCTATGGATTCGTCAGAGACGAACACATCCATACGGTAAACATGTATTGAAATTAACTCGAATTAAATAGAGAATCTCGTAAGCTCGGGAAGAAGAGTGAGTCAAAATTACCTTCTCGGAAAGTGAAGCATCGATGCGAGAGTTGTGTCACCTTCGATTGGGTCCAAGCAAGCTCCGGATGAAGTCCTTGGGGCTGGTGAATTGTCCGGGTATGATTTCGACCACGGCGGGTCTAGCTTGGGTACGGAACGGATGGGTGGCACGGAGAGGGGCTTTCCTTCAGGAACTCCTTCTCTTGACCTTGTGCGGGTGTGGGTGAGTTTAATTTGAATTTGGTGGAGAGTTGGGAGATGTCCTATTTTGGAGTGGAATTTTGGGCGAAATTGGGCTACGTTGGTGGGGATTAGGGAAAATTGTCAACGGGATCATTTGCTCTGAAAGTGTGGAGAGTGATGGAGCAATTTGGCGGGGTTTCGGTAAGTGCGGCGGTTATTTACCTCTGTAGCCGAAGGTGAGGTTTAAATAGAAGAGGGTGAAGGGCCTCCTGGGGGGTTTAAGGCTTGGGATCGGTACATAGGTCGAGGGAAGAACGACCGTAATTATTCGTGGGCATGGGGCGGCTCGGCGAGTGGGAATTCAAACTTTGGCTCCTCCGAGTCTCGGCCATGGTGTTTTCAGCGGCTGGTGGTGGCCGAGCCGGAGCTACGGTCACCATCTTGTTCGGGTGGGTAGAGTGGGGTTTAGTGTAGGCGATTGCGCTTTCATGTGTCGAAAGCTTGGATTAAAATGGCATGGGGGAAGGCCAATTTTGGCTTGATTTGGTCAAGTCTACCTTTTGGGCTTGGTTCACCCTTCAAGGAGGCTTTGGGTGTTGTGGGGGAGTCAAAGGAATGTTTGGTTTGGCATGGAAGTCTTATCAATATATTTGGATTAAATTTGGAGTTAAGGGGAATCGTAGTTGAAATTTCAATGACTTTAGGAGATTAAGGAAAGAGTCTCCTTCTTTTTCCCAAAATGGCATGTGACATGCTGAAGGCTCTGGCTTCCATGTGGCTCATGCATGGCTTCTTGGCTCATCTTTGGCTTGGGAAAATTCAGTGATTATGAAAAAAGGCTTTAAAAATTTTGGTAATTTAGGGAGTGATTTGATGGGATTTGGCATATGGCTTGATTTGGATTTATTTTATCATGGATTTAGAACTTAGGAGATGGTTTATCAAATGGATGATGATAGAGGATTGTCATGGGCTTTAGGCCTTTTGAAATTATTTTTTATGGGCACAGGAAGGTAAGGGGACGAGCCTTTAGGTTTAAGAATGAATTCATGGATGGGAATTTTGTAGAAGTTTGGGCCAAATAATTGTTTGGTTTGGTTTAGGGATATGTCATGAGTGATTTGAAATGAGTTTGGAGTGATTTGGGTTTGAATGAGGTTGGATTTAGGCCTCTTTGGTAAATGGAGCGATGTAGAGTCAGGTGGGGCTGGATCAATGTTGGGCTAGGGTTGAAATTGATGTAAAATTAATGTTGGGAAATGTTTATGGGAGTGTTTCAAAGAGGTTTTGACTTTGGTTGGGTTTTGATTTTGGGTTTTGGGCTTATTTGGGTTAGGTTTGGGTTTAGGTCAGAGTGGGCCTTTTAGCTTTAGGTTGAATTTGAGTGGGGTTTGGGTCTAAATTTTGGGCAATTCATGTTAGATTTTTGTTTGTGGGGATGTTAGGGAAGGTTTAGAAAAGGTTTGGGGTTAATTGGAGTTGAATTGGGTTAGTTTGGGCTAAGTTTGGGTCATGGGTCCAAATTGGGCTTTAAGGTCGAGTGAAATTGGATTCAAATGGCAATCAAATTGGACTTGGATTTAGTCTAGATTGGTGTTGGGGATGTTGAATTGAAGTTTAGAATTGAATTGGACTAGAATTTTGGTCAATTGGGTATGTTTGGTTTGACATTGGGTTCATTTTGGGTTAAAATGGGTCAAATTGGGGATTTTGACAAAAGTGGGGTAAATTGACAAAATTAGCCCATAGTATAGTTGAACAAAATGAAATTGGGAATATTTCGGATTTTCTGGAATTTTCTGGGAATTTTCTGAATTTTTTTGGATTTTTTGGCTAAGAGGGGCATTTTGGGTATTTGGAGGGTATTGGGAGGTATTTTGGAATTTTTGAGTATTTTTGGCTGTGAATGATCAATTTGAGTAATGTGGGAATGTTTGGGATTGGTTTTGAGTAATTTTGGGTATTTGGAGATTTTTTTAAAAAAATTTTGGGTAATTTGAGGTTTTGGTTAAATTTGGCGGGTGTAGGGTCCGGGGTCAAAATTGAAAATTTAGAAAATTGAAGATTAGGTAAATGTAAGTGGAATGAAATCATTTTGGTTGAGTCATGAAGCCATATCAAGCCCACATGAGCCATGAAGGGACTCATTTGAGGCATTCATTATGTTGTTCACAACCTGTAGCCGAGGGCTTGAGGGTTAGGACCATGTATGAATCACTTTCATGAGTCGGGGAGGTCAAGTTGGGTATAGGTGTGGTTTTAGGAGGTGTGTGAAAGTAGTGTATAAGTGTAGTGTGTGTCTAAGTCGGCCCTCACCGGGCCAGGCCGCTGGCGATCCCCAAGGCGAAAGAGTCTATAGGAACTCATCCTTTAAGCTTCCACATTTGCAGTTTCGAAGCCCTCATGTGATTGATTACACAATCAAATTTGTGGAGTTTGCGGGGAGTTAGAAATTGGTTTGAATTTCTAAGTGGTGGGTCCCAATTCTAATCCTCTGGGATAGTCAAGGAAAAGCCTAAGGCTAGATCATAAGTACTAAAAAGAAGAAGAAGACCTCATCGAAATGAGGTCGACAAATGAACTGATAGGTGTGGTGTGCTAACCAAGTACACCGCGCTTATTGACGTTAATGAAAAGATCAACAAAACCAACACGGATGTCAAGTGACAAACTTAGGACGAAATTCAAAGAATTTTCGGCAGGAGTGTCGAGTATATCTACGGGAGTGGAGATTTCATGAACTCTCGGCTGGGGAAAGGAAAAGGAGGTGAATCCCAAATCACATGATGCGGGAATTTCGATTTAGATTGCGATAGGGAAATAATCCTAAAACAATGCGAGTCTGAGATGTAAAATCCTCAACCCAAGGTGATTTCGTGTATTTCATTGTGATAGGGAAAGAATCTAAAGCAATGCGGTCTCGGATGTAAATCCTCGGCCAGAATTTGATTTTGATATATTTCATTGCGATAGGGAAAGAATCCTAAAACGATACGGTCTCGGATGTAAAAAATTCTCAACCCAAGAATTTAATTTTGATGTATTTCATTGCGATAGGAAAAGAACCTAAAGCAATGCGATCTCGAATGTAAAATCCTCGGCCCCGAGAATTTGATTTTGATGTATTTCGTTCTTTATGGGAAAGAATCCTAAAGCAATGCGATCTCGGATGTAAAATCCTCAACCCCAAAAGTTTGATTTTGATGTTCATTGCGATAGGGAAAGAATCTAAAGCAATGCGGTCTCGGATGTAAAATCCTCGGCCCGAGAATTTGATTTTTGATGTATTTCATTGCGATAGGGAAAGAATCCTAAAGCGATGCGGTCTCGGATGTAAAATCCTCAACCCGAGAATTTGATTTTGATGTATTTCATTGCGATAGGGAAAGAATCCTAAAGCAATGCGGTCTCGGATGTAAAATCCTCGACCCCAAAAGTTTGATTTTGATGTATTTCATTGTGATAGGGAAAGAACCTAAAGCAATGCGGTCTCGGATGTAAAATCCTCGACCCCCAAAAGTTTGATTTTGGATAAGTAATTGGTACTGCAGAAGATTTGTAGTGTTGATTTGAAAAGTGTGGAATTTTGGTGTTTCGAGAATTTTATGAGAGTTGTAAAAAGATTTTTGTAGAAAGAAGCAGTTAGGAGGGAATATGTAGATCTTGTATCCGTTAAAGGATGATCGAAAGTTGCTGGTTTGGATTGGATACAATTCCTCGCCATCGGACTCGAATCGAAAACCTCATGAAACAAGATTAGCTCAGGATCAGAGCCTTCCATCGAGACAAAGGAAAGTGGGAACGGATTGGACTGAATTTGGAGATATTTGATTTGAATTTGATTGAGATTTGATTTGGAGATGGAAGGTTGAATTTGAATTTGATTGAGATTTGATTTAAAATGTGTTCATTTGTTTGTCCTTTAACGATTCAAATTTGCTTTGTCGTTCATTTAATGTTTATGTGAATTCGGCGTTCTAATTTTTTTTTAGATTTTTAAGGAAAGTTTTCTTTATTCTTTTTGTTTTCTTTTCTGTTCTTGTTAGAAAGTTCATTTAACTTTAATGTTACGATCAAGCTTACTTGAGGTGAAGGCAGAAATGTGACATGGTCACTTTCATTCCAATCATGTTGAAGATACATCATACGACTCGTCTGGAATACATCTCATACAATCCATGTAGACTCTGAAAAGCGTGAATATTAACTATGATCTTTGTTGATCCATCCAAAAAGGCACTCACCATCTGAAATCCATGTGCGAATGACGTGAAGCCTTATGAGTCGATAACATCACCTTCCAAGCCATCCTTGGCAAGGATATCATGGATGTCGTTGGAGGTGTGATATTTTCCATGTAACTCACGGCTCGTGAGCCGGAGGCTCTCTGGCTACGGGTGCAGGATGGAAGTGGTAGGTGCTTTCTGTCATACATCCTTAAAGTAGCCGAGATCCGCTTCATTGGTACTCCCGGTATGCGATGTTTAGCGACATCGTTGCTCCGTTGCCCTTTAGGATCATGACGGAACCCCTACCGTGTCAGGTATCTTCTTGGCCCTCAGACTCACATAGGGCACGCTGTCAGGAGGTCGGATCAGGCCTTGATGTACACTCGTTGAGAAAAGGAGCGTAAGGAAAGGTGCCTGAGAATCGTGGCAGTGATCGATGTGTGGGAGGGTATACGGTCACCCTTCTTGTAAATGTTAATTTTAAGCTTGTTGGGTATCGTCTGCTTTGGCGGTACCCTCCATGTTATCATTCTCTTTACCATCCTTTTGATGACTAATGGCATTGGATCTACCTTGCCATGACGGAGTATCCCGGTGGGTTTCCTTCACAAATGTACAACGAGGATTGTAGCGGCATGCATTGTATTGTAATTTTCCTTTCTGGCATCCATCTCGGGGTTAGAGTAAGTGTTTTCTCTTAGGCGGCTTGCTCGACCCATTCTTTTGAAATCCGGATGCAGTCCGCGATTTGTTGTTGAGCAATATGCGAAACGCGTTTGTATGTAGCTCGGGGCCAGCCTGGCTGTTATCTTGATCCTCCTGCCTACGATTCTCTCGAAGTATTAAAGGTTGCTTCTCGACATTACACTGTTCTTTCCGGCCTCGTGATACGGAATAATCTTGCAAATAGCGAGGCCTAGTCGACGTCTTGTGGGATATATGGCTCGATCCCTTCGCGTTCTCACACGCCTCGGCTCCTCGGGGATGGTCTCCGTCGGGACATCCTCGAGGTTGCCATCTGCTAACAAGGTCGTACATTATTGGTGGCTTTATGCGGGTAGCGTGGTAGCCTTCCTCCTTACGATCTTCTTGAGATTTCCATGGTCTCTTGTTATCCTCGGAGGGTTTGGCCTCCTTTCTTGAGGTTCTGGCGAACCGCGTTATCTTTGAGTATATGTCTGCAGTGTGCTTGTGCCTCGTACGCTGGTCATTTGCTAGTTTGATTGCTGTCTGCGGATACGGCGATTTTTATTTCTTAGCTGAGTTGCTGTGAGAGTAGCTCTTCCTACTTCCTAAATCTCTGTAGACGCGGCGGCAAGCACACTTTTCTCTTGTAGCGACTACGGACTTGATTCTCTTGTCTTCCTCGATGTTTGTTTTCCTTTTCTTGCTGCGGGGCTGGTGGCTTGGGCCACCCACTTTCAATCTTGTCTGTTGGGCGGTTCCCTCTGGGTCAGCCCAGGACCGATCCTTCCTCGTGTTGCCGAGCCTGGTCTGATGCGAGTCGATCTACATTATCGCTCCATCTTTCACCCTCTTTTCGTCGAGTGCGAAACACGCCATTTCTAAAGTTCGGGACCCCGATCGCCCGTTGACATTTCCCTACGAAAAGACAAGGAAAGAATGCGGGGGATGTACTAAGAACAAGAACATTAAGAAAAGTTATTAGAGGCAGAGTTTTCTTTTTTCTTTTTTTTGTTATTCCTTTTTATATTTTTAAATTAGTAAGGAATGAAATGGGAAAAGATCGGGAAAAAAGATTTTGATTTGGAAGAGAGAACAAGGAAAACTTTATTATCATGATTTTATTTATTTTAGCACATTTTTTTTTATTATTTTGGTTCGGACCCGGTCATAAGTAATTACTTCGCCGTGCTTCGGGATGAAGAATTCATTCCTTTGAAACATCGAGTAGCGTAACACTTCTTCGAAGTATCGTCCGTTGATCGGAAGCATATGTCTTTCTCCTTGTGATTCACGGGCGGTAGGAGCCTCTGATGTTGCCTCAACCACAAACAACCCTTCCCGAAGTGGAGTTCAATTTTCCTCTTTATCTTGCGGTGTGCGAGGATGGGTCTCTTGAAAACGAGAACTAAGTCACCAACTTTGAAAGTTCTTGAATGTCATAGGCTTGAACCATCTTAGCTTGGTATAGTTCCTAGAAGATACAACTGCCTTGTTACAAGTCTTTTCCCTTCTAGGCTTTCCAATTCCTCTAGTCGTAATTTGGCATTCTCTTTTGTCATGATTTTGTTTGCGGCGGGGTCGAGTGAAGGAAGCTGGACCTCAAGGGTAACCTTGCCTCGGACCCATACACCGAGCGTAAGGTGCGCTTAGTGGGAGTTTTGAAGGTTGTCCGGTAGGCCCATAAGGCTTCTAATAACTTCTCGTGCCAATTTCTCTTAATATCGTCCAAAAGTTTCTTTAAATTTGGTGAGAGTTTTATTAAAAGCCTCGGCCCGGGCCGTTTTGCTCTTGGATAGTAAATTGTTGAATCTGCCCGGTCGATTGCGTGTCTCACGACAAAATTGTTGATTTGTGTGCTTCGAATGCTGACCCATTATACCGAGATGATCTGTGTGGCACTGCGAAATGGTGGCGGCTGGTTCTTGAAAAAGCGCTGGCACGTGGTGTGCTTTCACTTCTCTAAGTGGAGCTGCCTGCGGCAGGAAAAGTAATGCGCGCGCAAGAATGAAACGATGTCCTTTTGGGAGAATGGTGGTTCTATTGGTCCTACTATATCGTGCCCCCCGACATTCGAAAATGACGGCGGTGTCGGATGTAGCACGTTGGAGGTTGGTGTAGAACCACTCCGTGCACTTGGCATTAGTGGCCGGCTCTTGGCGATTTTCATGCGGTCGGTCATCATCGAGGGCCGGTAATACCCCTAGTCTTTTAATTTTCATTTTCATCTTCGGACCCATTTGTTGAGCGCCACGGAAGTCACCAATGCACCTCTTTAACAATTTCGTGGGCCTCGGACCCGCTTAGGTACCTTAGCCGCATTTGATCGAAAGACTGTATACGTATAACGTGTTGTTTATTAATGCGTAGGACAAAGTTCTTTTCTTGATGCGATGGGCTAACGACTATCGTACGGTAGTTTTCACATTTTTGCGGGTAGTGCAATGTGTTTGTCGCCCGATCTTACGTACTTTTCTGTCGGTCTTTTATGGCCCAGTTCTTTTTCTTTTTCGATTTGTGTATTGTGTACATGTGAATTGATCCTTGAAAAATTTATTAAGAAATTCATACCTATTTTTGAGCTAAAAATTTTACTTTAAAGAAAGGTATTTTCTTTATTTTATTTAACGAGGAATGTAGAATTTAGGTAAATGGCAAAAATCATAAAGGAAGGCCAGTTTGGAGCAAAAGGAAGAAAATAATGCAATTTGTCTTTGAGTGGCGACGGCGGGTACGACCCGCCGACGGCGAGGGGTACGAGGAAGAAAGGGTCGAAGGATTTATAACTGTCTCGGCGACGGCGGCCGAGGAGCCGACGGCGGGTGGCGCGGTTCGAAGACCTTAAAAAGCTCGCGGGCGAGCCGTGGTTCGTCGCCGACGGCGCGAGGTAGTTCAAATGGCGCGAGATACATTGAACCTGGACACTTTTTGAAAGGATGCTTACACACCTCTTGGTCCTTTGCTCACCTCTGTATATAGAGGCCGAAAATCGGCTTCTAGATGTACTGTTGTTATTTTGTGTTGTGTGTGTCGATTTGTCTTAAGAGTCTTTTATTTATGTGTGTGGCTTGATCTTTAGAGTCTTAATTAGTGTAATTAGTGAGTCTTTAGTGAGTTAGTGAGTTTTAGTGAGTCTTGCTGTCTTGGAAGGAAGAGTCGAAAGGAAGCACGAGAAGTACGCAGGGATAAATCGAGATAAGTATTTGTATTTATTGTTTTAACTTTAAAATGATATTATGATTTGGATTCCTATGCATTACGAGTAGTTTATTAGTCTTTCTCCTTTATTATGAAATTAGAGTGACTTGATGAACTTAAAACGAAGTACTTTTATATATATTAATAAATTGTGATAATTTTACTTAAAGCTTAATTCTTTATTTACAGTAGTTGATTTGTTAAAATATGTTGAATATCAACTATAGTAAAAATTACATCGGATATTGAAATTCAAAAGACTTGGAAGGAGGGTGCAAATAAATAGGAAATAATATCAACTGAAGTAAGAATAAACATTTAGTGTGACGAGACTAAAATATTCGATTCGGTCTATTGTTGAGGGCGAAGTGTAGATGTTAGCCCTCGGGCGAGGGAACGTGGAAGCTACGAAATGGCGATCGTATCCTCCCGGCCCTAGCCGCGGGTCAGGTAATCAAACATAGGATTAGTCGATATTCTTTACACCTGGACCAAAGGGTAAAAAATAGAATGCTCCTATTTGTCACAATACATAAAATTATCTATTTAAATTCATCAATCCTTGAATTTCTAAACGAGGAAATATACTTTTCGAATAGTTAAGACTTATTTAGCAATTAGTTTAATTTCTTTTGCACTTTCAATACTGTTAATTTTCTACTTAGTTAAGTTACCTAATTAAAATACTTAGTTTACTTTATTGCGCTTAAATTTAGAATTCCAAATTTTCACTTATCTTATTTTAAAATTATTATTATTATTATTTTAAAATTAGTTGATATTTAATTTTATTTCCATTGGGATCGATAGCAAGGGATGCAGAGCCTGTCTTCTTGATACGATACGTATACTTGCGTATATAACATAAACAATTGCAATTCTATACATATAATATAGCGGGAGTCGAGTTTTTGGCGTCGTTGGAATTAAATTAAAAATATCATAATAAAAAATTGTGGGTCGAAGTTTTTATGGCGCCGTTCTTGAGAAAGTAAGAAAAATTTACTGGGGCGGACTATTTTAAAATAATCTGTATAAATAAATTAATATCTATTCTAAAATTGTATGCGCAAATTTGGAAACGAAAAATTTAATACCTTACGATTACGAGATTAGAGCGTACAATTAAAAGAATTAGAAAACAAAAGAAACAAATTATAAATTTAACACAAATGGTGAATATTCCTGAAATTCAAAATATGAACCAACAAAGACCATTAAAGTGTCTTGACCCTACATCGAATGAAATTCATTTAACTATTTAAAACCACGATGTGGCTATGCAATTCATTTGAACTTAAACACGAAATTATCAAATGGTACAAAACAATCCGGTTGATGGTTCCCCTACTTGAAGATCCTAACTTACATCTTGCTAGTTTTCTAGAACTTTGTGCTACTTTTAAATATCAAGGAGTATACGACGATGCTATAAGACTTAGACTTTTTTCCTTTTTCACATTAAGGGATAAGGCTAAAATGTGGTTGAATTCGATTGCTTTGGATGCTATTAAAACTTGGGGAGAATTATCACAAAATTTCTATCCAAATATTTTCCACCATCTAAAACTTCTAAGTTTAGAAATGATATAAATTCTTTTGTCGGTTAGATGGAGAATCAATATATGAAGCTTGGGAAGATTTAAGGAACTTCTTAGGAAATGCCCGCATCATGCGGCTACCGGTGGGCGATTATTCAAACCTTTTATAATGGATTAGTAGGATCTTTAAGATCGATCATCGTCTTTCAGCTGTTGGAGGTTCATTAATGTCTAAACCATTTGATGAAGCTTATGCACTAATCGAAGAAATGGCAACAAATAATTTCCAATATTTTCTTGATAGAGTAATCAAGATATGCTTGACATTCATGAAAATGATGCGATATATACATGTTAGCTTCTCGAAATTGCTGCTATATCTAAGAAATTAGATCATTTTGGAATGAACTACTCTCTCCTTTACTTTGAAAACTCATACGGACAAATCATAGAATCTCAATCTAATTGCCAAACTTTAATCATTAATAATAGAACTAATAACCCTTGTCAAACTATTATAATCTGGATTGGAAAACTCAACCAAATTTTAATTGAATAACACATCTAATCAACAATGGATGAATCAACCTAATCGAAAAGGCAAATCCAAACTATAAACTAATTACCCACACCGGATTTAATAACAATAACCCTCGATTTAAAGATAAGAAATTATGCTAACGGATGAATTAATATTGAATATGGGTCATCGAAACTACAAAATCGAGGAAATCGACTACAAGTCAAGAAATCAATTACAAATTCGAACATATTTATTAAAAATATCAAAAATTCAACTTGGACATGTAACTGTAAATGGCTAAATATTAGAATACTTTTAAGAACTTCACAGTAATGTAAATAAATCCTAAAGATCAAGGAAAGAACAAGTAAAAGCAATACGACTAAGGAGTGGAAAAGAATTAGAACCTCAAATTTAAAAGAACTTGAAAGCCAAAAAGAGGAAGTGGAAATTGAAAGGAAGCAACTGACAAGATTGAGCACCAGAACATCCTTCAATACTAATAAATTTCTAAATGAAAAACTTCCCATATAATTTCCTCGGCAATGGCACTACGACATAAAAAGATAAGCAATTTCTTTAAATTCCTTGAAATATTAAAAAGAAATTAACAATCAATATACCTTTTGTCGAAGCTTTAGATCGAATTTTGATGTAAAATTTATGAGAGGAGTATTTCTAAATAAGAAAAGAAAATTCATGATATTAAACAGTCGCATAGTGAAGAGTGTAGTGCTATTATTCGAAGAAACTTCTTGAAAAATTGAAAGATCCTGGTAGTTCACTATACCTACGCTATAGGAGAAAAATTTTATGGAAAAGCTTTGTGTGACTTAGGAGACGAAGCATCAAATCTAATGCCTCATCGATTTTTAAGAGATTGGGATTAGGAAAAATTACACATACTTCGGTAACCTTCAATTAGGCGATCGTTTGGTTACCTATCCTAGGGAGTTATTGAAGATGTGTTAATTAAATTGGATAAATTTATCTTCCCGGTAGATTTTATTGTTTTAGATATAGGGAAGATAAAGAAATTCCTATCATTTTAGGAAGACCATTTTTAGGCTGCGGAAAAGTATGATTGATGTTCGGAAAGGAGAATTAACTATGAGAGTAAATGACCAAAAAGTTACATTTAATATTGCAAAATCAATGAAATATCTGTAGTAGAAAAAGATGATGAATGTTTTCGGATGGAAATACTTGAACATTTACGAACAAGAACATTTTAAGGAATATTACGAAGATAAATTAGAAAAAAGAAAACAACGATTAATTGAAGATAATAATGAAGAACTAGATTATATTCAGGAAAGATTTGAATTTTTGGATAACAACTTGAAAACAACGACAAGAATATAGTTCCATCGATTATTAAACCTCATGAACTTGGTAAAAATATTGCAGTCATTTGAAATATGCTTATTTAGGTAATTCTTCACTTTACCATTTCTAGACCGGATGTTAGATAGATTAGCCGGACATAAGTATTTTTGTTTTCTAGATGGATACATGGTTAATATTCAAAATGAGGTATACGGATGAAACACATTTACGCGATATATGAACTTCCTTTCGAAGAATGCCTTTTGGATTATGTAATGCACCTGACATTCGAGAGATGTATGATGTATGTTAGTAAGTTAATTGACAATTGAATAGAAGTATTTATGGATGATTTCTGTATTTGGAACATCGTTTGACACATGCTTAAACTCATCTTGAAAAAGTATTAGAAATATGTGAGAAAAGCAAAATTTGGTTCTAAATTGGGAGAAATGTCAGTTATGGTTGCGGGCGGCATTGTATTAGGGCATAAAATTTCGGAAAAAGACATGGAAGTGGACCACCTTAAAAATTCAAGTTATAGCTAAATTACCACCTCCAACTTCAGGTAAAAGGGGTAAGAAGTTTTCTTGGACATCTTTGGATTCTACGGTATTTATATAAAAGATTTTCGAAAACTACTGAGCTATATGCCAACTTCTCGAAAGGACAAAATTTGAATTTACAAATCGAATGCCAGATAACTTTTGAACTCTTAAAAGAAAAATTAATTAGAGCACCTATAATAGTTTCACTGGCAGGAGAAACCATTTGAGCTTATGTGTGATGCTAGTGATTATCTTGTAGGAAATGATTCTTGAGCGAAGATATGAAAAGATTTTTTTAAAGTTATATACTATCTTTAGTAAACTCTAAATGATGTTTGAAATAAATTATACGATTCTGAAGAATTATTAGCGGTAGTATATGGTTTTAATAAGTTTAGACCTTATACGATTAAAACAAAATGTATCGTGCATCTTTTGATCATTCTGTATCAAATATTTAATGCAAGAAAGATTCCAAACCAAGATTAATTAGATGGATACTATTAAATGCAAGAGTCGACTTTGAGATCGATTCAATAAGAAAAGAACTAATAATCAATTAAGATCATTTATTAAGATTAGAAAATCATGAATTATCGATATTGAAAATGAAATTATAGGCAGTTTTCACGATGAACAACTATAATATCAATGGTGGAAAATACCATGGTATCTTGATATAGTAAACTATATAATTAATATTTTACCACCTATGCTAACTTTGCAAAAACAAAAAAAAATTCATCCATGATACGAAAACTGTATTTTTGGGATGAACCATATGTTATATAAACGATGTAAGGATTTAATTATTAGA
Source organism: Papilionanthe hookeriana x Papilionanthe teres (assembly GCA_022702705.1). Taxonomy (NCBI): domain Eukaryota; kingdom Viridiplantae; phylum Streptophyta; class Magnoliopsida; order Asparagales; family Orchidaceae; genus Papilionanthe; species Papilionanthe hookeriana x Papilionanthe teres. The sequence continues at coordinate 53,256,560 of CM040434.1, read as the reverse complement.
AGATGTGTACCTTATGAAGAAACTTGAACCAGTGTCAAAAATGTCATGATTCGATTTTGGAGGACATTTTGGGGCCGATAAAGCGCTTATAAGATTCTACAATCTGATTTCTTGCTTCCTCTGTTAGAGATATCAGATATATTAAAACTTGCGACAAATATCCGAAAAGTAGAAATATCTAGAAGAAACGAAATGCCTACGATTTTATATATGCCAAGTTGAATTTTTTATGTTTGAGAGTTAAATTTTATGGGACCTTTATTCCTTCATTTAATCTTCTATATTAGTATTTGTTGATTATGTTTCAAGAATGGATTAATTCCTGGCTTTACACAGATGTGATCTTTAAGAGTGTTTCAAAATTTTGATGAAAAATATTTTTACTAGATTTGGAATGCCGAAATTGATTTCAACGCAGCGGAGGAACTCATTTTAGTAAATACATTCCTGAACTGATGAAAAAATACAATGTACCATAGATATCAACCTTATCGGCAACGAATTGCAGCGGTCATGAAGATATACAACTCATTGAATTAAATATTTTAGAAAAATGTCGACGAATAAGTTGCGTTAAAATTACATGAATTGAACTACTACCATTATAGAACATATACTTGCCTAAAACTCGTTGAAATTACTCTTACAGGCTTATATATGGAATAACATGCATACAGTTGATAGAACATAAAGCATATTGGGCGATTAAAATTATAATAATATGAAGGAAAATTTGAGTGAGAAAAGATTCTTTACAATTAAATGAATTGGAAGAATTGAAAATGAATCTGCTGATAATAATTCAGTTTATAAAAAAGATAAAATTATGGCATGATCGGAAGATTAATCGGAGAAATTTTGACAGGGATAGGAAGTTTTGTTATATAATACTAGATTGAAATTATTTCTGGAAAATTGAAGTCTCGAAGGTTAGGACCTCAAAATATTTTCATACGGAACTATAGAAATCGAAGATCAAGCGAGACATAAATTTAAAGTTAATGGACGTAGTTAAAAATATATTTCGAAGGTATAAGACCTAACTATAAAAGTTTTAATCTTAAAATCATTTTAGATAATAATTGAAATTAGGTGGTGGCAACAGTCAACAAACGCTTTATGGGAGGCAACCCATATAAGTTATCTATTGTATCTTAATAGTTAATCTAATATTATTGAAACTTTCTTTATCGATTATTATTAAGAATCATCGCATGTCGAACCATTATGATGAAAAAAGAAAATTATTTGATTCAGTGAAATTGGACATTATTTTGGAATCTCGCCGACGGCGAGGTCGATACTGCGGCAGGCGAGGTTAAAACCTAAATTAAATTGGTTTTCAGCCCGTCACTTCGGCGAAACTTCACGCCGACGGCAGGAAGTTATAGATAATTATTTATAATTTGAATGCCGTTTGAATGGTTTCAACACCAATTCCTTTGTGAAAACCATTCTTAAATCATTTCAGATACGCCTTCTACTTTCAAGGTGCTTCCATTCACCATAATGGCCTCCAAATTCTTAGATTCCTACAGTCATTTGCTTGGGAGGAAATTTATGAGTGCGGAAGCGCGGCGGATCTTGACAAGGTTTTGGTAAAAGAGTTATCGAGGAGAGCAGGGATTTGTCAATCGAGGGTCGAGGAATTCCACTACGAAGATAGAAGAAACGATCGCGCGACGCTGCCCAGGAGGAGTATTTTGTTACACTAAATTATTGTTATTATTCCCCGAGTTGACGAAGAGTTCTTTCTAACTTACATGCGATCAACAATGGGAATGTCTACGTCTGAGAAGATGGGTGACGTTTACTCCATCAAAAGTAAATGAATTATTCTCTATAGAAAACACCCGGTATGTCACTATTCAAGTACCTTTACCGTCTCGATGTATAATATGAATGAGATATTTCGATATCGACTGATGAACCGGAAGATTGGGAAATGCGTGAAGACGGGTATGTTAGTTTCTCTGCATCACTTTTGAATCTACCTTCAAAGCAGCACTTTTCCATATATTAAAGAATTGTTACTGTTATTGAGGGTAAACGGGTTTCGAAGGAATAACATATTGAATTATTGTATTTCAGAAATGGATTGCACAGTGATGTTGGATCTAATGGTGTTAAGTACGCATTGGGTTTATTGTGGCCACTGGGTCGATTCGCAGATGGGGCACCCATCACTATTTTTGCATTATGCGATCGGTACCCGGAGTTTCTTATGAAGCTTGGGAAAAGGTTCTGTTACCTTGCGGCATGATCCTACGGATATGTTCCTACACAGACTGATAATGGTAATTACCATTTATCTCTGATGAGCACGAATAATCATCGCAGGCTGTTGGATAAACGGAGTTACTTATGAAGAAGAAAATTAAAGGAATGGAGAAAGGCTGGAAAGTGAGAGATTCAGTAAATGATATATCGATTTATTTGATCACATTGGCGGAGGATGAAGGAACACTTTGATGTTAAGACGCTGGAAGCTAGCTTTCTTCATTTGCGGAGACGAAGGGTTGGATCGGCGAAGAATGCGCGGAGTTTCCCTTGGGCCAACTGCATAGCTTGTTGTGCATCATCGTCATATCGGAAATATCAGGGAGAAGATGAAGATTCGACATTCAAGAGTAGTAGTAAGATTTTCCATAGTATGTTTGTATTTATGTTATTTGATTTGATTTAGATTTTATTATGTGTGGAGTGATGATTTGGATATCTCGAACTTAATTGAGATATGCGTCATAGTTTTGTATCGGCATTTAGTGTGTCGTGGATTGGTTTGCGATCTTTGATTAGTAGTAAGAATTGAAATTGTGATTTGATTATAGAGTTTAAAATTATGTTAGTTTGTACATCTCATGGATTTCAACATTAAAGTTAATTTGTTGTGTTGTGTGAATTTGTTTGTGTATAAGTAGCTAATCTTCATATTAAATTAATAAATGATGTGATCGGAAATATAATATAAGGCAAATTAAGGACGAAAATGAGTGACGAATTCCCGGAAATTAAATTTTTGGAATCTCGCCGACGGCGAAAAATCCAAACCTGGCGGTCGATCTCGGCGGCAATGGAGTTAAACAAAAATTTCTCGCCGACGATTTTCCCGAGAGTTTTTGGTTTCGAAAAATAATAGCTCGCCGACGAGCGAGAAAAATCTCGGCGACAACGAGGTCGCGAAAACACTTTAATTGACGGGTCGAAAACAACATTGTCGTCCCGACCTCTCGTTTTTAATAAAAAAACTACCACTAGGGCTCCGAAAATTTCGGATTTAGAGCGATTTAAATCCTTTAAAGCAGTTCATCTTCTCTTGGTAAGTGCTTCACTCTAATGCAAAAATTTTTTTATTTTCACCATGTATTTTCTCCACTTTGAAAAAATTTCGAAAAATCCTAAATGTGGAAGAATTACTCGAGTGAAATCCATAAAATTTGTTTTAATTTGATCTTAGATGTTGTAGGAAGCCTCCTTAGTAATATTAGGAAGTTTAGTGATCGAAAAATGGCTACAACGACGGAAAAAGACGAGTAGATTACGATCTTGACCGATTTGTCGATGCGAGCACAAATTGGTATTTTCAAAACATTCGAAGCAAGAAAGTGCATTGTGAATCGAGTTTTTAAGAATCGGGAGGCGAAGTTGAGCGGATCATTAAAGAACGAGTTGGGAAGATCACTACATCACCAATAAATTTCTTTGTGGAAGTAGTAAAGGAATTTTTATTCTAACTTATTTCTTGTAGAGAGACGCACGCAGAGTAAAGGTACGTGGATTTATGGTTGACTTCAGCGTTGCTAGGGTACGCCTTCTGTGAGTTCGGGACGGTCAAATGAGTACGAAACATTTGGAACTATGCGGAGATACGAAGATGTGACCAAATTTTCTTAACGACGGAATGTTTGGAGTTTGGAAGATAAAGCGGCGAGAAAAGTGAATTTTCCTCTTTAAAGTTAAATACGAAATTCTAAAGCATAGCCTTATTTTATTTGTTCTACTTTGTACCTACATACCACCACGGTAGAGGTAACGAGGATAGAGCGAGTTACGAATTTTGTGTCGGAACAATAGAAGTATAAACATTAAAATGTCATGTTATAGAAATATCTTAGCCGGCATTGCTTGGAATGAAAGTGGAGGGGATTGGGACATCTGGGTTGATTTATGCAATCGCAACTCTGCTTGGAGTTGAGGCGGCAAATGATGAGGAGTGGATAGAACCCATGAACCCACTCGCGACGACGATATTAAGAAATATGAGTCTCGCGGGGTGGAGATCGAGTGAAGAGAGATTCTTTCACTCGGTCAGTAAAGATATACCCTCTGCCTTCTGAGCCTCCGAGCCTACCACCCCCACCTACCGAGATCGATGAATGAGGCGACACGCATGGGAGGAGTTTTTGAAGCGGTTGGAGAGACAATGGGGAGAAGATTTGGGTATTTTGATCGAAAAGGTTGATAATCTGGAGAAGAGACATGATTATGATAGTGAATTTTTACGAGAGACATTCAGTGGGAATCGCATATCATGAAAAGGCGAAACGTAGCTACGGGAGTGGAGATTTGATGTCATCTTTCCGGGAATGCCCCGGTATGCTCGGTTTCATCTTTCTTTCGATCTTCTCGGCCTAGGTTGAGGAGAGGATGATAATATAGTTTGGGACTTTGATCTTGAAGATTAGGACTTTATTTGTTTGTTTGTTTGATGTTAAGTTATTTTGGAAACTTTTATATATTTGTAATATTCGGTACTTTATGTTGAGACATTGGATGTTAGTTAAATTAATTTACTGAATTGTGATAATAGTTTAGTTATTATTTTTTGTGTTAGTTAATTGCATTTGTTTTTATGTTAAATAGGATGTTAGTTTTCTTTAGTATGTTTTTATTTTATTTTGTATTGTTTTAAGTTTTTAAAATTGTTAATGTTTATTGGATTGATGTTTTTAATATGTTTTAGTAATTCATATGTGTAGTGTCTGATTAATTTTAATTGTTGTATTTATCTTTTATATTTAGATTTTATCCGCATTTTCTTTAAATTGTTATATATATATGGAGAATACTAACGGTAAGTTGAGACAGAAAATGAAAAAGCTGCAAAATTTCAAAGAAAAAGAAATACAAACTTAAGTATGATTTATTTACTTTCCCTTTTTCTTATTTAGAGTAGATATAAAAATTTAAGTTTGGGGGGGGTAAAATATGAGAATTTAGTTATTAACTTGTTCCTAAATTTCTATTTTCAAATTATTATAAAATGATTTTTATAGCAAATTTTTTGATTTAATTAATGTAATTATTTTATTTAATTTTTATAAAAGGTTAAATAAAATATTTCTAGTGCTTTAATTAATTAAATAGAATAAAATATTTGGTTAAAGGGAATAAGAATATAGTAAGCTATTTTTAGTAAGGAAAACTATATTCTAAAATTAAATTTCTTAAGTATTCGAAGTGAAAAAGAAAAGATTGAAAATCGATGAAGTAAAAACTATGAAGTATATATAAAGTAAGAAATATTTCTAAGTTTCAAATTTAGGAAGATGAAAATGAAGTTCAAAAATTATTAACAGGCTCTCCGGAATCTGATAATCCTCATTAAAAAAAAAAAAGAAAAAAGAAAAGAAAGAAAAGAAAAAGAAAAATGAGGGAAAGGCTTGAGGAGATGCGCATACGAAATTGGCTTCATTTGAATTAACTTTACAAAGGAAAAACTTAGATATTTCCAAACTTATGTTATGGATTAGAATTTTACCTAATAGTGTTTTCTTGAATTTCTTATCATATGAATATCTTAAGTAGTTATTCTTTTAAATATAGTCATTCTGAAAATGAATAGTAAGCTAGAAATCTTAGACACGATAACTAAATAATTTATTTACATAAGATTAATTAAATTACATGAATTATTTTTATTTAACTTTATTATGATATTAATTAATCTAATTCATAGTTTATTTAAATTGAAAAATCTTATTATAGAACTCCTTATTTTTATGTAGTACTAAAATTACTTGATGATAATAAGTAAGTTTGGGGGATTTTGATAAGCTTGAAAAATTTATTAAGAAATTCATACTATTTTTGATGAAGCGCACTTTAAAGAAGGTATTTTCTTTATTTTGTTGCGAAATGTAGAATTTAGGTGATAAAAGCAAAAATCATAAAAAGGAACGGATTTGGAGGAAACCAAAAGGAAGAAAATAATGCAATTTGTCTTCGTCGCCGACGAATCCAGACCCGCCGACGAATGAGGGTACGAGGAAAGGAGTCGAAGGATTTATATTTGTCTCGTGACAATGACTTGAACCCGCCGGCAATGAATAAGCGCCGAAGACCTTCTAGAAGCCTCGCCGACGGTGAGGTAGTTCGTCGCCGACGGCGAGGTGGATTCCAATCACATGGATACATTGAACACGGACACTTTTGAAAGGATGCTTACACGCCCCTCTTTAGTCCTTTGCTACCTTTATCTATAGAGGCCGAAAGTCGGCTTCTAAGTGTGTGTTATTTTGTGTTGTGTGTCCCGATTTGCGTCTTAAGAGTCTTTTATTTATGTGTGTGGCTTGATCTTTAGAGTCTTAATTAGTGTAATTAGTGAGTGTTTTAGTGAGTTGTGGGTTTTAGTGAGTCTTGGCATGCTAGAAGGAAAAGTCAAAGGCTGATGCTTCGGGGGGATAAATCGAGATAAGTATTTGTATTTATTGTTTTAACTTTAAATGAAATCCATGCTTAGTTTAGTTCCTATGCATTACGAGTAGTTTATTAGTCTTTCTCCTTGTTATGAAATTAAGTGACTTGATGAACTTAAAACGAGTACTTTTATATATTAATAAATTGTGATAATTTTTACTTAAAACTTAATTTACTTCCAATGGTCATTTAATTTGTTAAAAAATATGTTGAATATCAACTATAGTAAAAATTACACGGATATTCGGGGAATTAGCACTTGGAAGGAGGGTGCGAATAAATAGGAAATAATATCCTTTGAGCGTAGAATGAGAGCATTTCCCCCCCCCCCCCCCCCCCCCCCCCGAAAAGTATAATATACATTTAAATATTAGTCGATACAATAACAAGTGATATGGCTTAATGAAACAGAAGGCTGAGACGTGAGGCTCTGGCAATGCCGTCAGTGTATCCTCAGCTGGCCATGATTAAATTAATCAAACATGATTAATCAATATTCTACACCTGGACCAAAGAGTAAAGAATAGAATTTTCCCTATTTGTCGCAATACCTTAAAATTATCTATTTAAATTCATCAATCTTAAATTTCTAAACAAGGGAAAGATACTTTTTTACGAATAGTTAAGACTTATTTAGCAATTAGTTTATTTTCTGCACTTTCAATACGTATTAATTTTCTACTTAGTTAAGTTACCTAATTAAAATACTTAGTTTTTACTTTATTGCGCTTAAATTTAGAATTCCAAATTTTTGTATACTATTTTAAAATTATTATTATTATTATTTTAAAATTAGTTGTTGTTAATTTTCTATTTCCTTGTGGGATCGATAGCAGAGGACTCACTAGAGCCATATTATCGATACGATAAATATGCTTAGTAGCATCCACAACATAAACAATTACAGTGTTATACATATAATATAAGCGGGGTCGAGTTTTGGCGCTCGTTACTGATTAAATTAAAAATATCATAATATAAAATTGTGGGTCGATCGAGTTGTGATAGGACGTCGTGACGACACTTCTGCGATTCATGTCACAGAAAGGCAAATTCTTTTGCGGCGGGCTAACGCATGCGCTGTGCGTTTTTCACAGATTTTTGTAGATCGTACGCATTCGGAATGCGTTGTTCAACAGCGTTGTATGGCATCTTTTGGAAGTATTGCTCGAGTCTTGGCTTTAAAATTAAATAACATCCGTGATACGGTGAATGATTAGCTGCCGAATCCCCGTAGATGTTGATGTTTGTTATCACAATTTGAATAGTTAATTCCGATCTGTTATGAGCTTCGTATTACGCCGTTATTTGTACACGGCTGCGGTAAGTGGTAGGAGTATCTTAACATCCCCCGCTCGGTGTTATAAAAGATCGATCCGATTCTGCCTTGCAAGACACTTTATCACTTCAGATTCTTCGTCTTTGTGTCTTTCGAAGATGTTCCGTTAAAATATAATTCCCAACGTCGATCATGAGGTCTTGTAAGTTCATTGTTGTTCATCGACAAGTCGTCATTGAGAGGAGTGCACGGCGGAAGGGGTGTCTTTGCGAGGAAGTCTGCTAGGACTTGTCCCTTTACGGCACGAAGAGCGCGAAAGTTATATCGAATTCTGATAATATCATTGACCACAGCGAGTACGCAGGAAAACGTTGGGCAGGTCATCAAGTATTGCAATGGATTAAATTTCGAGATCGGAGTTGACCTTATGAAAGCATGTAGTGCACGAGCTTTTGAGTGGCGAAGATCGGGGACGGCAGTCTTCGGTGTGGATACTTTATTTGCGTCGGAAGTAGCGACGGCTTAGGTAATAAGAGCATTTTCTTTACCCTCATCATTGACACAATTTAACGGGGCTCCGAGAGAGTCGCCTAAAGCCGCGGTATAAAGTATCAACGAGTCTACCGAGGCCCAGAACTCTTGGAACGGGAGGTGTGGGTAAACTATTGTTTAATGTCGCCGAAGGCACTTTGGCATTTCTCTTCCCAAATAAATTTGGCGTCCTTTTAACTAATGCGAGAAAGGCTGACACCTACACGACAAGTTTGAGATAAAGCGTCGAAGATGTACGACATTCCTTGAAAAGATCGTAGTTGTTTTAAGGTTTTGGGAGCGCGTTGCAAGATAGCTTCCAATCTTTTCCGGGTCGATTTGATTCCACGATGTCGGACAACGAATCCTAAGAACTTCCGGTGACGCCGAAGGCGCATTTAAGGATTCATCTTAAGGTTAAATTGTCTTAATCGTTCGAAGTCAATTCTCGAATCATCTGAGTGGTTTTCACTACTTTGCTTTTGATGACCACATCATCCGTAGCACTCGACTTGATTGTGGATGAGATCATCAAAAATTCTTGTCATAGCTCACAGTAGGTTGCTCTGCGTTCTTGATCCGAATGGCATCCTTTGTGTAGCAATATACTCCAATAGGCGTTGAATGTTATGGATTTTGCATAAATGTGCAGGCCATTTTTATGCGGTTGTATCTTTTGAGAATCCATCCATGAATGAGAATATTTCATGTGTTGAAGTAATGTCGATCATTAATTAAGGATCGTGAGGAATTCATCTTTTGGACATGCCTTGTTTAAATCTCAATCCACACAAATTAAATCCGACCATTCTTCTTCACGGCCAGCACCGCATTGGCTAACCAAGTCGGGTATTGTTCTTCGCGGACAAATTTGGCATCTATTAGCTTTTTAACTAGTATATTTGTTGTTCGATTTCTAAACGCATTCTTGGAACCTTGTACGTAGACGAAGTAGGATCCACTCTAGCTTGTAATTGCACGACCTCTGACCCAATCTGGCATCTCATCGTAGCTCAAGCAAAACGATCTTTAAATTCCATTAATAACTTGATTATTTCTTCGGAGTCTTCTTCAATGAGTAAGGAGCTAACAAAGGTAGGTCTAGGCTCTTCGCTAGTACCTAAGTTAGCCGTTAACTCATCTGACCCAATAGATTTGATCTCTTCGAACTACGGCGGAGCGTTTCAATTTGTAAATCTTGGTTCTTGTGGTTTTGGTAGGCGCCATTAGACTCGCGAGTGACAACCAAGCAAAATTCGGTATCGTCGGCAGTCTCACATTGCCGAATCGAGACCATGCTTTGAATTGGGTGGACGACGGAGTTGTTGATAATTTTTTTGAAATGTTGTGATTGACCTTTTGTGTTGTCGAGGTAAGAAACCGCGGCGAATTAAATTTTGAACACACGGGGAGAATACCACTCTGAAAACAATTCCGTAATTGATGAAGTAACATCTTCAAATTGTACATTATTTTCGAGTTTTGGAGGAAGAATACCGCGGTAGAATTTGATGGGCTTTACCGTATTTACGTACCTCTTTGACCACCATACCTCGATCTTATTAGAATGGATCGGGGTTAGGGTCATAGTATGTACATAGTTGTTAATCTTCTCGTACATCGATTTATATTCCTCATTCTTTTCATCTTCGAGAGAGATCTGATTGCGGCTTCTTCCTCACTTATTGTCGTTGCTTCTTGCTTGATTTCTTTTTCTTCTTGGTATCTTCCCCGTCAACATTGTGGTGGTTTCCTGCGATATTTGTCCTAATGCCATGACCTCGTCCCCGGCCTCGACCTCGGATGCGAGTTGTGGAGAAACCTTCACCATCTCGCCGTAAGGGAGTGGTGAGTGGTAATTGGACTAGAACTTGAGTTCGTTCCCGAACTTCCTTTGCTTCGTTACGTTATAGTATCTACGGGAAAAGATTGTTTCTTGGAGGTCAATAAGCTGCGTCTTCATGGATTCCAATTTCATGTACGGAGAATGGTTGTAAGTCACCTTTGATACGCGCTTGTTCCCACCAATAGTAGTATTTGATGCAACGATGTAGGGATGATGGTACCATCCGAGTTCTCGTATATCCATCGTCGTATTAGAGCGTTGAATGATTTATTTTGAATCAATTATGTGAAATTTTGCGGTTGTCTTTGCCCGAGTCACCGGTCTTCATTAGCGAGTGTTATTGATCCGGCTCTTTCTCCTTTAAGTTGAATCTCTTAATAACATTTTGTCATCGAGCTCGCGGGCGCATCGATTTCAGGCGCTGCTAGCGTCAGAAGATTCCGACATATTGATTGGTGCTCTTGGATCCCGCAATACTACGGGAAGTGTAAGCTTCCCCGATTGTGAAATGTACAACGATCGGTTGTGAATTACGTGTCCCAGTAGTGGAGTCATTGTACGCTGAAGGTAACACCTCGGCTTGTTCCGTTAACGACGAGCCTCATCTAAGGAATCTTCGGTCATTTGAGGCTAAACGAAATTTACGGATCCAAGTAAAGGCCCTTGATCGAGCTTCTCTCATCTCCTTTGATAAGATTAGAGCATCGTAGATGCTTAGTTTGGCCGGTAGTTTCCTAAGATGGGCTTCTTGTGTAGTCGCCTTTATTTTCATGTGTCTCGGTTTCTTCTAGAATGGCTATTTCTTCGCAGGGTTAGTTTCTTCACTGAGCAAACCACATAACTCCTTGTCCTTGGACCCGATGCAGGAGGTAGAACTCTTCCACTTCGTAAGTTGACTTACGTAATTTCTCACGAATCCGGTATTGAGTTTGTTGGTGTTTCCTTGAATCGGAACGACGGGTTCTTACGGGATTAGCTTCGGAAGTCAGGCGCTCTAACTCTATTGTGGTTGGAGCTCCTCGAAGCTCGCAAATAGATTCATTGCTTGTTGAACTCTCGTAACCTCCTTGGTGGATGTCTTCTTTGTCATTGTGATCGTCGAGATTGTGTATGATTTGAGAATTGTTACTTGTATTGGAATCGATGTCCGGATTAGGTTGGTTGTCGCTAGTTACGTAATCATTAGAAGCTTGATCAAAGCGTAGCCAACGCCATAACCCTTATCATTATAGGATCCCATGGGAGTGAGTAAATAATCAAACGAGTCGAGTTCGAGGATTTCTCCCCCGAATCGGAAACAACCATCTTTAGGATAGCGACTGTAGTCACAGCCTTAAAAGCCTCGGTCTTTCTTCTTCATCGATTTTCTTCTTTTCTTCAATCATCTCTTGTTGGTGGTTCTTCTATCGCAAGCGATAATGCGAGCTTGACGGGTTTTCGAATTCGAATTGAGGCTCGCAGAAGTGGTTTGGATGCGATCCAAAATCTTCTTCGAACTTTGTCAGGGCGGTAGTCCATCGGTCGCATAGGGATACATCGGAACAATGAGATCCGTCGAGATAACATTGAAGGAACCTCCTTTACGGGAGTTCCTTCATGTATTCCTTCGGGGTCGTTATATTCCCTTTCGAAGATTGTTGTTGAGCCAACTTTTGAAGGTAATGCAATCTTATCTTGTGCCCAAGCATGCGGTGGTAAGGGCAAAGTCGGGATCACCTTTCTTGTCGACTTCTTGGTCTCTTAGGTTACGCTGATTCGTCACAGGTCTTCATCGGTACTTGAACATTTCGGCAACGCCTCATTCTTGAACGGATACTCCCTGCTCGAGCTCCTTAACGTACGTTGTGGACGAGCGGTTGTTCATCTTGTTGAGATGATGATAGCTGGGTGGAGTTGGTGATTACGATTTGAATTTCTTCTTGACCGTTAAATGAGGTATTTGTATTAGGCTGCTTTGCCTTTATCTGTTCTTTGTGACGATCCGGACTTCTTTTCAAAAGTTTTCTTGGCTTCGTTTGTCTTGTTTTTGACACGGTGAAACCCAATTCTCCCTAGCCTCCTCTTGCTGAAGCTCCAGGCGCGCGCCCAACAACTTCTCGAAGTCTTAATAGTAAATCCTTGAGGAGAAGTGCTATCGGGCCATGAATGCTCTTAAGTAAAATCTTGGAGTGCATGTTGTTCTTGTAGGCCTTGGCTCACACTTCATACTTAGATTCCTCCATCCAGTATGTAGTCTACAAAGTTTTGATTCGGCTTAGCTATACCTGCCTAAATCACATAGTGATGTGGTCTTGAGCTCGGCAAATCGCTTGATGAAGAGGTTCTCTAATTCGAAAATGTCTTCACCGAGCCGTTCGGTAATTAACGCCTAAATCAAAGGCGATTCACGACGAGTATGACAATATATGGAAGAGTAAAGCATCACTTCCGCCGGCATTGCAACAATTTGTACGAAAATGTACAACATGATGCCGGGGACTTTCCGGTTCCATCAAAGGTCTTAAACGAGAGGTGGTACGAGCCTTTCGGGATATTGAATGAGCGTCAATTCTTCGGGTAAGTACCGTCCGAATGGATGTCCGCTCTTTGATTGTGCCAAGGTTCTCGCTTTCTTGTTCGCATGTTCTTGATATCCTTTTTCAGATGTGCTTTGTGTTGCATCCTTTTAATTGATCATCCCCGTTGACGGATGTAATCTCCTTTCCTCCGTCTCTGATGTCAATAACTTAAAGGGGTGTTTCTCTTTGGGATTGAACGACTGCGGAATTTATTGTTGCGGCCATCTCTTCCGTCCTTTTTGTCATTTGGGCGATCGTATCATCTTTCTCTTGAAGGTTTGCATCCTCATTACTTCCGGCTCCTCTCTTCTGTAATTTAACGGGAAGCACCTTGTGGTGACGACTCGTGTTTCAACCATGTTAATTTCTGCATATTCATCATCCATGAACTCGACGAGTCGACTTCATCTCCGAATTTTCTTCTCTTTCTCTTGCTAATCGGCTGAATATCGGTTCTTAGCTTCTAGCGCATCTTCTAGTGGTCTTTTACGCACATCCTTGCGGTTGTCACGATAGCGCTCGGGTTTTCCGCTTCTCATGAGTCCTTTCCTTTGCGGTGCTTTTTCTTAGGACTCAGAGCCTCTGACGAGACTTTCCTTCTCGGAGTTGTTGTTTTAATCTTAATTGTCCGTGGTGGGACTGTGCAAATCCTTGTGACGGTCTAGGACCGGATGGTACGTCGACCAAAAAATCTTTGGAAGGTGGTATCCTCCATTATTTTGTAGATCTGAAACAATGACGGAGTGGACTAGCTTTCATTCTCTTATTTGGCTTTCCTTGCATGTGATATGGCGTCTCCTGCTTGACACGACGAGATTTGGCGGCACCCGCCTATCCTTCTTAAAATCTCGACACGGGGCATTTTCTTTCCTTTGCTAACTTTTCTATCGGGGTTGCGGTCGAGCAAATGGCGTAATTCTAGCCCTTTTCTTACGGCCGTCATTGTAATATGCGAGGCGGCGATGCGGCCGGCAATGTTGCGGACATTTTCCTCGTCCTCTGCGGCGGAGAGGGGATGGAACCTACTTCCTCCCAAAAGTAGTATGTATTCGGGCGGCGGTGTATACTCGGCGGGTTCGGATTTCCTCCGGGAAAGCAACTTCGGCGGCTCTAGCTTCTCTAGCAATCTTTCTACTTCGTGCACCTGCGAGTCGTGTCGGTGATGGAATTCTTGAGGCGGACCCGATTTCCAAAACCGAAGGTCTCACGGGAAGATGCTGTACCCTCCACGGAGTTCATCACGAGTTACGAATTTCCTTCCCCTTTAGTTTGGCGGCCGGGGTAGGTACGGAGACAACTAGACAGTGGGAGTAGCAACGACGATCATACTGCCGAACAATAGTATTCCTCTCGATTGGAATCTTTTGCGAGAGGAGAATTCATGAGTTGACTTGAGGTTAAGCTCGAACAATGGCTTCTCGAGTTTCGGTACTTTGTTTGCGAGTGAAAAGAGAGTGACGTCGGGGATTTTAAGGTGAAGTGCAAATAAATAGGAAGATATTGTTTATTAGGCGTAGAATTGATTAGTTTTTAGAGTGACAGACTAAATTCTAATAATTTGGTTTATAGAAAGGGAACAGGTGATCCCCGATAAATATGTGTGCTTACAAATATGATATGAAAATTGGCAACGGCGCCAAAAACTTGGGCTGCGAGGAATATAAGTGCAACGGATGCCAGAAACTTGGTTCCGCTGGATAAATGCACTGGTGATTTAAGATATGAAAATAATGATTTTATAATATGAGATACTACGCAAGTATACATATCGTTTATCAAGTAATATAGGACTTTCTGATTAAGCCGCGAGATATCAAACCCACAGGGAAAAGTTGAAAATCTTTAAAGGAATTTAGAAAATTTCTTTATACTTTCTTTAATTGTTTGTGAAATAGTATGTCTTGATTTTGAAAAGTTTTAGAAAGTTGATTTATCTTTTGAAATTTTCTTAATAAAATGCTAAGCAATGAAAGTAAAGGTTTCAATAACTAATAACACTAGATGTAAAAATACTATTAACTAAAATATCTTTTTCTTTCCTTTCATGAAGTAGTAATAATTCTTAAAGTATTGTTGTGGAAGTATTTAAATTTTGTTGTGACAGATCGAAGCAAATGTGTTCTTTAACCTTACTTGGTTCTATAAAGAACATAGGTTAATTTGAAATTTATATTATTTTGAACATGGTTAGGCAGGGAAGATACCAGCCTCTCACTCTAGAATTCCCTCGATTCCCACCACTCTGGGGCTAACTTCTCATAACAAAACTCAAAACTTCAAACCAAATTAGGGGGTTTTAGACTGTCACTCTAAAATCCTCTAATTTTACTCCCTTCTATAAAAATATCTTCTAATATTACATTCACTTATATGGACTACAGCCCATATAATTGCATGTATTCCTACTAACTTTAATGAGATAATACCGCATTGGATCTTACATAATCTCAAAAAATTTTACAACTTAACATGACAAATTAAGAAGTAAACAAAGTTCTCAGAATCAATCTTAACAACTTCTTCTAACTTTTAAACACTGATACTTTCCACAACAATTCTCTTTAAATTAATTACTTCTCCATTTTAAGAAAGAAAAAGATAAAGTAAACTACTCATAATGCATTGGGAAAAATATAAAAATGCATTGATTTGAAATTAAAAACGATAAGAAAAATAATAAACGAAAGCAAGTATTGATAAACTAAATAAAAGTAAACACTTATCTGAAAATCCTCTCCACAAGACTAAGGAAGTTCCTCTGAAACTTTGACTCTTCGCTAAACTACTCCTCAGAGCAAGTCTCCAAACTCCGATGACTCAGAATACAGACTTCATACTTCAATAAAAACTAAACTAAAAGAAAGAAAAGAAGTGGGAGAAGAACTCTTAACTCCGACCTTTTTTTCCTTTCTACTCTCTACTCCTACTCTAAATAAAAACTTAAAATGCAGTGGAAGAATCTCCTAAATTCCTCTCTTCGAAATACAGTGAAGAGCCTCTTCAATTCTTCACTTCTTCACTTCTAAGACTCTCTTTAAATAGTGAACCAAAAGGTGTCTTGGTGTCTCTTCAAAATGTGTCCAGATTCGATGTATCTACCAAGGAACGCACCCCTTCATTCAATTTTGCCAACCAAAGGAAGTTATGAACGTTACCTCCAAGAGTTGCATCCATTCCCTTTTGAAGTTGGCGCCAAATCTAATTAAAGTTCGATTTATAACTGCGGCGGCTAAGCGCCGGCCCAGCAGCACTTAGCCGCCAGTGCAAAAATTTTGATTTTTCATTTTTTTGCTCCAAATTTGATCCAATTTTGCTTCTTTCATCATAACCATCCATTTTCATCATACCTGCAAGAAAAACACAAAATATCTTCCCTTAAAGTGCAATATCATTAAAAATAGGTATAAAAATGTGCATAAAAATACTATATATTTTAGGTGTATCAACGGGTCACTAGTAGGGCCGACCATAGCCACCCTTGGACATCTAGAAGTGTGAGCCTAGATTAACCCATTCTACTAATAATACATTCTGAACCGATCTATAGAATAACCAATGTTCTTTATATTATCGAGCGAATGTAAAGAATATGAATGCTTCTGTTTGGCGCAATACCATAATCTAAGTTCTCCACGAATGATAATTATTCTGAAAAATCTTGGATTAGTTGAAAAGGAGAATGTTGTTTTATTTATACTTGCATTAACCTTTACTTTATTTATGTTTTATTTACATCTAGTAGAAATTTCATTAAACCTAAAATCTGAATTTTAACAAGAAATAAAAATTATAATTACTTTAAATTTGAAAATCTAATAAATTCCTTCAATTAATCTTCCCTTAATCTTCCCTGTGGGATCGATAACCGGGACTCCAATACACTCCTATATTACTTGAAACGATACATATACTTGCATTTGAAATTGAGACTTTACGAAATTATTATAAATATTTAAATATAAATTCATAAATTCTTGCATATACAAATACTCGTAAAGGTCGGTTTAAGTTTTTGGCACCGTTGCCGGGGAAGATAGAAAAGAAGATAAAAAGGAAGATAGAAAAGAAGATAGAAAAGAAGATAAGACTGAAAAGAAGAAATTAAGAAAGACAATTTTTAGATTTTTCATATTAAAAATATTTTACACTTTTATTTCTTTAAAATAAAAAAAAATGAAAAAATATAAAAATATTAACAAAAATAAAAATTACCAAAAAATACAAAGAAATATTTTATTTTATTCAAGTTTTTTATTTTATGCTTATTTCTGGATCTGAAGGATTATTACCTTTTGATTCTGAATTAGAAAGAACTGTTAAAAGAATTAGAAAAGGAAAACAAATTCAAAAATATCAGGAAATGGCTAACTTACATAACAAAAATCAAAATCCAATAGAAATTAATGAACAAAATGTTTATAAACTATTAAGAGATTATGCAAACCCTACAGTTGATGAACTTCATATTAGTATTCAAATGCCTATCAGAGATGCTAATTCTTTTCGAGCTTAAACCTTCTATTATTCAAAAGGTTCAAAATAATCAATTTGGAGGAACACCAAACGAGGATCCAAACTTACACCTTGCTAGTTTCTTAGAACTTTGTGCTAACTTTAAATATAATAATATTTTTGATGATGTTATTAGGCTTAGACTCTTTGCTTTTTCCTTAAAAGATAAAGCAAAGATGTGGCTTAACTCATTAGCAACTGGTTCAATTAAAACTTGGACAGATATGACACAAAAATTTCTTGCTAAATATTTTCCTCTTTCTAAAACTGTTAAATTAAGAAATGATATTACTTCATTTATGTAATTTGATGGATGAACAATTTATGAAGCACGAGAAAGATTTAAAGAACTATTAAGAAAATGTCATCATCATGCTTTACCAGATTAGTTAATGATTCAAACATTTTATAACAGACTTATTGGATCACTTAGATCTATTATAAATGCTGCTGATGGTGGTTCTTTAATGGTTATGACATTTGATGAAGCCTATACTTTAATTGAAGAAATGGCTAACAATAATTTTCAATGGCCTTCTGAAAGAGTCAATCCTAAAAGAGTGGCAAGCATTCAAGATAATGAAGCCTTTTCTATTTTAGCTTCACAAGTAGCTGCAATATCTAAGAAATTGAATAATTTGTTATTAACGTGTCACATGTTATCATGATAATTCTGTAAATATTGATGATTCTCAAATAATGGAGACTTTGCAAGCTATTGCTAGTAAAACTAATAACCCTTATTCAAATTGTTATAATCCAGGTTGGAAAAATCACCCTAATTTTAATTGGAATAATGGACATCGACAATGCAGTAATAATCAAGTTAATTCAATCGGAAATTGGAACAATCAAGGAAATTCAAACTTTAGACCAACTTATCCTTTTGGTTTTAACAATCATCCAAAAAAGTTATCTTTAGAAGAATTAATCTTGCAATTAAATAATCAGTTACAAAGTCAAAACATTGCTATTCGAAATATCGAAAATCACATGAGACAAATTGCTAATTTAATTAAATACAGACCTCAAGGAACACTGCCTAGCAACGTCGAAATTAATCCAAATGAAAAAGGAAAATACCATGAACAAGCAAAGGCTGTACAACTTAGAAGTGGAAAAGAATTAAAAGAGAAAATTCAGAATGAAAATGAAAAGGAGAGAAAGGTTGAAGAGATTGAAAAACCTCAAGAAACTCTTTCTCCAACTAAAAATCAGACTGTAATTCCTATTGAAGTGGAAGTTGAAAGACTACCACCACCTTTTCCTCAAAGACTAAAACAACATAAGCTTGACCATCAATTTTCTAAATTCTTTGAGATTTTTAAGAAACTTACCATCAACATTCCTTTTGCTGAAGCTTTGGAACAAATGCCGAGTTATACAAAATTTATGAAGGATATTTTAAGTAAGAAAAGGAAATTTGAAGCTTATGAAACTGTTGCATTAAGTGAAGAATGTAATGCAACAATTCAAAAGAAACTACATCAGAAACTTAAAGATCCTCGAAGTTTCACTATACCATGTGCTATTGGAGAAAAATTTTGTGGAAAAGCCTTATGTGATCTCGGAGCAAGTATTAATCTCATGCCATTTTCTATTTTTCGAAGGTTTGATTTAGGAGAGATTTCTCCCACCACTGTAACCCTTTAGTTAGCTGATCGATGTATCACTTATCCTAAAGGAGTTATACATGATGTTCTTGTTAAGGTGGATAAATTTATCTTTCCTATGGATTTCATTGTACTGAATATGGAAGAAGATAAAGAAATACCTATTATTTTAGGGAGACCTTTTCTAGCTACCGGATGTGTTATGATTGATGTACAAAAAGGAGAATTAACAATGAGAGTTAATGATCAAGAGATAACATTTAATGTTCTGAAATCAATGAGGTATCATGACAAAGAAAAATACTATCGAATGAATATTTTTTATTATATAATTGAAAAGCATTATCAAGAAAAAATGTAAAGTCATTTCTGAAGAAAAAAATGATGAATCTGTGATATATAATGAGTCATTAACTGATGAAATTAAAGAAGTGAATGAAAATTTATTTGAAGAAACTCATTATATTCATGATAATTGAGAAATTTTAGACACAACTAAAAATGATATACTTTTACCCTCAATTGAAAAAGCCTCTGAACTAGAATTAAAAATGTTACCTGCACATTTAAAGTATGCATTTCTTAGAAATTCATTAACTTTACCTGTGATTATATCTTCAGAACTAAACAAAGATCAAGAAGAAAAAATTATAGGAGTCCTGAAGAATTATAAGAAAGCTTTTGGTTGGACTATTGTAGATATAAGATGAATAAGCCCTTAAATATGTATGCTTAGAATTTTAATGGAAGAAAATTGTAAACCTACTATTGAATCTCAAAGAAGATTGAACCCAATTATGAAAGAGGTTATTAAAAAATAGATTTTAAAATGGTTAGATGCTGGAATTATTTATCCTATTTCGCATGGTCAATGGGTAAGTCATATTCATTGTGTTCCGAAGAAAGGAGGAGTAACTGTCATTGTTAATAATAAAAATGAATTAATCCCTACAAGACAAGTTACTGGCTGGCGAATTTGCATTGATTATCGAAAATTAAACAACGCCACTAGAAAGGATCATTTTCCTTTACCTTTCTTAGATCAGATGCTGAATAAATTAGCTGGACACTCATATTTCTATTTTGTGGATGGATATTCTGGTTATCATCAATTACCTGTTGCTCCTGAGGACCAAGAGAAAACAACATTTACAAGTCTTTATGGAACATTTGCTTTTAGAAGAATGCCTTTCGGTTTTTGTAATGCACCTGCAACTTTTCAGAGATGTATGATGTCAATATTCTGTGATTTAATTGATAAAAGAATTAAAGTTTTAATGGACGATTTTCAGTATTTGGAACTTCTTTTGAGTCTTGCTTGAAAAATATAACAAAAGTTCTGAAAAGATGTTAAGAAACAAATTTGTTTCTAAACTGAGAAAAATGTCAATTTATGGTCACAGAAGGAATTGTACTTGGACATTGAATTTCACAAAAAGGGATGGAAGTTGATCAGGCAAAAGTAAAAATTATTGCTGAACTTCAACCACCTACTACTATTATTGATGTGAGAAGTTTTCTGGGTCATGCTGGATTTTACAGAAGATATATAAAGGATTTTTCTAAGATTGCTAAACCTCTTTGACATTTATTAGAAAAAGAAGCTAAGTTTGAATATAATGAAGATTGTCTGAAAGCTTTCAATATTTTAAAAGAAAAATTAATTACTACACCTGTCATTGTTGCACCTTATTGGAATAAACCTTTTGAATTAATGTGTGATGCAAGTGATTATGCAATTGGAGCTGTATTAGGACAAAAATACGAGAAAATTTTCAAAGTTATATATTATGCTAGCAAAACTCTTAATGAAACTCAAATAAATTACACTACTACTGAGAAAGAGCTCTTAGCAAAAGTATATGCCTTTGATAAATTTAGACCTTATCTTCTTGGGACCAAATGTATCGTACATACTGATCATTCCGCTATTAAGTATTTAATGTCTAAAAAAGATGCTAAACCTAAATTGATAAGATGGGTTTTACTTTTACAAGAATTTGATTTTCAAATAGTAGACAGAAAAGGAGTTGAAGACCAAATTACTGATTAATATCAAGAATTAAAAATAATAATGAGAAAATTTCTAAAGAAAACATAAATAAGAAATTCCTTGATGAATAGGTACATGTTATTCAAGGATTACAAACGCCTTGGTATGAAGATATAAGTAACTATTTGGTTAACAATATTTTACTGTGTGGATTGAATAGTAAATTATTAAGAAATTCAAGAATGATTCTAAATCTTATATCTGGGAAGATCCTCATTTATTTAAAATAGGCAGAGATTTTATGATTCGAAGATGTGTACCTTATGAAGAAACTTTTACAATTATTTAAAAATATCAGGATTCTGAATTTGGAGGACACTTTGGTGTGGATAAAACTGCATTTAAAATTTTAAATTCTGGATTTTATTGGCCTACATTATTCAAAGATGTTGGATATTATGTGAAACTTGTGATCAACGTCAAAGAATGAGGAATATATCCATAAAAGATGAAATGCCTCTAAGCTATATATTAGAAATTGAAATTTTTGATGTATGGGGTTTAGACTTTATAGGACCTTTTATGCCATCATCTGGAAATATTTATATTTTATTACCAGTTGATTATGTTTCAAAGTGGTTTGAAGCTGTAGCTTTACCTAACTGTGATTCCAAAAGGGTTTCGAAATTTTTAAAGAAGATGATTTTTACAAGATTTGGAATGCCAAGGGTAATTATCACAAATGGGGGAAGTCATTTCAGAAACATAAGAATTCAATCATTATTGGAAAAATTTGGAATTAAACATAAAATTGCAACAGCTTATCACCCACAAACAAGTGGAATGATTGAAGTATCAAACAGAGAAATTAAAAGAATATTAGAAAAAACTGATAATCCTAAAAGAACTGACTGGGTTGATAGACTTGATTCTGCATTATGGGCTTATAGAACAGCTTATAAGATATTTATTAGAATATCACCTTATCGGTTAGTTTATGGTTAACATTGTCACTTAACTGTTGAACTGGAACATAAAACTTACTGGGTGATAAAGGAGTTCAATTATGATTTGAATGTTGCAAGAGAGAAACGATTGTTACAACTGAATGAAATGGAAGAAAAAAGAAATGAGTACGATGAAAATGCAAAAAATTATAAGAAAAGAATGAAGAAATTGCATGATAAAAAGATTTCAATAAAAATATTTGAGCCTAGACAAGAAGTGTTATTATTTAATACTCATTTAAGACTTTTTCTTGGAAAATTAAGATCTAAATTGATGGGACCATTTATTATTGAGAAAGTATACCCTTATGGAGCTGTCGATATTAAAGATCCCAAGACTGGAAAAATATTTAAAGTTAACAGATTAAGACTGAAGCCTTATATGGGAGAAATGAAACCAAATTACAAGGAGACTTACGAACTGAGTCTACCCGATTAATATAACTGATTAGGTCGGGCTGACGACGTTAAACCAAGCACTTTGTGGGAGGCAACCCATATATTATCATTGTGATTGTGTGTGATTTGAATTTATCTTAATCGATGATTGTGTGTTGATCATACCATTTTAATGGACTTATTTTAAGATCGAAACTTTATTAATTTGAAGATAGGCGAAGCGGAGTCGAACGTGGTTCCAGCACCTAGGAGCCAAACTTGGCGCCTAAGCGCCAGCATAACCAATATGTATCGATTGTCCAGCGCCTAAGCGCCCTAGTTACTGTTCGTGCAAAAACAAAAAAATCTTCAGTTTTTCACACGAAATCTCCTTATAAATTGCCCTATCTTCATCCCCAATCCATAAGCAAACCTATTTTCGACTAGAACACTTCATTTTGGAGGAGAAAAGAGAGTTTGGAAGCAATGGAGAGAGGAGATCAAGGCAATTCAATAAGAGATAAGTCTTCTAAAGATCCTCAACCTTATTTTAATGGATTTATTGCTGTATGTTTGGAGAAATTGTTCAGTCATTTAGATAAGATTGAGGCGGAACTGCTAAGCGTTGGGAATCATCTGTATGAGATGTATCATCAAATTGAGCATTTGGAATGGTGGACAAAACTTCAATTCGATCACATGGCGGCCTATCAAGATGCTCAAGTAGTGATGTATGCGAAGAACAAATGGATTAATGAGAAGACGGCTTTGGAATTTCCAAGGGCATTGGTTTTCTATCCATGCGGGCCTAGCGAACTTCATTGCGAGAGGGATAGAAATTAAAAGTTCGGTAATGAATAGAACTTTTGTGTGTTTTAGGTGTGATTGAGTCATGTTCTAGTGTTTTGAATATCTAGTTTGTGTGTTTGCTTTATTTGTTCAAAGTGTATTGTTGATTGAGAATTTGCTTTGAATTTATGTTGTTTGTGTTATTTATAGAATTATGAACCTTGTTATAGTCTTTTTCTGGAAATTATTGAGCTTGGAATAAAAAATATGAAATGGAATTAAAGAGTTTGATGATATCTTGAGTTTGAAATGTGGATCTAATATATCATTTTAATTGATTGTAGAAATATTTGAAAGTTAGAAATTGGAGTAATACTCTTATATGAGTAATTAGAAGTTGAATTTGATAAGTTTTTGTGGAAAAGATAAATTTTAAATCGATTTTTAGAAATGCGAGTCTGGCGCCTAGGCGCCAGAACTCTGCGCCTAAGCGCCGGTTTGGCCTGCACCCGAGAATCGGGATTTTAACCCCACCAACGCCATTTTCAGCGCTCGAGCTTCTTCTTCCTCCCTTTTTCATGAAAAAATATACCTAGGGATCCTATTTGAAGCCAATTTTTCGAGTTTTTGAGCTTGGAATCACTCGATTTCTTCATCTCGAGGTTAGATCTACCTTCTAAACCATTTATTCTCAAATTTTACCATGGATTTTTCTCTATAGAAAGAGAACTGAAAATTTGAGAAAATTTTGATTTTTAGAGTTTAATTAATCTGTATTTAAGCTCTTTCAAGTTTGAAAAGCTTAAATAAGCCTATTCCTTTGATCCTTTAATTTATTTTGCATTTTATTTCTCTTACGTTTAGATGGCTCCAAAATCTAAGCGAAGGAAGGAACGAGAAAATTTTGATCGTAGCAAGTTTGCCACTGCTGCAGCACATTTTCTTTACAACAATTTTGTTGCGACAAGAAAGTTTATCTCGGAGAGGAGTTTTACAATTCTGGTGGAAGGATTGAAGATACAATCGTTGCACTGAATTGGCAATGATTCTGTTACTTTGCTGTTGTTGCTGTTATCCCTGTTGTCAGGAAGTTTTATGCAAATTTCTTGGATGCCAAAGATTTCGATATCTTCGTGAGAAGAGCTGAAATAGGATTTACTCCAGAGAGAATCAACATTTTCTACGACCTGCCACCAAATATCGAGTGCTATTATTCTGAATTATCTCTATCTGAGGGAGATTTAGAGATGATTATTGCATACTTGACATATGGTACTGGAGCTTGGAAGATCCAAAATGAAAAAAGGGTAAAATTTTCATCTTCTAAGTTAAATGGCGTTTTTAAGGCATGAAATTACTTTATTTTTGTTCGCCTCCTTCCACCCAATCATTTGAGTGAGGTTACCAAGGACAGAGTTATCCTCAACTACTATACAGGAGAGGAAGCTGATTGATGTTGGGAGTATTATTTATGATTCTGTAGAGGCCACTGCTCGTTCTAGCACTTCTGTAGGACTTGGATTCCCATCTTTGATTTATTCTCTGTGCAAGCATGCTGGAGTTGTTGCTGAGCTTTCAGAGGAAAAGCTCAAGTCTACAAAGCCCATTGGATGAGAAAGTGTCAGTATTTATGATTGACTCTGAGGTAAGAGTTTTATCGCACCATCTAGTTCATTACCTACTTCTGGTAGACCTTCTACTTCTGTTACTGAGCCACCATCTAGTTTTTGGGAGAATATGCATGAGAAATTTATTGAGCAACAGAATATGTTACTTTTGATCTAGTGTAGAGTCGATACTATAGATTTGAAATTGGATCATCTTTTTGAGTACACCCAAAGGAAGAGTGATTATGATGCTGAGTATTTTGAGCTCTTGTTAGTATCTTGAAGGGTGACTATTCTGTTCAGTTCCCAACCTGCCCTAGATTCTCACAATTTGATATTCAGAACAAGAATGTAGACTTTTCCTTTTATGATGACGAGGATGAGGAGACTGCTAGTGATGATTAGATTTTTAGGATTGTGTATTTGTATTGTTTATTTTATGTTTTGTGTTAGTTTTGTATGTGTGTGATGATTTGTTTGTTTTTATGTTAGATGCACTGTTCTGAGACACTTATTAATGTACTAATGATTGTTGGATTGCTAAAGTTTATTTCTGTTATGAAATGTTTTATTTCTGTGTTAGTATAGTAATCAGAACACCTATTTAGTTTAGTTATTTTTGTTTAAAACTATTAAAAAAAAACAAAAACAAAAATATATAATTTTTGTAGAAATTGATTCTGCTTACTAAAATTTTTTGCTACATATGCTTAGACCTTTCTTTTATATTCATAAAAAGCATGTGTAGAAATAAAATTTTTCTTTCTTGATTATTTTTCATATACTTAGAAAAATTCCTATTCTTTCTCTCATGCTTTAGAAATTTTCATAATTCATGTTTATACCAAAACTGAAGTTTGGGGGAGGAAAAATTCTTTGAAATTTAAATATTATTTGTCCTTAATGTACTAATATTTTCTTTAAAAATATTAACATAACATAATGAATGAAAAATTTATTTAAGATTACTTAAATTTTTGAATTTATAAATAAATTAGTAAACTTAACTAAAATTTCAATAATTTTGATTGATTTTAAGAATAGAATTATTTAACTTAAAGAATAATAAGATTAAAATTTTTTCTAATTATAGTAAAGAGAATTTTGTGTTTGAAATACTAAGGAATCAAGATTATTACTTGAAAAAGAAAAGATTGAAATAATTTTTAAAAAATACTTATTAAGAATGTCTTATTTATTAAGTAAAAATATATAAGTTTTTAAATATAAGTTAAGGATAGTGAAGATCAAAATCATTAACAGGATATCCAGATATATTAATCCTCACAAATTAAAAAAAATAGAGGATTGAAAAATATCCTTAAAAAAGAGAAAAAGAAATGTGAGAAGAAGCTTGAGGAAAGCCTAATAAAAAATTGACTTCACTTGAATTATCTTATAGGAATAAAACTAATTACATTTTTAACTTAATTTTTATGTACAAATATTTTTACTAAAAAAATTTTCATGAAAGTCTTTTTTTTGTAAATTATTTATGTGACCTTAATATGATAAATTACAATTATTCTTGAAATAAATGCAAAATTGAAAATATTATGATTTGGTATTTAAATATTGTTTAAATTCTTAAAGTTAAACTTAATTAGTGAAATTTGGTTAATGATTTGCTAAAGCATTTATACAACCAAAAATTACAAAACTCTTAAATATTTAAACTTCATTCCAAATTTTATACATTTTATGTAATGAAAAAAGGATAAGTAACATTTAAGTTTGGGGGAATTTGATCCACTTAAAAATTATCTATTTTTATGCCTTATTTATGATTCAATTTTTAAGAATATTATGTTTTAATGAAAGATATTTTTATATTTTTGGATGTAGGTAATAAAAAATAGTTTAAGAAGGAAAAATAAGTGAAAATGAGCAAAAATAGAGCTAAAAGCAAAGTTGCCGAAATTATAGGTCTGGCACCTAGGCGCCGATACTGAAGCTGATAAGATTTTTGACAACTTTATGCAATTATTTTGACGGTGTTAAGCGGTTATCAAACCTTCTAGAAGACTAGAAGTTACTCCTAGTACATAAGACATGTGATACAATGCATCTGGACATAGGAAAATGATTTTAATCACGAAGAGGTACGATCCACAGTGAAGGGGTGCGAAGACTTGGTCACGGACTCTGGCGCCTTGGCGCCACAGTTACTTCTAGAAGATTCATGAATTCAGACGAATTTTGAAGAGGTGCCTTAAGCAACCCTGACTATTTTCAGAGCTCTATAAATAGGAGACATTTCTACAGAAAAAGGGCGCTCTCTCTCTCCATCCATCTAGTCCCCCCTAGATCTCCAACATCCGGAGATAGATTTATAGAGCCACCATATTTTCTTCTTGAGTATTTAGTGAGTTTATCTACTCAATTCCTTGAGTAGTAAGTGTGAGTTTATAAGTGTTGTTGTCGTTGAAATCTTGTACCTTGCATTAGAGTCAGTAGGAGTCAAAGGATCACTTGAAGGAACATTCCAGATAAGTATTTGTAACTTGGTTCAAAGTTTTATAAATATGTTTTGTTGTGTGAATTCAATGTCTTATGAGTAGTTACTTTTCTTTCTCCTTTCAACTATGAAAAGATAATAAGATAATTTGATTTTGTTGGAGACTTAACTTAAAATATTTAAAATTATTGTGATGGTATTAATACCTGATCTTAATTTACTTTTTAAACTGCCCATTTGAATTATTAAAACTTGTTGAAGAATTCTGAGACCTATCCGAAGATGAGTTCTTAACTAGTAGATATCACATGAATCCTTAGGTAATCGAAGGTCTTGAGCGGGTTATTCAAGGTGAAGTGCAAATAAATAGGAAGATATTGTTTATTGGGAGTAGAATTGATTAGGTTTTAGAGTTACAGACTAAATTCTAATAATTTGGTTTATAGAAAGGGAACGAGTCACTAGTAGGGCCGACCATAGCCACCCTTGAACATATTGAAGTGTGAGTCTAGATTAACCCATTCTACTAATAATACATCTTGAACCGATCTATAGATTAGCCAATATTTTTTATACTATCGAGTGAAGGTAAAGAATATGAATGCTTCTATTTGGTGCAATACCATAATATAAGTTCTGCACGAATGATAATTATTCTAAAAAATCTTGGATTAGTTGAAAAGGAGAAACTTGTTTTTGTTATACTTGCATTAACCTTTACTTTATTGCTGCTTTATTTACATCTATTAGAAATTTTATTAAATCTAAAATCTAAATTTTGACAAGAAATAAAAATTATAATTACTTTTAATTTGAAAATCTAATAAATTCCTTCAATTAATCTTCCATTAATCTTCCATGTGGGATCGATAACTAAGACTCTAATAGAGCCATGTATTACTTGAAACGATACGTATACTTGCGTTTGAAATTGAGAATTTATGAAATTATTATAAATATTTAAATATAAATTCATAAATTCTTGCATATACAAATACTCGTAAAGGTCGGTTCAATAGATGAGTTTAGGTTTTGTTTAGTGTGGGGTGGCTCTCGGTTTGAGCTCCTCTGACGACTAAGCCAGCCAGCTAGGGTGGTGCTCAGGCTAGGATGGTCAGGTGAGCTAGTGAGCAGGCTTAAGTGGTGATTAATGCATTTAGGGAAAGCTTAGGGCAAGGCAATATATGGTTTAGCCATAAATGGGAGGATATCCCCTAAATTAAGGGACTCTTGGTTGTGCTAAGTGCATCTATGGTGGTTCCTAGGGTCCACTTGATGGTTATACAAGACTTAGCTTGGTTAATTTGGTTAGGCTTGGGTGACATTTGGGTCTTGGTTCAATTTTGGCGACATTAGGTTTAAGTTGGCCTAGGTTAAGTTTGAGCTTGTTTTGTTTCCAATTGATTGCTCAAATTGGTGTGTATGATTGTAACAAAGATTTTAGAAGAGGATTGGAGTGATTTAAAATTGATTTGGAAGGTCAATTTGGGCTAACATGTGTTTGGGTTGGGCTAGATTTTGGCTAGGGTTCAATTGATGGTTCAAATTGGTCTAGGTGAATGTCCAGAAGCGTTTTGGATAGAAATTGGGTGGAAATTTTGGGGTAAGGACATTCAATTTGGTGGCATTTGGGCATATGACATATTTGGGGCAAATTTAGGGATTTTACATTGGGATGAATTTGGGGGAGTTTTGGGTTCAAATTACGGTCAATTGGTGGATAAATTTGGTTTTTAGGAATGTTACGAAGAGTTTAAAATTCAATATTGGGGAAACTGACTTGGCTAGGGGGTTCAATTTGGGGGATTTGGATCATATGACCAAAATTGGGGATTTTTGATTAGGCTAGAAATTGGATTTGAAATTGGGTCAAATTAGAGTAGGATTTGTTTTAGACTAAGGTCAGGCATGGTGAATTTGAGTTTAGGATTGAAATTGGGAAGATTAAGGACAATTGGGTGGACATTAGAGGTGATTTGGGCATTTTGGGCATTATGAGGCAAATTGGGCTTTTGGTCAGATTGGGTCAATTTGGTCAAATTGGACTTAATGAAGTGGTTCAAATTGATTTTGGGATTATTTGTAATGATTTTGGAATTTTTTGGAATTTTCAGATTTTGAGGGGCATTCTGGTATTTTTGGCTATTTTTGGGGTATTTTGAGAATTTTAAAATTTTTGGATTACTTTGGTCGATTTGATTGGTGAGGAACATTTGCAATTTTGGGATTTTTAGTCAAAATTAGGGTTTAGGTTAATTTGGTAATTTAGGGGTAGTTTAGGGGTCAAAGTGTCAAAGTTAGGATTTTTGGTAAATTTATGGTTAATTGGGAATTTCAACCTCATTGAGTCATTGTCGGCAGGTTCCCCTGCTTAATATAAAGAAATTAAGCAGGGTTTATATTACCTGGGTTCTTAAACTTTCCTATAAGGGAAGCCCCTATAGTTAATTACATCTTAAATGACGGGAATCATTTAAGAAAACTCTCGATAATGATCAGTGGTTTTGCTCTCAAGAATTTCAAAGTTTAAGGTTTCAAAGGATTGAATTTTGGAAATTTCAATAGGGATTAGCTCAAATTCAGAACAGTTTATTTTAAGAATCCAAAGAAAGAGAGGTAGGAGAAGCTAAGGATCCAAGAAGAATCTTAACAACTTCCCAAACTATCATATTGTTTGGTTTAGATTTGGGAGTTTATTTAATGTTGCAATCCTGCCAATTTTATTTATTTAGGTCTTATATTTGTATGATATAATCACACAAATAGCCTCGAAGATGTGAGGGTTTATGTCGTACCAAATGACCACCTCGGAGTCCTAAGACTGATTAAGACTTAATTTACATGACATGATCATGCAAATGCCTAACAAAGAGTTGAGGATTTGTGTTGCACTAGTGCAAACTACCTCGAAGTCCTATGGCTTGGTTATTTAATTCTAAGAAAGGTTTAGCTGGTGTAGATCTGAGTTTTGCTGATGTCTATGGCCGTGCTGCCCACCATGCTCCGAGCTCCTTGTTGTTGCAGAGGTTTAGTTGTAGAAGGTGAAAATCAAGAGATGAGAAAAGTGTTTTGGTTTAGAAATCTTAATGTCAAAATATTTTTAATATTTTAATTAAAACAAATCTTAAAATTGTTTAAATAGAACCGATTAAGATCCCACGGTTCCGTCATCCCAGCACCGATATTTTCATCGAATTCACTTAGTCCAAATGAATTAGCTAAACTCAACTGAATGAGTTCCACACTTTCATTTAGATCGTGGGAAATCCCGTTAGCAACACGTGGGTTACATCATCCAAGGTATTCCCGATCATTCAACGAGACGTTTTAATTTAGTTATAATTGTAGTTTTGTTGTTCTTTTTGTGATTAAATTTTGAGTTGTTTTATATTTTAGAATGTTGTGGCGGTGAATTTTATCTTATGGTGACTTTTAATTTAGTTTTGGTTTCGGTTCAGGGGCTATCCTAAAGGTTTCGGTTTTCATGCAACAGTCTTATTTAACATGCAAGAAAAAGTAAAGTACAGTGCATGTAAGTAAATTGCAATAAAATAAAAGCGTACTTGGAGGGTCTTCCCGTCATCCCAAGCTACACTTAAAACACATGTTAAGGCATTTAAATTTTTTAACAAGTACCTAGGTAAAGCTAAGGGACAGGTTTTGGTTGTCTATCAAGATCTAGTCCTATTGCTAGTCATCTACTATGATGTCTAGGTTCTTGTATTTTGTTTATGGATGATTTTCTTCATCAAAGAACAATGAAGACTCACTGTTCCTTTAAAACATCTCATCAGGTTAGGGAAGTGCTTGGAATTGAATTCTGAACAACTTCTTAAACATTTAGGGATTATTTTAAGTTCAGTTAGTTTCATTGTGGTGATGAATCAATCTCCCAGGTTACTTTAATGTTTTGATCTTATTTGACTCTTACTCAGTGAACCTGGGTATTTGATTACCTGATGAATGAAGTGACATCTCACTTAATACTCTATTTAAGAGTTATAATAATTAAATCCTTTAAGGGCAAGTTGGTTTATTGAGAATTTTAATCATTCTTAATTTGAAGTTTGAGTTAATGGTTTAAAGTGATTTAATTTAATTATGAGGTTTTAATTAATAATTTTAAGTTTGGAATAGTGTTCAAATTATTTTTTGGTTTAAATCTTTATACTCTAGGTGATCTTAATATTTTAAATTTGTTTTACTTTTATTATTGAATGATGTTAATTTAATTTAATTTAAATGTGATTTAATTAAATTTAATTTAATTTAATTTAAATATTTTTTTAAAATTTAACTTAACTTAATTATTAAAATGTTAATTTAATTTAATTTTAATTTTAATTTAATTTTTAATTAATTTAATTTAATTTAATTATTAAATTATTTAATATTTTGAACTTTTCTTTTAATTTAAAGGTTATTTATTTTTTTAATTTTTAATTTACTTATTTTGGATTATCATTTTAATCTTAATTAAAAGTTAAATATTGTTGAAGTGATTTATTTAGGGATTTTTTTTATTAAAGGATTAATATCCTCTCACATTATATCCTTATTTTTAATAATTCAAATTTTATTATTCTTCCAAAAATTTAAATTGTTTAAATAATCAAAGTTTCATTTTTTATTAAAAGTGATTAATGGGTTCCTACCCTTTTAAATTTCCCAAAGTTTCAATCATCCAAGAAAGATAAAATCTAATATTTTACCCTCTATTTTAATTAAACCTAAAATTTTAATAAAGGGGTTTAAATTCTTTAATTATTGATATGCCCTTTTAAGCTTATTTATTTCATAACTCACTAAATTGATTTCAAATGAACTTGAAATTTTTATGTCACTTCACTCACATGTCAATTAAGATATTAGAGGAGTAAATGTGATTTTTCTGAATTTAAGTTATTTATATAATTATTTTTAATGAAAAATAGGGATTTTCAAGGAAAATTCAACAACATGACCAAGGAAAGGTTTCTGTCCTTAAGAAAATTATGGGATGCTCCTAATGAACAGAGGACCACTTGGACCAATTTCGGTGAATTTTTAAATTATATTTTATTTATTAAAATTATTTTGAGTTTTAGATTACTAATTAATTATAAAATAAAATTAAAGTTAAAAAATGGATTTTATATTTTTCTTAAAACTCTCTGACCTCAAGGAGTTCAGAGAAATAAATTTTACAATTTTCTAATTTTTCTTTGATTTATTGGAATTAATTTAGTGAAAAGGTTGGAAAATACATTTTTTAATATTAAAAGTTGTTTTAAGCATTTGAAATTCAATATCTTTACTTTGAGACTTGGGAAAAATATTTGGTTTATTCCTAAGTGATTAGGAGTCAAAATATGACATTTTTATGATTTTTAATATTTTTATGATTTTTATTATTTTTTAATTATTTAAAATATTAAAATATGATTAAAAATAAAAAATAAAAAATTTTAGAAAATTCCAATTTTAATTTTTATAGATTTCTCTGATATCAGAGAGCCAACAAAACCAATTTGATAAATTTTTGAAATGTATTTTTGGAGTTATGAATTTTTAAAGTTTAATTTTGGTTATGTGACTTAATTAATTCATTTAGTGGGGCTGAACATTTCCAATTTATATCAAATTTTTATATGAGGCTCCTCTGATCCTAAAGTTCATTGGAGAATTATTTTCAAGTTATTTTGATGTGTGGTTAATCCTAATTAATTATAAAATTCCATTTTAAGGTTTTGGCCAAATTAGAGTTTGTTTGATTGAAAAAAATCATGACATAATTTTCTAATGTTTCTCTGGTAAAAAGGGAACATACTCTAATTTTTCTAGATTTTTTTAAGTAACATGGTAATTTTTATAATTATTATAGGAAAACTGAAGCATAATATTTAAAAATAGATATCTCATCATGGAAATCTTTCCTGACTTTGGAAAAAACAGAAAAGATCAACCATTATGCATAGAATAACATATAAAAATTTCAAGTTATGATGAAGCTCCTACATGCATGAAGAATTAAAATAATGAAAATACTATTTAATTAATTAAAAATAAAATATGCATTAAATAAAAATAAATGTACTTTCACCTTATTCTCCTCGTTTTCATGAGCAAGTGGGTATTTTAATTTTATTTTTTAGAGTTTTCTAGGCAAAGTTATGATTTTTTGAAGTTTTGTGTCAAAAATAAATCCAAAAAATCCATTTCCCGCTCAATCCACGTGTCTCGCTCCTATTGGCCAGCGTGGTTCTGTATGGCGCCTGTTAACGGATGAAGATCCGTCCGACTGCATCAGGGTCGTCCGTCGGATACACGCTCGATCGGACGAGCTCGTTGCTCCTCTCTCCTAGTGCTATTCACCCAGAACCGTCTACCTTCAAATCTTGATATCTCACTCGTTTCTCAACGAAAT
The DNA here is from genome assembly GCA_022702705.1 of Papilionanthe hookeriana x Papilionanthe teres. Classification (NCBI taxonomy): domain Eukaryota; kingdom Viridiplantae; phylum Streptophyta; class Magnoliopsida; order Asparagales; family Orchidaceae; genus Papilionanthe; species Papilionanthe hookeriana x Papilionanthe teres. The sequence continues at coordinate 53,222,884 of CM040434.1, read as the reverse complement.
TGAATGAATTTTTTTTAAAATGATCGTCTAATCGAGTAGCACACATCTATGCGGTGATGATATACTTAAAGCATGTAAATATTTACAGAAAATTAAAACATGCTCGGTTGGAAGAGAAACAATTTGATACCTTCATCCAAGAGGTGAGGCCTCAATTGGAAATGGTTTGATTGAGCTTAGGAATTCTTGGAAAAGCTTTGGGAACAATTTGGCAGGGTCTCCCCAAGGTAGATCTTGCATCTCCTCTCTTTGGCCATGGAGGTGGGGTTTAAATAAGGAAGGTTATGGTGGAGATTTTGGGTGGCCATGAGGGTTGTTTAGTGGGTTCAAAATATGTGCTTAGGTGGAGGGGAGGTCAGAGTTTGATTTTGGTACAATCAATTTGGGATTGCCATGTGTAAAGTCAAGGATTTAAATGACATGGGTGTAAGGAGCATTTTTGGTCCAATTTGGGTCAATTCATGGTTTTGGCTTGGTTCACTCACCAAGGCTTGATTTGGGCTGATGTGAGATCATTTGGATCAGCCTCACATGTGTGGTGAAGTCCCCATCCAAGGTGAGATGGCCAATTTTGGTTAAAGTGTATCATTGATGGGGTTAAAAAAGGTTTAATGAAGGCTTAGGAAAGGCTCCCCTCTTCTTGCCATAAGTGGAATGGTGAGGTGGAAAGGGCTCCCTATGGCTTGCATATGGCTTATGCATGACTCCATGGCTTCATTTGACTTGCTCATGGCTTGGGAAAAGGTTGGCTCACTTGCATGGAAAAGGGTTATTTGGAATTTTGAAAACTTTGGATTCCTTTGATGGGATTTGTCATGATGCTACAAATGGGTTGATTTCATGATGGTTTAAAACTTTGGTCAAATAGGATTATCAAAGGAATGATAAAGAAAAGGTTTCATGTGGGCTTGAGGATGGATTTTGGGCTTTTGAATTTGATGGAAAGTGGGCTTTTAAAGACTTTATGGAAGTGGGCTTTTAAGTTTGAAAACAAATTGGTGGATGGAGATTTTGTGAAAGATTAGGCTAAATAAATGTTGGGTTTAGTTTAGGAGTGTGGCATGCATGATTTGGAGAAGGTTTGGTGTCATTTGGAATTGAAATAGGTTTAATTTGGGCCTTTTTGGTAATGGGGCCCAAAATGGGTCAAATTGGTCTAACTTTGGCTATCTTGGGTTAATGTTGGTTTAAGGTTGGATTTGATGTAAAATTAATGTTGAGAAATGTTTAGTGGAGTGTTATAAAGAGTTTTTAACTTTGGTTGGGCTTTGATTTTGGGATTTGGGTCTATTTGGGTTAGGTTTGGATTTAGGCCAATTTAGGGGATTTAGGCTTCAAATTAAAATTGGATCCAAATGTTAATCAAGTTGGGCTTGGATTTGGTCTAAATTGATATTAGGGAGAGGGAATTGAAGTTTAGAATTGAATTGGACCAAAATTGAGCTCAATTGGGGTGGTTTGGTTTGACATTGGGCTCACTTTAGGTTTAAAATTGATCAAATTGGGGGTTTTGGTAAAAGTGGGTTAAATTGACAAAATTGTCCGATGGTGTAGTTGAAAAAAATGAAATTGGGATATTTGGGATTTTTTGGAATTTTTTGGGAATTTTCAGAATTTATGGAATTTTTGCTAAGAAGGGCATTTTGGGTATTTGAAGGGTATTGGGGGGTATTTTTGGAAATTTTGGTATATTTGGCTATGGATAATCAATTTGAGTGGTGGGAAGTGTTTAGGATTGATTTTGAAGAATTTTGGGTGATTTAGGTAATTTTGCAAATTTTGGGTGGTTTCAAGGGCATTTCGTAGGTTTAGTGGGTGTAGGGCCCCGGGGGTCAAAAATTGAAATTTTGGAAAAATGAAGATTGATTGAATGTGAGTAGAATGGAATCATTTTGGTTAAGCTATGAAGTCATATCAAGCCCATAAGAGCCATGAGAGGACTCATTTGAGGCATTCACTTTATTGTTCCTAACCCTCTTAGCCAAGGGCCTAGGGGTTAAGGTCCATCCATATGAATTACCTACAAGAGTCAGGAAGTCAAGCTAGGTATGAATGGTTTTAAGATTTGGAATGTGTGTGAAAGTGTAATGTGTGCAGGTCAACCCTCACCAGACCAGACCACCCAGGGTAGTCCTAAGGCCAAAGAGTTCTATAGGGAACTCATCCTTTAAACCTCCACATTTGATCTTAACCCTCCAAGTGAATTAGGGGTTTACAATCAAAAATGAGGTCAACAGTCATGAACCAAAAGAAATCCCACTTTGGATCCTCCATGTGTTGGTTCTAGCCAAACCCTAACTTAGGGCCAAGAGCTTGGGGAACATCCCACATGAGTTTCCAAAAGAGTAAGGGATTAAGTATAGGCATGTTTGGTTTTGGGTAGTGAGTGTAGTGTAGAGTAGGTGTGTTTGTGTGTGTGAGCCTGACCCAGACCAGACCAATCAGGGTGAGTCCTAAGACTTCACCATACTATAACAAACTCTTCTTGAGCTTTCTTATGCTTGGTCTCATCCTCTTAAGTGCCTAGAGGTTAGACTTTAAGCATGTGAAAATCCAAGTGAAGCAAATAAGTGTTTTGAATTTATATGGGGTAAGGGTTCCATCACTAATCTTCTAAAATAGTCACCAGCAAAGTTCTATGGCTAGATCCTAAGCTACCTAAAGAAAGATTCCTCAACAAAAGTGAGGTAAACAAACGGATCTCTAATAGGTGTGGTGTGCTGAACGAGCACACCGTAAGTATTGGTGTTGACCGACAAGATCAAAAAAAGCCAACACAATTGTCTGAGTCAGCACACTCAAAACATGACGTAGAATTCAACAAGAAAGTATCCATTGGGGATTTTCTTGGTAAAAAAGCTTTACATCTTGAGAACTCTCGCCAGGGAAAGCAGGTGGAAAACCTTCATCATGGAGCTAAAAATTTCAAGCCTCCACATTCTGAAGGGGATCCGATTCGATTTGATCCGATTTGAAATTTGGAATTGGATTTGGATTTTGGATTTTGGATTTTATTTGAGTTTAACTTTGATATTCTGATTTTAATTTGATCTTGAATTTCAATTTGAAATTTTAATTATTGATTTGTGGGAATTTTGGAATTTATGTAGTTTGGTTTTGAATTTGTGAAATTTCAAATTTGATTTTGACAATTTTAATTTTGTGGGAATCTGTGAGTTTAATTCAGTGCGGAGGACATAGTCGGAATTTAGGTACCGAACTCGACAAATGGGAGTAAGAATTTAGGTACTGATACCGAATGATGAGAACTAGAATTTTAGTACCAGCCTCAGAATGAGAATCAGAATTTCAATACTGATCTTTGAATTTCATGGATATGAAAAAATTTCTCGAATAAGATGTGGGAAATTTAGGGAATTTGAAGGAATCCGACGACCATGCTCTCACCATAGAACTTCATGGATGACAGGAAATTTCTTAGATATGAAGCAAAATTTTAGGTAATTTGAAGGAAATGACCATGCATAGACCCTGGAATTTCATGGATGGTGGAAAATTTCTCGAATAGGAAGCAAAAATTTAGTGAATTTGAAGAAATCAGATGACCTTGCACCCCTGGAAATTCATCGATGGCAAAAAATTTCTCGGATCGAAAGCAAAAATTTACAGAATTTGAAGGAATCAGATGACCATGCACCGACCCTAGAATTTCATGGATGGTGGAAAATTTCTCGGATAGAAAGTAAAATTTAGGGAATTTGAAGGAATCAGGTGACCATGCACCGACTCTGGAATTTCATAGATGGCGGAAACTTTCTCAGATAGAAAGTGGAAATTTAGGGAGTTTGAAAGAATTGGATAACCATGTACTGACCCTGGAATTTCATGGATGGTTAAAATTTATCAGATATGAAGCAAAAATTTAGGGAATTGGAAGGAATTTGATGACCATGCTCTGACCTTGAAATTTCATGGATGGCAGAAACTTTCTTGTATAGGAAGCAGAATTTTAGGGAATTTCAGAGCATTTGTGATATTGCAGAGTAATTGCAGAAGTTTTATTGAAATTTGCTAGAGCATTTGTGGAAACTTAAAGAGATTGTGGAGATTCAAATGTAGGATTTATGGAGAATTTGTTGAGAATTTAAATGTATGATTTATGGAGAATTTGTGGAGAATATGAATATAGAATTTATGGAAAATTTGCATAGAATTTCAATGTAGGATTTATGGAGAATTTGTGGAGAATTTGAATGTAGGATTTAGGGAAAATTTTGAGATTCATGACAAAATGTCATGTCACCGTGGAATTTCATCGAAGATTGTAGAAAGCTTGCATTTGTGGGAAAATTGAGGAACGAGCGATGAACTCAAAATCACAGAAGAATTTTTTTTCTTTTTTATTTTTTATTTTGCATTTCTTTCATTAAGAGAATTTTCAATTTCAATTTTTATTTTCTGTTTTCTTATTTATCTTTTTGAATTTTTATTTATTTTCCAATTTCTCTTTTGTATTGTTCATTGTTCGTTATGATTTGGGAACAACGCGTGGTCCTACGGCTTTTCATCCATAGCGCAATTAGAAGCAAAGACTGCAATGGAAGAATCTAGCTTTTTTTTTTATCTTGATTTGAAAATGTAGTACAACTGAGATCATGTGATGCAAGAAATCCAAAATGTCTGTAATGCATCTTAACAAAAACTGAAATATCATGTCATACGCTTTCTGCCCGTACAAAAGTATCAAATGTTTATCCTCTGAGGTCACCTTGTGAACGAGCTAACCTCCTAAGCTGCGCTCCTAGACAAAAAGTCCCCTCGCATACACTTAGAGGTGTAGCTATGTCACAGTTCAAACGGCTGAAGACCCTCCAAATATGGGTCCAGCTCATGTCCATATGGTGTCTTATCTTCATTCATTCTGCGAATGGTAACTGAAACTCTGCACTGTGCCACTCCAGGTATGCAGTGTTTCAACAAATTTGCTCCATTTCCTTTCAATATCAAAACTAATCTGACTGGAAACGGGATCTCGATGCAACCTCTGAATTCTCTAGGCCCAACAATTTGAATTTCTCTTCCAAACAAAATATTGCTCTCACTCATGAATGAGACCGCGCAGACTGGTCTAACAAAGTTATGGTGATTAATATGGGGAGGAATGTAGTCTCCCTCCTCGTATATATTGATTATGCAACTATTCAGAATGCAGTCCGCGGGTAGTATATTCCATTACACCATTCTTTTAACCATTTTCTTTATTTTGGATGGCATCATATCCACTTCATCATTTTGTAAAATTCCTGAGGGATTTCCTTGTTTGTCTTTTGTGAAGTTATAACAACAACTACACTGGATCGTGATTCTGCCTTTTCCTCTTTTCCACTTTGTCGGCTCTAACTACGTCTTCTCCCTTAAGCAGCCAGCTCTGCCCAAGTTTCAGAGAGCCAAAACACAGTCTGAAATCTTTGTTTTTGTCACTTCTTGAGAAAACATCAGTGTACAACTCGAGGCCTTCCAAGATGTTGATGAATCTTCCTTAAATTTCTTCACAGTGTGATCCCCGACAAATATATGTGCTTACGATTTAGATATGAAAATTATGATTTTATAATATTGGATATTACGCAAGTATACATATCGTTTATAAAGTAATATATGACTTTCTAATTAAGCCACGAGATATCGAACTCACAGGGAAATGTAAAAACTTTTTAAAGAAATAAGAAAATTATGTTTTTACTTTTTAAATGACATTTGAAAGTATGTTTTGATTTGTAAAGTTTGAAAGTTGTTTATGGTTTTTTTTGATAAAAAGCTAAGCAGAAAATTATCAGAACTTTAAAACATGATATAAAACACTAGGAAATAAAATATCTTTCTCTTTCTCTTATAAAGCAGTAATAATTATAAAAATATTGTTGTTGAAGTATTTAAATGTGTTGTGACAGATAGGAGTAAATTTATTCTTTACTCTTACTTGGTTCTATAACGAACATTGGTTAAATTAAAATTTTAAAATTTTGAAAATGTTTAGGCAGGGAAGATACCAGCTCTCACTTTAGAGTTCCCTCGATTCCCTCCACCTGGGAGCTAACTTCTCATAACAAAATTTAAAATATCAAACCAAATTAGGGGGCTTTAGCCTGTCACTCTAAAGTCCTCTAATTTTACTCCCCATTAAAAACATATCTCCTAAATATATTTGCATTCAATCATATGGACTACAATTCTCACTCATATAATTGCATTTGATTTTTACCAATTGTTGTTTGAGACAATAACACATTGTATCTTACATAATCTCACAACAAATTTTAACATCTTAACTGGACAAATTAAGAAGTAAATTAAGTTCATAGAATTAAATCTTCACAACTTATTCCAACTTTAAACACTTATACATTCCACAACAATCCTACATAATTTAATTAATTCTTCATTTAAGAAATAAAAAGATAAAGAAAACTACTCAGAACTCATGGAGAAAACACAAGCACACATTGATTTGAAAATAAAAATCATAATGAAAACACAACAAGTTTTAGTTAAAAACTAAATATAAAACAGAAGTAAACACTTACCTGAAAATCCTCTCCACAAGACTCCGGAAGTTCCTTTGAAACTTGACTTTCCACTAAAACACTCCTTAGAGTGGGTCAGAAATAGACTTCAGACTTCAATAAAAACTAAATAAAAGAAAGGAAGAGAATTTGTGAGAAGAAGGCTTCACTCCAACCCCTTTCTCCTTTCTTACTCTCCACTCCTACTCCTACTGATTTCTCTCCATCACACACACTCTCAACTCTGTAATAACTCTAAAAAGACCCTCCTTCTTAAAAGAATCTCCTTCTTAAAGACTCTCATGTAAATTACATGACATAATTTTAATAATAATCTAAAAGGTGCCTTGGTATCTCTTTAAATTGTGTCCCGATTCAATGTATCCAACAAACCTTTCATCCCTTGGATCACTTCTGCTGCCAAGGAAGTTAAGGAGGTTACCATCAAACTTTGCCTCAAGTACCCCTTAAAAATGGCACCATATTTGATTAAATTTGATTTTTATAACTATGGCGCCTAAGCACCGAATAGCCGGCGCTTAGCCTCCAGTGTCCAATTTTTCATTTTTTCATTTTTTTGCTCCAAATTTGATCCAATTTTTCTTCTTTCATCATAATCACTCATTTTCATCATACCTACAAGAAAAAAACAAAATACCTTCCATTAAAGTGTAATATCATCAAAAATAGGTATAAAAATGTGCATAAAAATACTATATATTTTAGGTGTATCAAAATCCCCCAAACTTAAAATGTTACTTGTCCTCAAGTGACTCTTAATCACATAGAAAATTTTAGCATACAAATTATGTATTAAGTTTCTTAGGAAGATAACATAATTTTGTTCTAGAAATGGAATAGTCCAATTTAGAAAAAAATTTAGTAATTAAGACCAACTTAAAGTTTAGAAAGTTCTTAGGTAAAGGATAATGTAAAATATATATTTCTTTCTAATTCAGAAATACTTATAGATTCTTCAAAATATAGGATTCACACACTTATTTTACTCAGTTAAAAATATTTATTTGAAAATAATTTTACTTACTATATTATAACCTTAAGCTTTAGATTTTCTCAGAACTTATATCTTATACTTTAGGTATGGAACCAATTTTTGATTGGGCCCTTAAATCCTCAAGCTTCTCCTCCCTTTTCACATACCTTTTTTTTGGTAAGGCAATGATTACCGTACCTGGATAGGTCTTTAATGATTTTGAATTCCACCCTTTCATTTAAAATAAAGGTCTGATATACAGCTTTCACTTAAAAATAATAATAATAGTATTTGAAAATTACTCCTCAATAAAAGAAATTTAAGCTTTGAAGAAAAAAATTCAAATCTTCTATTTATAAAAAAATACAACATTTCTTACTAAAGATAGTTGAACTATATTTAACACTTCTTTACTAAGAAAATTTTAAATTTTAAATTTTCATTATTATTATAAATTTTAACTAGATTCGCTTATTCATTTCTATATTCAAAAATTTTTCCCCTAATATAACTTCATATACATAATTGTTTTCAATCAAAAATCAAATTAATTTTAAGTATTCTTGAGAACAAATAAAATTTTATGTTTTTGAAAAATTTTCTGTTTCTAAAATCCCCCCCCCCCCCAAACTTTAATTTTTAGTTAGGATAAAACATTTAAGCATAAGAAATGATACATGGGTGAGAATTAAAAACTAACATAACATGCTTGCAGGAATCTTAATATCATAAGTATGCAAGTATAACAATTTAAAAAAAGGAGTAAAAAGAAATCAAATTCAAAATTTTTTTTTGAAAATTTTTATAAAAAGAAAAGTAAAAATTTCAAAAGACTTCTATAATAGTGGAGGTTTTCAAAGCAAATACACACTAACCGAAAATAACTGAAATCACACTAATACTAGATAATAAATGGTAGTAGTAGATTTTGAAAAGTTTTAAACATGCAGTTTTTAAATAATAATTTTTAATAGTGTTCCATATTCTCCTAACAGTTTTGAAATTATAGTACACACTATAAAAACTCTGACACGACATACGCATTAAAACATTTACTACTACACATATATCAAACAAAGCAACATATAGAATATCAATCCAACTAAGTACATCTGAATATGTATAAAAAATAGTCCAACTACAATCAACATACTACCAGAGTTCACACCACAAACACAACATCAAAATAAAACACAAGACACAACATACATCAGTACATCAACAGAAACTCAGTAACACATAAAAAAACAAATCTACTAATCATCCTCATCATCATCATCATCTTGCTTGTTCCAATCTCTGGATGGCACATAAGGTATATAAAATGGATGAGGGGGCATCTCAGCATTCAGATAACCTCTAATCAATCTATCAAAATAATGCTGATAATTCTCCTCATATTCATCATATTTTACAATATATCTTTCCATATTATCCATCTCACCATCCATGTGTCTAACATGCTCACGAGTAAGACTCACCTTCTTCAAAATCTTTCTTAACAAACCAGTCTGTGAATCACTAGATGATGAAGCTCGCGAAGTAGTAGCACGGGAAGTAGAAGCAGCAGAAGCAGAAGTAGTAGAAGCCCTACCAAATCCTCCTCTCCAGCCAAACTCTGAATGTATAGTGTAAGCTCCAACATTTACACTGGTAATTGGTTTCAAAGGCTGAAGAACCTCTTCCCAAGTTTCAAATTTGACACCAGACCGCTCACACAATGAATGAATCAAGGAAGGAAATCCCATACCTGTAGTAATGGTAGATATGGCACAATTCAAAATATAATCATAAATGATTGCTCCATTACTTATAGGCTTCTCTTGCTGAATGCAATAGTTCAACACAGCTCTCTCCCTTGTAACTTCACTAGTATGACTTGAAGGCAACAACTTAGATGAGATAAATAATGCCATGCTATAGAAGTGGCATTTAACTTAGAGGCCAGAAAATTGACTCTTCTATCATTAGTTATTTTCCATAATCCTCTTCCATCTGTCGGAATTGCCATTATCTCATCTAACTCTCCCTCAGTAGGATGATAGAAAACATATCAGGAGGCAGTCGATAAAAAGTATTGATTATTGCAGGTGAAAAATCAAATTCTTGCCTCCTCACCATCACCAAATTCTCATCTGCTGCAGGTAAGTTTGCATAAAACTCTCTGACCACAGAAACAACAACAACAGCAGAGAAGCAACAGTAATTCTCACAATTCCTTCTAGAAATCATCTCTTCAATAACTTCTCCTGGCTTACTGAACACACACTTAGGAATCAATTTACGTGACTGTAGTGCATCGATGTATCGTTCCTCAGCCCTTGCACTAACGAACTTGTCATAATTAAATCTTGTCTTTTCTCTCGCGCGCTTTGACTTTGGAGCCATCTCTAAAAAATCACGAAAAAATTTCACCATAAATTCCAAAATCAAACTAAAGTTGCTAAATTAACTTTGAAAAGTAATTTTGACTAAATCCAAGAAATTTTTCATCCTTTTCCTCAAATTTTCACCATGAATAGTGATTTTAGGGTTTTCCAAAATGTACTCAAAATACATGGTGAGAATAAAAATTTTTTTACTTAGGAGTAGTGCTCTTACCTTGAGGAATCAAAATCTAACAATTTTTGTTGAGATCACCTTTCAAATGATCCAATATTTTGATGCCCTAGGCTCCTTTTCACGAAAATCAGAGGTTGAAGACGATATGGGTAGTTAAAAATGGCGATCTTCGGGTTTTTAACTGCTGAAAGTAAATTTTCGTGAACCGGCGCCTAGGCTCGAGGCCTTCGGTGCTTAGCCGCCAAAATTTGGGGCTTAAGCGCCACACTCTGGCGCTTAGCCGCCAGTGCCCAGATTTTCACAATTAAGAAAATGCACTAAACCACTTAGTTAATCACCCTTAATCTTCTCAAAATAATTGTCTCTTCCCCATAAATTTCCCAATACTCTAATTTCAAATTTTAATATCCATCGATTCCAATCAAGTTGCACATAAACACAAACTTATATTCATTAAAACTATCCACACTTAATACAAACTAAAAATTTCTATCCAAACACTTTGGATGAAATTCCCTAGATAAAAACAGACTCAATAATCATAAAGATAGGTTTACATCATTAAGATGTAACAATCATACATTAAAGTGCAATAGAACACAAACATGTTGACCTCATTTTTGATGAGGTCTTCCCTTCTTCTTTTTAGTGCTTAGGATCTAGCCTTAGGCTTTTTCTTTGACTATCTTAGAGGACTAGAATTGGGACCCACCTTTTAGAAATTTAAACCACTTCTAAACTCCCTGCAAACTCCATGAACTTGACTATAGACCCCTAATCACCTAGAGGGTTGAAATCAAATGTGGAAGTTTAAAGGATGAGTTCCTATAGGATTCTTTGGCCTTAGGACTGCCCTGGGTGGCCTGGTCTGGTGAAGGGGCTGACTTACACTACACTTACACACTACATTTCCACACACTTCCTAAAACCACACCCATACCCAACTTAACCTCCTGACTTATGTAGGTGATTCACATGGATGGTCCTTAACCCCTAAGCCCTTGGCTAAGAGGTTAGGAACAACATAGTGAATGCCTCAAATGAGTCCTTTCATGGCTCATATGGGCTTGAAATGGCTTCATGGCTCAACCAAAATGATTTATTTCCACCTAGATTCACCCAATCTTCAATTTCCCAAATTTTCAATTTTTGACCCCCGGGACTCTACACCTACTAAACCTACCCAAAACCCTTGAAATTACCCAAATTTTTGCAAAATTTCCAAATTACCCAAAATTTTCCAAAATAAATCCCAAACATCTCCACATTACTCAAATTGATCATCCATACCCAAAAATACCAAAGATTCCAAAAATACCTCCCAATACCCTCCAAATACCTAAAATACCCTTCTTGGCCTAAAAATCCAAAAATTCAGAAAATTCCCAGAAAATTCCAAAAAATCCTAAATATTCCCAATTTCATTTTGTCCAACTACACCATGGGCCAATTTTGTCAATTTACCCTACTTTTGTCAAAACCCCCAAATTGACCCATTTTAACCCAAAGTGAACCCAATGTTAAACCAAACCTATCCAATTGACCCAAATTCTGGTCCAATTCAATTCTAAACTTCAATTAAACATCCCCAATACCAATCTAGACCAAATCCAAGTCCAATTTTTTTGACATTTGGATCCAATTCCACTTTTGGCCTTAAAGCCCAATTTGGACCCATGACCCAAACCTAACTCAAACTCACCCAATTCAACTCCAATTAACCCCAAACCTTTTCTAAATCCTCCTTAACATCCCGACAAACAAAATCCTAGCATGATTTGCCCAAAATTTAGACCCAAGTCCCACTCAAACTCAACCCAAGGTTAAAAGGCCCATTTTTGACCTAAACCCAAACCTAACCCAAATTCAACCCAATTCAAGCCCAAACTACCCCAAATTTGCTTCAAGTCACTCATGACACATCCATGAGCTAAACCCAACAATTATTTGGCCCAACCTCTTTACAAAATTCCCATCCATAAATTCATTTTTAAACTTAAAGGCCCATTCCTTAAACCATTTTAAAAGCCCACTTCCACCAAATCCAAAACCCCAAAAAATTCTTCCAAAGCCCAGATGACATTTCCCCTCATCATACTTTCAATTAAAATCATCCCTAAGTCCTAAACCAATGATCAAATATTTCTAAATGAAGCTTCATCCAAATTTCCACCAAATTATCCAAAATCCTTAAAATCCTTTTTTATGAAATTGACCAAACTTTTTGCCAAGCCAAAGGTGAGCCATGAAGCCATGCATGAGCCACATGTGAGCCATGAGAGCTTTGGACACTCCACCATGCCATATTGGGTAAGAAGAGGGGGGCTTTCCTTAATCCCTAAAGCTCATTAGCCTTAATCATGTTTCACCTAAACTTAAATTTAATCCAAATATATTTGGATGGAGACTTCTCCATGCCAAACCAGCTGATCCCTTTGATCCCCCACAGCATCCAAAGCCACCTTGAAGGGTGCACCAAGTCCAAATGGGTGGATTGACCCATTTAGACTCAAAACTAGCCATGCCCCATTCTACTTTGGATCAAAGCCTTTACACATGTCCATGGCCAATTGATTGCACAAACCTCCAGCCACCGACCCACCCGACCTCGAGGGTGACCCATGCACGGCCGGCCGGCCACCGGGCCGCCGGAAAACACCATGGCCGAGAGCTCACATGTGAGCCAACATTGAAATTCTCACTTGCTGAGCTGCCCCTTGCCTAGTGGTCACCATGGCTGTTCTTCTCCTCACTCGCAGCAGGCTGATCCCAAGCCCTAACTCCCCACGGAGGCCCCTCGGCCAGCCTCTATTTAAACTCCACCCCTCTCGGCCATGAGAAGGAGAGAAGCATAAACCTTACCAAAACTCTGCCAAAATTGTTCCAGACCCTTCTCCATCCTTAGATCACTTGATCCCCAGTGAAATCCCGCTGCCATTTCTCCTCTGTAAGCTCAATTTCAGAGTTGAAATTCCACCCAAAACCAGGACACTTCTCCACAGTGAGCCAATTCCCAAATTGATTGGCTCTACACCTTCACCGGACCAAGAGAAGGTGTCCACCATCAAAAACCCCATCTCCGAGGCCACCCGAGTTGCTCCGGCCTCCAAGCTTTGTGATCGGGCTTGGTCGAAATCATATCCGGACAAATCACTGGACCGGGAGACTTCATCTCGGAGCTTCGCTGGGACCCAATCGAAGGTGCAACAACTCTCGGATTGAAGCCACACTTCTCCGAGCCAAGGTATGAGCTAACTCTCCATCCCGAGCTTACGGAGATTCTCCATTTCAAATGCCTTAGTTTCAATGCATGTTAGCCATATAGATGTGTTCGTCTCTTCAAGACGAATCCATAGAAGCATAAGAACATGAAAATCCATTGAGTATCGAGTGAGATATTAGGGATTTAGTGTGGACGGCTATCGGGTGAGGACACTTGGGGACGATGAACGGATGCGCGTCCATTCAATACACGCGCGGACGGACGGCCAGGATCGCGTCGGACCAGGAGACGGTAAGAGAACCGCGGGGCCCGGCTGCCGACTCGGGTGGCGGCGTCGAATGGGAGCGCGCCGCGTGGTCTTTCGGAGTCGCTCGAGGATGCGCGCGGCGCCGCGTGGATAAATAGAAAATTAGGGTATTTTTCGATTTATTTAATTCCTAAACTTCAAAAATTCATATCTCCGTGTAGAAAAATCAGAAAAATAAAATAAAAATACCCTCTTGCTCAGTGAAGAGAGGAGAATAATGTGGAAAAGAAATCACTTAATTTCATCAAATATTTTATTTTTTATAATTTATTTACTCTCTGCATTGTTTTAATTCTTCATGCATGCATACAATTCACCATGGCATGAGACCATAGGGCTTTTGAAGCCTCCGAATTTGGGAACATTCCCTGAATTTTCCAAAGTCGAGGCCATCCCTATGAAGAGTTCTTGATTTTTCAAATTCGAGTCATCTGTTTTGAGTATTTTAATTCCAGTAAATAGCATGTTGTGAAATAAATTCTAGGAAAATTTGGTGATGTTCCTTATGACCGAGAGAACCCTAGGAAAAATAGATTTTGGCTTAGTTCATTCAAAACAGCCCTAATTGGCTTAAACACCCAAAATAGGTCTTTAATTAATTAGAGTTAACCAGGCATCAAATTGACTTGAAATCAATTCTCCACTGACCTTTAGGATCAGAGGAATCCACCATAAAAGTTTGAGGTCAATTGGACTTGGTTAGCCCCACTAATTGGGTTGATTAAGCCACTTAGCCATTTTAAACTTTAAAAATTCATAACTTTTAAAATACCTTTCAAAAATTCACCAAATTGGTTTTGGAGCCTCTTTGATATCAGGGGAATCTAAGAAAATTAAAATTTCAATTTTCTGAAAAAGTTGATTTTTAATAATATTTTAATATTTTTAATAATTAAAAAATAATAAAAATCACAAAAATAATAAAATTCACCAAAATGTCACATTTTGAATTTTAATCACTTAGGAACAAATCCCACATTTTTCTTAGGTCTATTTAGTGAGGTATTGAATTTTAAAGTTTTAAGGTAATTTTAAAATTAAAAAATGTATTTTCTAGCATTTTCACTAAAATAATTATAATAAATCATAGAAAAATCAGAAAATTGCAAAATTTGCTTCTCTTGTTTCCTTGATATCAGAGAGATTTTTGAAAAATATAAAATCCATTTTTCAACATTTATTTTATTTTTAAATTAATTAACACTCCAAAACTCAAAATAATTATAATAAAAATAATATAATTCAAAAAATCACCAAAATTGGTCCAAGTGCTTCTCTGGTCATTAGGAATGTCCCCTAATTTTCTTAAGGACAGAAACTTTCCTTTGGTCATGTTATCAAATTTTCCTTGAAAATCTCTATTTTCCACCAAAAATAATTATATAAATAAATTAAATACAGAAAAATCACATTTTCTCCTCTCATGTCTTTATTGATATATGAGTGAAGTCACATAAAAATTTCAAGTTCATTTAAGCCCAATTTAGTGAGTTATGAAATTATTAAGCTTGAAGGGCAAAATGGTAATTAAAATTTTAACCCTTAATTAAAACTTTAGGTTTAATAAAATTAACAAGTAAAATATTTGATCTTAATCTGATTTGGATGATTGAAATTTAAATAATTAAAGGGTAGAAACTCATTAAACAATTTTTAAAATGATTAAACTTTAATTAAATAATAGATTAAATTTGGAAGAATAATAAAATTGGAATTATTAAAATAAGGGATATTTATTAGGAAGAGATTTATTCTTTAATTTAAAAAATCCCTAAACTAATTATATCATTAACACTTAACTCTTAATTAAAATGATAACTCAAATTTAAAATATTAAAAGACTTAATTAAATCATTAAACTCTTTTAAAATCTCAATTAAAATTATAAATTAAATTAAATTAAAATTAAATTAAATAAAATTAAATTAAATTAAACTAAATTGAAATTAAATTAAATTAAATTAAATAATTAAATTAGATTAAATTAAACAATTAAATTAAATTAAATTAAATTAAATTGAATAATTAAATTAAATTAAATTAAACAATTAAATTAAATTAAATTAAATTAAATTAAATTAAATTAAATAATTAAATTAAATTAAATCAAATCAAATTAATTAAACATCAAATCAAATTAAATTAAATTAAGTTAAATTAAAACTCAATTAAATTAAATTGAATTAAATATAACATCACCTAAGACGTAAAAGAATTTAAATATAAAGCAACTTGAACACTATTCCAAATTTAAACCCTTTAACTTAAATCAAATCATTTGAATACTAATTTACCCTTGAAAGCTTTGATTATTATAACTCCTAAATGAAACATTAAATGAAGTGCTACTTCACTCATAAGATATTCAAATTTCTTAATTCACTGAGCGAGTTAACAAAACTTGAAAACCTCGGACGATTGATTCATTTATATAATTAAATTCATTTGGACTTAAAACAATCCTAAAAATATTGAAAAGATGTTTAAGATTCTTCTTAAGCACTTCCTCAATATGATAGGATATTTATAAGAACAATTGGATTTAATTGTTCTTTGATGAAGAAAATCGTCCTCAAACAAAAACACAAAGAACCTAGACGTCATAGGGGATGACTAGCTATATGATTAGGAATTTGGTAGAAAACCATAACCTTTCCCTTAGCTTTACCTAGGAACTTGCTTAAATATTCTAATTGTGTTTTAAGTGTAGCTTGGGATGACGGGAAGACCCTCCAGGTACGCTTTTATTTTATTGCAATTTACTTTCTTGCAATTTACTTCCTTGCAATTTACTTTATTGCGGATGCACTTCACTTTTCTTGCATGATAAAACAAGCTGTTGCATGAAAACCCACACCTTTAGGATAGTCCCTAAAACTGAAACCAAAACTAAGTTAAAAGTCATTGCAAGATAAAATTCACCGCCACAACATTTCAAAATATAAAACAACTCAAAATTTAATCACAAACAGAACACAAAACTACAATTGCAACTAAATTAAAACGTCCTGTTGGATGATCGGGAATACCTCGGATGATGTAACCTACGTGTTGCTAACGGTATTTTCCACGGTCTAAATGAAAGTGTGGAACTCATTCAGTTGAGTTTAGCAAATTCATCCGGACTAAGTGAATCCGATAAAAATAATGATGCCGAAGGATGGAACCAGTGGGATCTTAACCGGTGTCGTTATAATCAACTTTAAGATTTGTTTTAATCGAAATACAAGAACACTTGGAAAATTAAGACTTCTCTAAACCAAAACACTTTTCTCATCCCCGATTTATGATTTCTAAAACTAAATCTCTGCAACAACAAGGAGCTTGGAGCATGGTGGGCAGCACGGCCATCGTCATCAACAAAACTTGAACCTACTTTAGCAAAACCTTCTTAGAATTAAACAACAAAGCCATAGGACTTCGAGGTAGCTTGCCTAGTGCAACATAAATCCTCAACTCTTCGTTAGGCATTTGCATTGCAAATTAAGCCCTAACCGGTCTTAGGATTCCGAGGTAGTCGTCCGATACGACAATAAACCCTCACATCTTCCAGGCTATTTGTTTGATTTCATCATACAAATATAAGCCCTAATTAATTAAAATTCGCAAGATTGAAATACTAAATAAACATTAGGACTTTCCTAAACTCGAGCCGAAACGATAGGATAGTAGGGAAATTACCGAAGTTCACTTCGAATCGGTGATTTCTCCTACCTTTCTTCCTTTGGATTCACAAAACAAAATGTTCCAAGTTTGATCCATTCCCTATTGAAATTCCAAAATTCAATCTTTGAAAACTTTAAACTTTGAAATTCTTGAGAGCGAAATTATTGGTTATTATCGAGAGTTTTCTTAGGTGATTCCCGTCACTTAAGATGTAATTAACTATAGGGGCTTGCCCTTATAGGGAATTTTAAAGAACCTGAGTAATATAAACCACTGTTTAATACTTTCATATTAAGCGGGGGAATTTGTCGGCTTATAAAATTGGTTCGCGAGACCAAACGGATGTCACAAAACTCCTAGTTTATTTGATCGAGCTCCACCGTCAAGCAGTGTGTCTATCTTTAGGGATAGATACACGGTTTATGGTGCGGTGCTCGTTTATATAAACTATTTGGGATGTGAGATTGGTTCAATCTCAAATTTAAAATTATTTTCAAAATCAAATACTACTTTCTAAATTATATATATATTTAAATTTAAAATCTAAAATTTGCCGATAATTTCTTTTAGGCGACCCCCTTTTTCAAAAATACAACACAACCTAAAAATAGTGCCGACAAAACATAAAACATTAAACACTTAAAACATCAAACACATAAAACATAAGATACACAAAAGAAACCACAAGATCAAACTAACATTTAATTCCACTCGCCAGTAAGCAGAATATATCCAGATCTACTATTATTTCCATTTGTCCCTTCTGGAATATAAATCTGATAAAACGGGCAATGATTGAACACTCTTACATCTTCTTCTTCTAACCACTTGTTCTTCAGGAACATCGCCTTATCTGATTCTTCCACTTGACTTGTATGACTGAATTGCATCTTAAGTTGCCATCCCATATGCTCCGAATGTGCTTTAATTTCATTAATCTTTGCTTCGATTGAAGTCACTAGAGCTTAGATCTTTGCAATATTTTCTGCAATTCCTTGAATAATAACAGCGAGAAATCCATTGAATAACTCTTTAGCACTGTCACTAATAAACTTATTCTTGTCAGAATCCTGTTTCTTCTTGATCTCATTCTCCCAGGAAGACATGATGCACTCAAAACACTCTTCTTAAGACTTAGGAATGAAAATAGGACTTGGGGCAAGTGTTTCTCTTAATCCAGGGCCTTTTTATAGACTTTAGATGTGCATAAACTGCCCTTAAATTTTTTAAAACTCCAAAATAACTTCCAAAGCCACTTCCCCATGATCTAGGCTTCTAGAACCTCATTTATCACATGCTTTGTAACTTTGGCGCCGAAGCGCCAACTAGGCGGCGCTTATCCACCAATGCTCAATTTAGCACAGGTCCGCCAAATGTCCAAAATTTCATTCCGACTCCTCTAAGTCATAAAATAAGGTCAAATAAACACTACTATAACATAAAAAATCCAAAATACTAACACCAAAACACAAAAAAAAAACAAAACAAAGCACACAAAGCAAACATAAAGCAAAGCACACCGATAACATGGGTTACCTCCCACAAAGCGCTTGGATTAACGTCTTCAGCCTAACATACCCATAACTCATTCCGAGTGACCCAAGATCAGATTCTCATTAGATTTAAGTTGATCGACTGAAAAATAAGGTTTAAGTCTATGACCATTAACTTTAAATATTTTTCCAGTCTTAGGATCTTGAATATCCACAGCTCCATAGGAATAAACTTTAATCACAATAAATGGACCCATCCACCTAGACTTAAGTTTTCCAGAAAAAATTCTCGATACGGCATTATACAATAAAACTTTACGTCACGGCACAAGATTTTTAGTAAGAATCTTCGATCATGCCATAACTTCATCTTTTCCTTATAAATCTTAAGCATTTTCGTAAGATTCATTCCTTATCTCTTCAAGCTCATTTAATTGCAATAATCTCTTCTCAATGACGATCTTTCAAATTATAATTGAACTCTTTAATAACCCAATATGCTTTGTGCTCAAGTTCAATAGACAAATGACAAGCTTTTCCAAAAATCAGCCTATATGGGGACATTCATATAGGGGTTCTGTACGCAGTCCTATAGGCCCACAAAGCATAATCTAGTTTGATTGACAAATCCTTTCTGTTAGTATTAACAGTCTTTTCCAATATTCTTTTAATTTCACGATTGGATAATTCAACCTAACCACTTGTCTGCGGATGATAAGCAGTAGCAATGCGATGATTTTTATGATATTTCTTTGCTAACTTCTCAAAAATCGTATTTTTAAAATGACTTCCCCCATCAGTTATGATTACTCTTGGTATTCCAAATCTGCAAAATATATTATTTTTTATAAACTTTACAACACTTTGAGCATCACATCAAGGTAAAGTAATAGCTTCAATTCATTTAGAAACATAGTCTTCTGCTATCAGAACATAAACATTTCCGAAAGATGGTGTACTAATCCTCAAACATCAAATATTTCAACTTCCATCATATAATTGAGAGACATCTCATTTCTTCTAGAAATATTGCTTACACGCTGATATCTATCAAAAATTTTAACATAAGCATTCACATCCTTAAAAATTGTAGGTCAATAAAATTCAGATTGTAAGAATTTATATGCAGTTCTTTCAACTCTAAACTGTCCCCCATAATCAGAATCATGACATTTTTGAATAATTTTATAAGTCTTTTCTAAAGGTACACTTCTTCGAATTATAAGATCTTTTCCTTGTTTATATAAAAATGGGTCATCCAAAAATAAGTCTTAGCATCAGACATAAATTTCTTCTTTTCCTGATATGTCAAACCATAGGGTATAATATTACTGATAATAAAGTTTACTATGTTGGCATACAATGGAACACGCCATTCATTAACAGTGAATAAGTTTTCATCAGGAAAATGTTCATTAATTTCTTCAGCATTACAAAGAGATTTTTCATTTTTAAGCCTGGACAAATGATCATCAATTTGTTTATCAGAACCCTTCCTATCTACAATCTCAAAATCAAATTCTTACAAAAGAATAATCCATCTAATCAATCTCGGCTTCGCATCCTTCTTCTTCATTAAATATTTGATAGCAGATTGATCAGTATGTAACCGTGATTTTAATATACTTAAAAATATAAGAATTCAACACCACTAATAAAAGACCTAAATCCTCAGCAATAGTGTCAAAAACTTGACTTAGAGCGTAATTTTAATTTTAGTAACAATTATATATTATAATCTTTTAATCGCAGAGTTACCTTTAAACGCAAGTATACATATTGCTCAAGTAATACAGGGCTCTAGTGGAGTCCTGGATATCAATCCCATAGGAAATATTTTTGAGGCTACAGACTAGAATTATAGAAATCAATTTCAGAATTACAACTAAATCAAATTTTTCTATCTGTCACTAATACGCAATCGACAAAAATATGAAATTTAAATTAAACTATTTTTACTAACAAATAACTAATACTACTAAAGTTAAGTTCAAATATATACAAGCAAGAATCTTTCTCCTTTGTTAAGATAATTAAGTGAATATATAATTAGAATTAGTTTTTAATTTGTGTTGTGCTAAATAGGAGCACACCTATTATTTAACCTTTGGTCCATGTATAAAGAACATTAACTAATCGTATGCTTGGTTACTAAATCTACAGCTAGGCTGTGAGGATACAGGCTCTCACTTCAGAGCTCCCACGTTCCCCTCGCCTGAGGGCTAACAATGTACACTTCAGCACCCAAACGATATGACCGAATTGAGGATTTTAGCCTGTCACTCTAAAATCTCCAATTCTACGCCCAATTAATATTATTTCCCTATTTATTTGCACCCTACTTCTAAGGATTTTGATCTCCTTGAATCTCAGATGTAATCTTAACTATAATTGTCAAACTTAACAGATTTTAACTTTTCAATTGGACGGATTGAAAATAAATTAAGATTTAAATTAAAGATTATCACAACTTATTTAAATCTTTTATGGCACATTAATTCTATTTATCATGTCACAAAATTATCAAAACAAGGAGAAAGATAGAACAACTACTCAGAATTCATGGAGAGGATGCAATAAAACTTGGATTTCATATATAAAAGTAAAGCACTACAAACTAAACTAAATAAACACAACTTATCTTAAATTCCTCCCCAAGCAAACTCCTTAAAGTTCCTCTGAATCTCTTCCTTCTTTACAGTAAACAGAATTCTCCTTCGAAATGGTAATGAAGAAGAGATCTCTCACTTCCCTTCCACTCTTACTATCCTCTGAAGAATTTGTCACAATCTCTATTTGAACTCATTAATTAACACTTACTAATAACAATGGACACTAGCGGACTCTCTAATTGAACAATAAGTAACTACTAGAAATCACTAATAGTATTTTTTACAGACTCTTAGTGACTTTTAGAGGACTTCAAAAGGACAATTTTTTGGCCTAAAATGGTTCTTTTTTAAGTTGTTGAAGAGTCTCAAAGATTTTCTAGGCATCCCTTCAAAAATCATCCAGATTCGACGTATATTGTGAAAGAACCGCCGATCCCGCCGTTGGCGGCCTCGACCTGCACCGTCGGCGGCCTTTTAGAAGTTGTGCTTTAAACTGACCTCGCCGTCGGCAGCCTCCCTTGCAATATATTCTGAACACTCGGGAAAATCAAGTCGTCGACGCCCTCGACCTCGTCGTTTGTGCCCTAAGTCAAATTTTCATACTTTAGCCCTTTTTTCTCCAAATATGCTCTTTTTTGCATATTTTCGCTCCTTTGTCCTTAAATCTTCATACCTACAGAAAACACCAAAATACCCTTCTTTAAAGTGCAATATAAACAGAATCAGTATAAAATAGGCATGAAAATTTTTAATTTTTTTTCTTTGGGTCAAAATCCCCCAAATTTTAACCATTACTTGTCTTCAAGTAATCTTTAGTATTGCATAAAAGTTATGATTCATTATGGTAAAGTTTTAATTCAGAAATACTATAATTTTGATTTAAATAAATATTATAGCAAACATTCTTAGAAAGATTTTCAAGTAATTAGATTAATTTTGCAGGTATAAGACTATCTAGTCATCAAGTCTAAGATTTATAGTCTTATATTCATTTCAAGAATGACTATATGTTGCAATATCAATTCACTTAGAATATTCAGAAGATAGGAAATTCATGAGAATTCTATTAAGTAAGAAACTAGTTTTTGATATAAGTTCAGAAATGCTTTTGTTTTCCCTTTAAGTTAATCCAAGTGAAGCCAATTTTGATAAGACATTTCCTCAAGCTTCTCCTCACTTTTTTTTCTTTTGGATTGTTTTTCAATCCTATATATATATATATGTTTTTTTTTCAGGGATTGTTTTTTCAATCATTTTCCCTTCTTTCTTTCTTTTTTTTCTTTTTCAAGCGAGGATTACTATATTTGGATAGCCTCTTAATAATTTTGAACTTCACTCTTCTTTTCCTAAATTTGAAACTTTCAAACATTCTTTACCTTATATTTATTTCATAGTTTTTACATTATTGAATCCCAATCTTTTCTTTCACAACTAAATTCATAAGATTTTTAATATTTCAAAATATAGTTTTCTTTACTTTAAATAGTTAACTATAGTCTTATCCTTTTATACTAAATATCTTAACCTATAAAATTGATTTTCATTATCAAAAATATTTCTTTGAATTCTCTATAATATTTAGATAAATTCTAAACATAGTTATCTGAATTATATTTTATCACAAAAATCATATTATAATTTTTGAAAATATGTTATTTGAGAACAGATAATAGTTAAGATTTTTCTTCCCTCTCCTAAACTTAAAGTTTTCTATAGTTGAAATAATACAGGGTAGAAAGAAAAATTCTAAATATTTAAAATTCATACATTTGCACTTTAGGCATTTTGTCTTTTTGAAATTTGCACGTTCTTCTCAAAATATTCTTACTTCAACCAACCTGTAATATTTTAAAACCTTTCTACACACATAACTGTTTATAGAATTTGTTGGGGTAATAAAATTTTAAAATAAGTATATAAAACTAAACATCAAACAATAACAAATTAACTAACAATACAGGAAATATGCATTTCAAAACACAAAACAACAATTTACTATTTTATACTAAAAAGTTCACAACTACAATTTCAATTACAATTACAAATATCTCAAATATCCAAAAATGAAAATGCAGACTACCAAACCAAATACAAATCCCAGAAACAAGCATAGTCCACAGAATACAATAAAAATTAAAGTACATCTACAAAACTAAAACAACCAACACATCACATCACATCACCATCATAAAGATCAATCAAAATCCCATACAACGTCCTCATCACCCTGGTCAGCAGGAGGATTGGGCTGATACTGAGTATACGGAGGCATTCTGGAAAAATCACATCAGGCTCTCCTCTATAGTACCTGACATGAGCATCATAATATGCCATCTCAAAATCAGAGTGCCTCAGAAGATACCCACTATCATGATCATATCTTCTCTCTAAACTTTCAATCTTGTGATCAATTCTTTCCAATTTTTCATCCAACTTCTCAAAACTTTTCCTCTGCAGAGTTATGCATTCATCAGATCATATAAGGTAGGGGGACTAGAGGCAGAAGGGACATAGCTAGTAGAAGGAATGTCTCTACTAGTAGAAGGTGCCTTGCTCCTATGCCTTGTTCTTCATTCCTGATGGGATTCATAAGTCTTTATATTTACTTTACTAATGGGTTTCATCGGATACACCCATTCCTCATCATCTCTCGCTTCAACTCTAGATAATTGACAAAGTGCATAAATAAGGCCAGGATGCCCTAAATATCCACTTGTCTCACTCTTTGTAGTGGCCATAATATTCTTATAAATGATTCTCCCCACATTAATGCTTCTGTTGTTCTGAATACAAAAATTCAAAACAACTCTATCTCTGAGACATCACAGTAACGGTAGGTGGGTAGCAGAGTTAAACAAATGAAATAATCTCGTGCCTTAGCAGTGAAATTCATCATGGACAATGGAAAGTTAATCCGTTCATGATTTTTAATTTTCCAAACTCCATTCCCATCAGTGAGAAAGTCGATAACATCGTTCAACGGACCTTCCATTGTGCCAAATGTTTCATAATAGCTAGAAAAATAATCATGAAGCTCGTAAAAATGCGGTTAGCATTAAAGTCGACAGAGAATCCTCTTACTTGGACTGGTTCATCCTCTAGTTGAGTAAGATTGGAGTAGAACTCCCTCACCACTTCGATATCAGCTCTGTTGGTTGTCTAGTAAAAGTTCTCCCAACCTCGCTCTTTGATAACTCATTCCACTTCTCCTCCAGGATTTTTGAAAACTCGATCTTGGATACACATCTTACTTTGAAAGATTGAAATATACCTCGATTATGCTTTCGCGTTTATGAATCGAGTCACGTTGTGTTCAAGTCTTCTCTTTTGTCATGGAGCCATTGTTTGATCTATAAAAATCACAAAAATCCAAACTAATCTACAAAAATAATAATACAATGGCTTCTAAATGGGATTTAAAGCAATCTAAAACAAGTTTCATGAATTCCTTCCAAGTCTTTTCTCCACATTTTCAAATTTTTCAAAATTTCTTAATGTGAAAGAAATTCATGGTGAAAATAAAAAAATTTTACATAGGAGTGAAGCTCTAACCAAGGGAAGATGAAATTTGGGGTTAGATTTTGTTGAAATTGCTCCAAATCCAAAATCTATCAATCCCTAGGTTGACTTTTCGGTAAAAACGACGAAGAAGACGATGACTAGTGGCATTTGACCGGTCAAAATCACGGTAAATAGGTCTTTTTCGCGATCTCATTGTCGCGGGGTCGTGCATGGCGTAGGCAGGCTCTATTGAATTAAATTTCATTCTTCTCGGGAAAATCGCCCCGTCGGCGACCTTGAGTGCGCCGTCGACGAGATTCTCAAAAATTGATTATTTTTTTAAATTTTTGCGATCAATTCTAAGCCTCATCGTCATCCGCTCGATCATTTTAATCATATATTTTAGTTATAAATTGATGTATTAACACAAATAAATATACACACAACAAAACTTCACATTTATATATTGAATCCATGTGTTTACAACACACAATACATAAAACTCATAAACAGATATTTTCTAAACCTAAATCCATTAAATCAGTGTCGCAATCCAAACCACAACACTCAAAACGCTGAGAATAAATATTTCAATCAATATCTCATCTATATTAAGATTAAAAAGAAACTACAAAAGCAAACACCCAAACAAAGTTTAAATCAAACACAACATAATGAAACAAATAAGTAAATCAATTCTACTACTCTTCAGAAATTATACTGGTTTCTCCTCTGATATCACCCATTACTTGAACATGGACGAACATGTTGTAAAAAGGTCTGAATGAGAATTCTTCAGTTGAATCTTCATCAATCCATCCCATCTTCTTCATTAAGCGTATTAGACTTGCTTCAAATTGTCCAGTATGATCAAAATGCTCCTTCATCCTCCAATCAATATGCTCAAAGAAATCAGACATATTGTTAACTGTACTCATTAAATTTTGTACATGTTTCTCCAGATTCTTGATTCGGTGTAAGATCATAAGTGTCTTGTCCGCTACTAGAGGTTGAATAGGAACATAATTCTGAGATGCTTGATCCATGATCACGCCCATGTCATTCTCCTCATCATTGGCTGGGAACATACGAGTTGGGTCTAACGGTTTCCAGGGTAGCAGAATTTTCTCCCAAATCTCGTACGAAACTTGAAACAAACTGCACATTGTAAATATTGTGGAAGGATGTCCAAGCCCTTGAGATGATTCTTGAACGATCAGACCAAACACAGACTTCACAATTATTGATCCAATATCAATGGGCGATCCTATTTGAATGCAGTAGTTCAAAATTGCACTTTCATTAGTGACTTTGCCGATTTTCATTGTCGACAATAATTTAGCAGATATGAAAAAGTGCCTATTCTTTGAAACAAAATTTAAAAGTATTGCAGAAAAATTAACGTACCCGTTTTCTCTAACTTTCCAGTCATCAGTTTCGTCCGTCAAAATTGGTATATTTCATACATATTGTCTCTCGTCGGCACGAAATTTGAATAGTGGCAGACATGAAAATTCTCAAGCATATATAACTCATTAATTCTTCCAAAATTGAATGTTATCCACCTACCTCGTACATAGACACTTCCTTGGTTGATTCCATGTAAATTAGCGTAGAATTCTTTAACCACTGGAACAACTACTGTGGCAGTAGTATAGCAAAACATTTCCCATCTTAGCCTCATGTTGACCTCATTTTTGATGAGGTCTTCTCTTCTTCTCTTTAGTACTTAGGATCTAGCCTTAGGCTTTTCCTTTGACTATCTTAGAGGACTAGAATCGGGACCCACCTTTTAGAAATTCAAACCACTTCTTAACTCCCTGCAAACTCCACAAACTTGACTATAGACCCCTAATCACCTAGAGGGTTGAAATCAAATGTGGAAGTTTAAAGGATGAGTTCCTATAGGACTCTTTGGCCTTAGGATCGCCCCAGGTGGCCTCGGTCCAGTGAGGGCTGACTTACACACACACAACACCTATACACTACACTTCCACACACCTCCTAAAACCACACCCATACCCAACTTGACCTCCTCGACTCATGTAGGTGATTCACATGGATGGTCCTTAACCCCTGAGCCCTTGGCTAAGAGGGTTAGGAACAACATAATGAATGCCTCAAATGAGTCCCTTCATGGCTCATATAGACTTGATATGGCTTCATGGCTCAACCAAAATGACTTCTTTCCACTTACATCCACCCAATCTTCAATTTCCCAAATTTTCAATTTTGACCCCGGGACCCTACACCCGCTAACTTACCCAAAACCCTTGAAATTACCCAAATTTCTCAAAAATTTTCAAATTACCCAAAATTCTCCAAAATCATTCCCAAACATTTCCACATCACTTAAATTGATCATCCATACCCAAAAATACCAAAAATTCCAAAAATACCTCCCAATACCCTCCAAATACCCAAAATACCCCTCTTGGCCAAAAAATCCAAAAATTCAGAAAATTCCCAGAAAATTCCCAGAAAATTCCAGAAAATCCCAAATATTCCCAATTTCATTTTGTCAAACTACACCATGGGCCAATTTTGTCAATTTACCCTACTTTTGTCAAAACCCCCAATTTGGCCCATGTTAACCGAAAGTGAACCCAATGTCAAACCAAACCTACCCAATTGACCCCAATTTTGGTCCAATTCAATTCTAAACTTCAATGCAACATCCCCAATACCAATCTAGACCAAATACAAGTCCAATTTGATTGATATTTGGATCCAATCTCACTTTTGGCCTTAAAGCCCAATTTGGACCCATGACCCAAACCTAACCCAAACTCACCCAATTCAACTCCAATTAACCCCAAACCTTTTCTAAATCTTCCTTAACATTCCCACAAACAAAACACTAACATGATTTGCCCAAAATTTAGACCCAAACCCCACTCAAATTCAACCCAAAGCTAAAAGGCCCATTTTCGACCTAAACCCAAACCTAACCCAAATGAGCCCAAACCCCAAAATCAAAGCCCAACCAAAGCCAAAACCTCTTTGAAACACTCCCATAAACATTTCTCAACATTGAATTTACATCAATTTCAACCCTAGCTCAACATTAGCCCAACTAAGCCCACTTGGACCCATATAGGCCCACTTACCAAATAAACCCAAATTCAAACCAATTCAACTCCAAATCACACCAAATTGACCCCAAGCCCTTCATAGAACATCCCTAAACCAATTATGACATTTATTTGACAAAGTTCTCCACAAAATCTTTACCCAAATAACCATCCTAAAATCAAAGAGCCCATTTCCCTTAAACTTTCCTAAGAGCCCACTTCCTTCAAATTCAAAAGCCAAAAATCTACCCTAAAGCCCACATGACATCTCCATTTGTCATCCACTTAATTAAATCCATTACCTAAGTCCTAAATTCATCATCAAATTATTCCAAATCAAGTTTCATACAAATTTCCATCAAATTACCAAAAATTCCTAAAATCCATTTTCATGAAATCGACCAAACCTTTTCCCAAGCCAAAGGTGAGCCATGCAAGCCATGGACAAGCCACATGAAGCCATGGAAGGCTTCGACATGTGATCAAGCCATTAATGGCAAAAGGAGGGGCCCCTTTCCTAATCCTCCTTAACCCTTTTTTTACCTTAAGCATGTCACACACTAAACCATGCTTAGCCACCTCATCATGGATGGAGACCACACCATTCTCTCTTGGCCGACCCAAGTGATCTTTTTCAGCCCAAGACCGAGCCTCGGGTGGTGAACCTAGCCCAAAACCATGGGTTGACTCATTTGAACCCAAAATGGTCTTCCCCCATTCCATTTCAATCCAAGCTCTTTACACATGGCATTTGCCAATTGCTTGCACCAAGTCCGACCACCGACCCACCCGACCTCGAGGGTGACCCATGCCTAGCCGGCCAGCCACCGAGCCGCCGGAAAACACCATGGCCGAGAGCTCACATGTGAGCCCAACTCGGAATTCTCACCTGCCGAGCCGCCCCATCCCCGACGGCCATTGGAGCTGTTCTTCTCTTGCCAAGAGCAGCTGATCCCAAGCCCTAACTCTCCCTGGGAGGCCCTCCTCCCTCTCCTATTTAAACACCACCCCTCTCGGCCATGAGAGGTGCTGAACACAAACCTTAAGGAAACTCTGCCAAAATTGTTCTAGACTCCTCCCCATACACAGAGCACTTGATCCCCAAGTGAGATCCCCCTGCCATTTCTTCTCTGCGAGCTCAATTTCGTAGTTGAAATTCCACCCAAAACCAGGACACTTCTCCACGAGTGAGCCAATCCCCAAATTGATTGGTTCTACACCTTCACCGGACCAAGGGAAGGTGTCCACCAACAAAAGCCCCATCTCCAGAGCCACCCGGTTGCTCCGGCCTCCAAGCTTTGTGATCGGGCTTGGTCGAAATCACATCTGACAATTCACTGCGACCGGGAGACTTCATCCGGAGCTTGCCGGGATCCAATCGAAGGTGCAACAACTCTCAGATCAAAGCCACACTTCTCTGAGCAAAGGTATGAACTAATTCTTCATCCCGAGCTTCTGGAGATTCTCCATTTCAAATGCTTTAATTTCAACGCATGATAACCGTATAGATGTGTTTGTCTCTTCAAGACGAATCCATAGAGCATAAGAACATGAAAATCCATTGAGTATCGAGTGAGATCTTAGGGATTTAGTGTGGACGGCTCTCGGGTGAGGACACTCGGGGACGATGAACGGATGCCGTTCATTCAATACACGCGCGGACGGACGACTCAGATGGCGTCGGACCAGGAGACGGTACAAGAACCGAGGGGCCCGGAGCACTGAGTCAGATGGCGGCATCGAATGGGAGCGCGACGCGTGTGCGTTCGGAGATGCCGAGGATGAGTTGGCGCCGCGTGGATAAATAGAAAATTAGGGGTATTTTCTATTATTTAATTCCCTAAACTTCAAAAATTCATAACTTTGTGTAGAAAAATTAGAAAAATAAAATAAAAATACCCTCTTGCTCAGTGAACAGAGGAGAATAATGTGGAAAAGAAATCATTTAATTTCATCAAGTATTTTATTTTTTATAATTTATTTACTCTCTGCATACTTTTAATTCTCCATGCATGTATACAATTCACCATGGCATGAGACCATAGAGCTTTGAAGCCTCCGAATTTGGGAACATTCCCTGAATTTTCCAAAGTCGAGGCCATCCCTATGAAAAGTTATTGATTTTTCAAATTCATGTTACTTGTTTTGAGTATTTTAATTCCAATAAATAGCATGTTGTGAAATAAATTCTAGGAAAATTTAGTGATGTTCCTTATGACCAGAGGACCCTAGGAAAAATAGGTTTTGAGTTAGTTCATTTAAAACAACCCTAATTGGCTTAAACACTCAAAATATGTCTCTAATTAATTAGAGTTAACCATACATCAAATTGACTTGAAATCAATTCTCCACTGACCTTTAGGATTAGAGGAACCCACCATAAAAATTTGAGGTCAATTGGACTTGGTTAGCCCCAACTAATTGGGTTGATTAAGCCACTTAGTTATTTTAAACTTTAAAAATTCATAACTTTTAAAATACTTTTTAAAAATTTACCAAATTGTTTTTGGAGCCTCTCTGATATTAGGGAAATCTAAGAAAATTAAAATTTCAATTTTCTAAAAAAATTGATTTTTAATATTATTTTAATATTTTTAATAATTAAAAAATAATAAAAATCACAAAAATAATAAAATTCACCAAAATGTCACATTTTGAATTTTAATCACTTAGGAACAAACCCCACATTTTTCTTAGGTCTATTTAGTGAGATATTAAATTTTAAAGCTCTAGGATAATTTTAAAATTAAAAAAATATGTTTTCTAGCTTTTTCATTAAAATAATTATAATAAATCATAGAAAAATCAGAAAATTGGAAAATTTGATTCTCTGATTTCCTTGATATCAGAGAGATTTTTGAAAATATAAAATTCATTTTTCAACATTTATTTTATTTTTAAATTAATTAATACTTCAAAAATTAAAATAATTATAATAAAAATAATATAATTCAAAAAATCACCAAAATTGGTTCAAGTGGTTCTCTGGTCATTAGGAATGTCCCCTAATTTTCTTAAGGATAGAAACTTTCCTTGGTCATGTTATTAAATTTTCCTTGGAAATCTTTATTTTTCACCAAAAATAATTATATAAATAAATTAAATACAGAAAAATCACATTTTCTCCTCTCATGTCTTTATTGACATATGAGTGAAGTCATATAAAAATTTCAAGTTCATTTGAGTTCAATTTAGTGAGTTATGAAATTATTAAGCTTAAAGGGTAAAGTGGTAATTAAAATTTTTAATCCTTAATTAAAACTTTAGGTTTAATAAAAAAATTAATAAGTAAAATATTTGATCCTAATCTGATTTGGATGATTGAAATTTAAATAATTAAAGGGTAGAAACCCATTAAGCAATTTAAAATGATTAAACCTTAATTAAATAATTGATTAAATTTGGAAGAATAATAAAATTGGAATTATTAAAATAAGGATATTATTAGGAAGAGATTTATTCTTTAATTTAAAATCCCAAAATTAATTATTTCATTAATATTCAATTCTAATTAAAATGATAACTCAAATTCAAAACATTAAAAGACTTAATCATTAAACTAAAATTAAATTATTAAACTCTTTTAAAAATTTCAATTAAAATTAAAAAATAAAATTAAATTAAAAATTAAATTAAATTAAGTAAATTAAATTAAATTAAATTAAATTAAATTAAAATTAAAAGTTGAATTAAATTAAATTAAATTAAAGATTAAATTAAATTAAATAAACAAATTAAATTAAATTAAATAACTTAAATTAAATCAAATTAAATTAAAACTAAATTAAATTAATTTAATTTAATGTAACATTAAATCAAACTAAATCAAACTAAATTGAATTAAATTAAATTAAAACTCAATTAAATTAAATTAAATTAAATTAAGTTGAATTAAATATAACATCACTAAAGACATAAAGAATCCAAAATAAATCTAAAAATAACTTGAACACTATTCCAAATTTAAACCCATTAACTTAAATTAAATCATTTGAATACCAATTTACCCTCGAAAGCTTTGGTTATTATAACTCCTAAACGGAACATTAAATGAAATGTTACTGCACTTATAGGATATTCAAATGTCCTAGTTCACTGAGTAAGATAACAACGAAACTTGAATTCTCTGACGATTAATTCATTTGTATAATTAAACCCATTTGGACTTAAAACAATCCTAGAAATATTGAAAAGATGTTTAAGATTATTCTTAAGCACTTCCTCAATATGATAGGACATTTATAAGAACAATTGGACTTAATTGTTCTTTGATGAAGAAAATCGTCCTTAAATCAAAACACAAAGAACCTAGTACGTCATAGGAGACGACTAGCTATAGGATTAGGAATTTGGTAGAAAACCATAACCCTTCCCTTAGCTTTACCTAGGAACTTGCTTAAATATTCTAATTGTGTTTTAAGTGCAGCTTGGGATGACGGGAAGACCCTCCGAGTACGCTTTTATTTTATTGCAATTTACTTTCTTGCAATTTACATTATCGCAATTTAATTAATCGCATGGCACTTACTTTTCTTGCATGATAAACAACTCGTTGCATGAAAACCCACACTTTTAGGATAGATCCCTAAAACCGAAACCAAAACTAAATTAAAAGTCACCGCAAGATAAAATTCACCGCCACAACATTTCAAAATATAAAATCACTCAAAATTTAATCACAAACGTAACACAAAACTACAATTACAACTAAATTAAAACGTCTTGTTGGATGATCGGGAATACCTCGGATGATGTAACCTACGTGTTGCTAACGGGATTTCCCATGGTCTAAATGAAAGTGTGGAACTCATTTAGTTGAGTTTAGCAAATTCATCTGGACTAAGTGAGTCCGATAAAAATAACGATGCCGGAAGGATGGAACCGTGGGATCTTAACTGGTGTTGTTATAATCAACTTTAAGATTTGTTTTAAATAGAACATAAAAAACACTTGGAAATTAAGAATTTCTCTAAACCAAGACACTTTTCTCATCTCCTGATTTATGACTTCTAAAACTAAACCTCTGCAACAACAAGGAGCTCGGAGCATGGTGGGAAGCACGACCATCGTCATCAGCAAAACTCGGATCTACTTCAAAGAAACTTTCTTAGAATTAAATAACTAAACCATAGGACTTCGAGGTAGTTTGCACTAGTGCAACATAAATCCTCGGTCTTTTGTTAGGCATTCGCATTGCAAATTAAGCCCTAACCTGGTCTTAGGATTCCGAGGTAGTCATCCGATATGACATAAACCCTCATATCTTCGAGGCTATTTGTGTGATCACATCATACGAATATAAGTCCTAATTAATTAAAAATTGGCAAGATCAAAACATTAAATAAACATTATCCAAGCCAAACAATAGGACAGTCGGGAAATTACCGAAGTTCGCTTCGAATCTGTAATTTCTCCTATTTTTCCTCCTTTGAATTCCCAAAATAAAATGTTCTAAATTTGATCCATTCCCTATTGAAATCCCAAAATTCAATCCCTTGAAAAGTGCCCTGTGTCAGAGATTTTAAGAAGGATAGGGCGGGTGCTAGCCAAGTCCCATCTTGGGCCGCGAGTAGAACCTGTTATCGCTGCGGCAAAGTCGAATAAGAGAATGAAAGCTAGTCCACCTGTCGTTGTTTCAGGACTACAAATTAGGGAGGATACCACCTTCCAAGCATTTGGTCGACGGACCATCCGGTCCCGGACCTTCTGTCGCTAGAAGGATGGTATGGCGTCCCACTCACGGCAATTAAGATTAAAACAACAACCCGAGAAAGGAAGTTTCGTCGGGAGACTCGAATCCGAAGAAAGTGCTACCGCAATAAAGGGGACTCATGAGAAGGAAACCCGACGGTTATCACATAACAACCGCAAGGATGTACGTAAAAGACCACTAGAAGATGCTATGGAAAAGCTAAGAACCGATATTCAGCGATTAGCAAGGGAAAGAGAAGAGAAATTCAGAGATGAAGTTGACTCGTCAGAGTTCATGGATGATGAATATGCATAAATTAACATGGTTAAAACACGGGCTTCGTCAGCTTCACAAGGTGGCCCTGCAGCCACAGAAAGAGAGGAGTCAGAAGTAATGAGGAGGCAGCTTCAAGAGAAAGATGATACGATCGCCCAAATGGCAAAAAGGATGGAAGAGATGGTTGTAGCCCTAGCCACTCTCCAGAGTCAAGTTCAACCCCAAAGAGAAACACCCCCAGAAGTCATTCACATTGTAGACAGAGGAAAGGAGATTACATCCTTCAACGGGGATGATTAATTAAAAAAGGATGCAACACAAAGCATGATTCTGGAAAAGGATATCAAGAGTATGGTGGAACAGCAGGTGCAAGAAGCCTTGGCACAATCAAAGAGCGGGACATCCATTCAGACGGGTAGACCTTACCCTGAAGAATTCGACGATGTCCAATATTCGAAAGGCTTTGTACCACCTCTGTTCAAGACCTTTGATGGAACTGGAAACCCTCGGTAGCATGTTGAACATTTTCGTGCCAGTTGCTGCAATGCCGGCGGAAGTGATGCCTTACTCTTCAGACAATTTGTCAGCAGCCTATCAGGGATCGCCTTTGATTGGTATGCAGAATTACCGAAAGGTTCAGTGAAGACATTTTCAGAATTAGAGAATCTCTTCATCAAGCGATTTGCGGAGCTCGACACCACATCACTATAGGTGATTTAGTGGTAGAGAAGCGAAACCCAACGAAACCTTGGTGGACTACATACTTCGATGGAGGAACCTAAGTATGAAGTGTGAGCCACAACTACAAGAACGAGCATGCGATCGGCATTTTACTTAAGAGTATTCGAGGCCCGATAAGCACTTCTCCTCAAGGGATTTACTATTAAGACTTTCGAGAAGTTGTTAAGCAAGGCCGGAAGCTTGCAAGAGGAGGCGAAGCAATTAAGTTTCACCGACAAAACGGACAAACGAAGTCCGTGAAAACTTTTGAAAAGAAGTCCGGGATCGTTGCAGCAGTCAATAAAGGCAAGCAACCGATACAAATATCGTCAGAACGGCCGCAGCAACCTCAACAGAATTACCAGCAACCCCGACCTAGCTATGAGTCATCTCAACAGTATGAACAACCGCCTCGTCCGCAACGTACGTTAAGGGAGCTTCTGAGCAGGGAGTATCCGTTCAAGAATGAGGCAGTGCCGAAAATGTTCCGCGATCCGATGAAAACTCCGGATTTCCAACCGCAGAGCCTAAGAGACCAGAAGAAGTCAACAAGAAAGGTGATCCCAACTTTTGCCCTTACCACCGGATGCTTGGGCATAAGATAGAAGATTGTATTACCTTCAAAAGTTGGCTCAACGACAATCTTCGAAAAGGGAATATAACGATCCCGAAGGAGTACATGAAGGAACCCCAGAAAGGAGGTTCCGTCAATGTTATCTCGACTGATCTCATTGTTTCAATAGATCCCTATGCGACTAATGATGGATGGACTACCGCTTGGACAAAGTCTTTGAAGAAGATTTTAGATCACATCCAAACCGCTTCAGTGCGAGCCTCAATTCAGAGTTCGAAACCTGTCAAGTAGGCACTATCACTTGCGATAGAAGAACCACCTCAACGGGAGACGACTGAAGAAAAGAAGAGAATTGATGAAGAAGAGAAGACCGAGGCTCCTAAGGCTAGACTAGGGGCTGCTTATCCTAGGATAGTTGTTTCCGATTCGGGGGAGAAATCTCTCGAACCTCTGACTCTGTATGATTATCTGCCCACTCCGGTGGGATCTTATAATGATAAGGGTTATAGCGTTGGCTACGTTTTGACTGTTTCTAACGATTACGTAACTAGCGACAATCCGGACATCGATTCCTATACAAATGACAATTCTCAAATCATACACAATCTTGACGGTCACAATGACAAAGAAGACATCCACCAAGGAGGCTACGAGAGTTCAACAAGCAACGAATCTATTTGTGAGTTTCGAGGAGCTCCAGTCACAATAGAGTTAGAGCCTTCAGACTCTGAAGTTAATCCAGAAGAACCTGTCATTTCGATTCAAGAGGAAACACCAGCAAACTCAATACTAGATTCAGAAGAAATTCAGAAGTTAACTTAAGAAGTGGAAGAGTTCCACCTCCGAGAATGGGTCCAAAGGACAAAGGAAAGCAGGTGATTGTTCAGGAAGAACCAACACCGGCAGAGGAAATACTCATTCGGGAAGAAATTGAGACACATGAAAATAAAGTGGACTACAACGTGCTAGCCCATCTTAGGAAACTACCGGCCAAACTGAGCATCTACGATGCTCTCATCTTATCAAAGGAGATGAGAGAAGCTCTGATCAAGGCCTTACTTGATCCGGAAATTTTCTTAGCTCAAATGGCCGGAGATTCCTTAGATGAGGTTTGTTCGTTAAAGGAACAACGAGGTGTTACCTTCACGGACAATGACCTACTACTTGGGACGACGAGACCACAACCGACCGTTGTACATTTCAGTTACAATTGGGAAGTTTACACTCTCCAGAGTATTGTTGGATCCAGGAGTATCAATCAATATAATGAATCTTCGAACGCTAGCATACTTGGAAATTGATGATCGTGAGCTCGAAGCAGACAAAATGTTATTAAGAGGATTCAACCAGAAACGAGAAAGAGCCCTCAGATCAATAACACTGCTAATGAAAACCGGTGACTTAGTAAAGACAACCGCAAAATTTCACATAATTGATTCAGAAAAGTCATTCAACGTTCTACTGGGCCGACCATGGATACATGAAAACAGGATGGTACCATCATCCCTACACCAGTGCATCAAATACTACGATGGAGGGGAACGAGTGCATCAAAGGTGACTTACAACCATTCTCCGTACATGAAATTGGAATCCATGAAGATGCGACTTATTATGCACCTCCGAAGAAAACAATTTTCTCCGGAGATACCATAACGAATGAAGCAAAGGAAATTCGGGATGGCGAAGAACCTGAAGTTCTAGTCCAACAGTCACTCACCACTCCCTTACGGCGAGATGGTGAAGGTTTCTCCACAACTCGCATCTGAGGTCGAGGCCGGGGACGAGGTCGTGGCAGAGATGTTAGGATAGTTGGACAGAGGAAACCAACCATCAATGTTGATTGGGAAGACAGTTCTGAAGTAGAAAAAGAGATCAAACAAGAAGCAGCGACAATAAGTCGGAAGAAGCTGCAATTCAGGATCCCACTCGAAGATGAAAAGAATGAAGAATATAAATCAATGTACGAGAAGATTAACCATTATGTACATACTATGACCCTGACTCCGATCCATTCTAATAAGATCGAGGGTATGGTGGTCAAAGAGGTACGTAGCGGCGGTGCAAAGCCAATCAAATTCTACCGAGGTGCTCCTTCCTCCAAAACTGAAAATAATGTATAATTTGAAGATGTCACTTCATCAGAATTAATGGAATTACCTTTTGAGTGGTACTCTCCCTGTGTTCAAAATTTAATTCAGCGTGATTTCTTACCTCGACAATGGACAAAAGGTCAATCACAAAATTTTGAAAAATTATGGAATAACTCCGATCGTCCACCCAATTCAAAGCATGGTCTCGGATTCGACACAATAGAATCAGTTGACGATACTGAATTTTGCTTGGTTGTCACTTGCGAGTCTAATGAAAACTGCATGGAAACTACAGAAGAATTTGAAGATTTACAAATTGGAGACGCTCCACTAGAATTCGAAAAAGAGATTAAATCTACAATAGATGAATTAACGGAAGTTAACTTAGGTACTAGCGAAGAGCCTAGACCTACCTTTGTTAGCTCCTTACTCACTAAAAAAGACTCCGAAGAAATAATCAAGTTATTAATGGAATTTAAAGACTGTTTTGCTTGGAACTACGATGAGATGTCAGGATTAGCTCCGAGAGGTCGCAGTCCATAAGCTAGGAGTGGATCCTACTTCGTCCCGCCGGACAAGGTCCCGAAGAATGCGTCTAGAAATCGAACAACAAGTCATACCGAAGTTAAAAAGCTAATAGACGCTAAATTTGTCCGTGAAGAACAATACCCGACTTGGTTAGCCAATGTGGTGCCGATCGTAAAGAAGAATGGTCGATCGAATTTGTGTGGATTTCGGAGATTTAAACAAGGCATGTCCAAAAGATGAATTCCTCTACCGATCCCGGAACTAATGATCGACATTACTTCGACACATGAAATATTCTCATTCATGGATGGATCTTCGGGATACAACCGGATAAAAATGGCTCCGGAAGATGAAAAACTTACGAGCATTCGTAACGCCGATCGGAGTATATTGCTACACACGGTGATGCCATTCGGATCGAAGAACGCAGGAGCAACATACCGCAGAGCGATGACAAGAATTTTTGATGATCTCATCCACAATCAAGTCGAATGCTACGTGGACGATGTGGTCATCAAAAGCAAAGTAAAGGAAAACCACCTATATGATTCGAGAATTATTTTCGAACGATTAAGACAATTTAACCTTAAGATGAATCCCTTAAAATGCGCCTTCGGTGTCACCTCCGGAAATTCTTAGGATTCATCATGTCGGACATCGTGGAATTGAAATCGACCCGAAAAGATTAAAGCTATCTTAGAAATGCCGCCTCCCAAAACCTTAATGCAACTACGATCTTTTCAAGGGAAGCTGGCATATCTTCGACGCTTTATCTCAAACTTGTCAGGTAGGTGTCAGCCTTTCTCGGCATTAGTTAAAAAGGATGCCAAATTTATTTTGGAAGAGAAATGTCAGAAGGCCTTCGAGGACATTAAACAATATTTAATGACACCTCCTGTCTTAGCAGCCCCGGCCTCGGGTAGCTCGCGATACTTTATACCGCGGCTTTAGACGACTCTCTCGGAGCCTCGTTAGCCTGAGTCAATGATGAGGGTAAAAGAAATGCTCTTTACTACCTAAGCCGTCGTTTACTTCCGACGGAAATAAGGTATCCCGCAATCGAAAAACATTGTTTGGCTCGATCTTCGTCGCTCAAAAGCTCGAGCACTACATGCTTTCTCATAAGGTCAACCTAATCTCGAAATTTAATCCATCGCAATACTTGATGACTCGTCCAACGCTTTTCGGCGGACTTGCCGGATGGTCAATGATATTATCGCAATTCGATATAACTTTCGTGCCTCTTCGTGCCGTAAAGGGACAAATCTTAGCGGACTTCCTCGCAAGACACCCTTTGCCGGCAGAACCTCCTCTCAACGACGATTTGCCGGATGAACAAATAAAGAGCCTAGAAGACCCCGATGATCGACGTTGGGAATTATAGTTCGACGGAGCAACTTCGAGCACACAAAGACGAAGAATCGCAAGTGATAGGTGCCGGTAAGGCGGGGATCGGATTAATCTTTATAACACCGGAGCGGGGGATGTTAAGATACTCCTACCACTCGACGTAGCCGTGTACAAACAATGAAGCGAATACGAAGCCCTCATAATAGGATCGTAATTAACTATTCAAATGGGGATAACGGACATCAACATCTACGAGGATTCACGAGTTAATCATTCAACGGATCACTGGACAAGTACAAAATTTTAAAGCCAAGTCTCGAGCAACACTTCCAGTATGCCATACAGTTGTTGGAACAGATTCCGAATGTGACGATCTACAAAATTCCCAGAAAAGAAAATGCTTTAGCAGATGCGTTAGCTCGCCTCGCAAAAGAATTTGCCTGTTTGCAAGATGAATTAGTGGAGGTGTCAGTTCACGGACGTCGGGTCCTATCACGGCTCGACATAGACACAATACACAAATCGAAAAAGAAGAAGAATCAGCTGCAACAAAGTGACGTAGAAACACGGAAGATCGGCGACGACCATTAATGTACTACCCGCAAACAGGAAAACTACCAGACGATAGGTCGCTAACCCATCGGATCAAGAAAAGAACTCGTCCTACGCATTAATAAACAACACGTTATACGAAGGTCTTTCGATCAAATGCGGCTAAGTTGCCAAGCGGGTCCGAAGCCCGTGAAATTGTTAAAGAGGTCCATTCAGGACTCGTGGCACTCACCAGTCGGGTCCGAAGATGAAAATGAAAATTAAAAGACTAGTGGTACTACCGGCCCTCGATGATGACCGACTACATGAAAATCGCCAAGAGCCGTCACCAATGCCAAGTGCACGGAGTGGTTCTACACCAACCTCCGAATGTGTTACATCCGACAATCGAGTCGTGGCCATTTGAATGTTGGGGCACGGATATAGTGGGTCCAATAGAACCACCATCTTCAAAAGGACATCGCTTCATTCTTGCGGCTACGGATTACTTTTCCAAGTGGGCAGAGGCGGCTCCACTTAGAGAAGTGAAAGCACACCACGTGCTACGGCTTTTCAAAACCAAGTTATCTACCGTTTCGGAGTGCCGCGCAGGATCATCTCGTATAATGGGTCGGCATTCAGAAGCACACAAATCAACAATTTTGTCAGGAGACACGGAATCGACTGGCGATATTCAATTATTTACTACCCAAGAGCAAACGGCCTGGCTGAGGCTTTTAATAAAACTCTCGTTCAAATTTTAAAGAAAACTTTGGACTATAATAAGAGAAATTGGCACGAGAAGTTATTAGAAGCCTTATGGGCCTACCGGACAACCTTCAGAACTCCTACTCGAGCTACACCTTACGCTCCGGTGTATGGGTCCGAGGTAGTGTTACCCTTAGTGGTCCGAACTTCCTTCACTCGGAATTGCAGCTTGCAAACAAAATCACGACGAAGAGAATGCCAAATTACAACTAGAGGAATTAGAAAGCTCGGAAGGGAAAAGACTTGCAGCACGACGAGATTTAGAATTATACCAAGCTAAGATGGTTCAAGCCCATGACAGACTGGTCCGCCCAATAACCTTCAAAGTTGGTAACTTAGTTCTCGTTCTCAAGAGACCTATCCTTGTACACCGCAAGATAGGAGGAAAATTTGAACCCACTTAGGAAGGGACATTTGTGGTTGAGGCAATCTACTCAGGAGGCTCTTACCAGCTAGTGAACTGCCAAGGAGAACGACATATGCTTCCGATCAACGGACGATACTTGAAGAAGTATTACGCTACCTGATGTTTCGAAGGAATGAATTCTTCATCCCTAGAAGCACGGGCGAAGTAGTTACTTATGACTGGGTCCGAACCAAAAATAATAATAATAATAATAAAAAATGTGCTAAAATAAATAAAATCATGATAATAAAGTTTTCCTTGTTTTCTCTTACATATCAAAATCTCTTTCTTGATCTTATCCCACTTCATTCCTATTAAATTTAAAAATACAAAAAATAATAATAAAAAAAAACTGTCTTTAATAAACATTTTCTTAATGTTCTTGTTCTTAAGTATGACCTCGATCCTTTTCCTTGTCTTTTCACAAGGAAATGTCGAACGGCGGTCGGTCCCGAACTTTAGAAATGGCGTAAGCCTTGCACTCGACGAAAAGAGGGTGAAAGATGGAGCGATAATAGAGATTGACTCGGACTTCGCACCGGCGGGTCCGCGATACTGTGAAAGTGGCTCGGGTCCCGACTGACCGAGAGGAACCGCCCGGTCAGACGATAATGAAAGTGGGTGGCCCAAGCCACCAATCCAGCAGCAAGAAAAGGAAAACAAACACTGAGGAGGACAAGAGAATCAAGTCTGTGGTCGCTACAGCAGAGGGCAGGCTTGTCAGCGTCGCGCCCACAGAGATTCAAGAAGTATGTAGAGCTACTCTCACAGCAACTCAGCGAAGAAATAAAAATCGCCGTATCCACAAGATGTTAACCAAACTAGCAGCGGACCAGCACGACGAGGCAATTGCTACTGCCAGTACGTATACTTTAAGGAATCCGGTTCACCAGGAACCTGAAGGAAGGAGGCCAGCTCCGGGGATAACAGAAGAGACCAGGGAAATCTCAAAAAGATCAGAAGAAGAAAGGCTACCACGCCACCAGATAAAGTCACCAGTAATGCATAGCCTTGTTGCAGGAGCAACCCCGGAGGATGTCCCGACGGAGACCATCCCCGAGGAGCCGAGGTATGTAGGAGAACGTGAAGGGATTGAGCCATATATCCCACAATACGTCACCAGGCCTCGCCATTTGCAGATTATTCTAGAATACGAGCTAGAAAGAATGCAGAATGTCGAGAAAAAAACTTTTGAATACTTTGAGAGAATCAGAGGCAGGGAGGATCAATATACTGAAGGCCTCGAGCTACATACAGACGTGTTCTCGGAATACGAACAACAGCAAATCGTGGATTGCATCCGGGATTTGAAAAGAATGGGCCGAGCGGGCTGCCTAAGAGAAAACACTTACTCGGATCCCCTGAGATGGATGCCAGGGAAAGGGAGAATTACAATACAATGTGGATGCTGCTACAACATCGCAGAAGACGAGAAGGAAACCCACCAGGGATACTCCGTCATGGCCAGGTGGATCCAATGCCATTAGTCATCGAAAGGATGGTAAAGAGAATGATAACGTGGAGGGTACTGCCGGCAGATTGCATACCCAATAGTTGCATCATTAACATCTATAAGAAGGGTGACTGCATACCCCCGCACATAGATCACCACGACTTTGTCAGACCTTTTTGCACAGTTTCTTTTCTGAACGAGTGTAATATCATGTTCGGATCTGACCTCCGGATAGCAGGCCCAGGTGAGTTCCGAGGGCCAGTAAAGATACCATTATCGGTAGGTTCCGTCATGATACTAAAGGGCAATGGAGCAGATGTCGCTAAACATTGCATACGGGAGTACCAATGAAGCGGATCTCGATTACTTTTAGAAGGATGGATGACGGAAAGCACCTTACCACTTCCGGCCGGACCGGAGCTAGAGAGCCTCCGGCCTTACGAGCTGTGAGTTACATGGAAAATATCACACCTCCAACGTACATCCATACGGCATCCTTGCCAAGGATGGCTTGGAAGGTGATGTTATTGACCATGTACCTCACTATTCAGACATGGATTTCTGACAGATACCTTTTTTGGATGGATCGACAAAGATCATACATAGTCCGTTTTGAGTCTACATGGATTGTATGAGATGTATTCCAGATCAAGTTGTATGATGTATCTTCAACATGATTGGAATGAAAGTGACCATGTCACATTTTGGCGTTCACCTTTTTTGTGCAAATTGACTGGGAAACGTCATTAAAGTTAAATGAACTTCGAACAAAGAACAGAAAAGAAACAAAAAGAATAAAAGAAAACTTTCCTTAAAAATCTAAAAGAAAAATGATGAACACCAAATTCACATGAACATTAAATAAATAATAAAATAAATTTGAATCGTTAAAAGACAAACAAAATGAACATAAATTTCAAATAAAATCTCAATCAAAAATTCAAATTCAACCTTCCAGATCTTAAATCAAATCTCAATCAAATTCAAACTCAATCTTCCAAATCTGAAATCCAATCCGTTCTGCTCTCTCCTTTGTCTGGGATGGAAGCGGTCTATTCCATTGACATGGAGCCACGAGGTTTTCGATTCGAATCTAGTGGTAAGGAATTATATCTAATCCAAACCAACGAACTCTCAATCAACTCTTTTGATTGGGATATGTAGCATCTACATATTCCCTCCTAATTTGTTTCTTTCCAAAAAAAAAATCTTTTACAACTTTCATGAAATTCTCCAAACACCAAAATTCCACACTTTTCAAATCAACAGTACAAATCTTTACAAAATCATTTACATCAAAATTCAAATTCTTGGGGTTGAGGATTTTACATTCGAGACTGCATTGCTTTAGGATTCTTTCCCTATCGCAATGAAATACATCAAAATTCAAACTTTTAGGGTTGAGGATTTTACATCCGAGACTGCATTGCTTTAGGATCCTTTCCCCTATCGCAATGAAATACATCAAAATTCAAACTTTTGAGGTTGAGGATTTTACATCCGAGACTGCATTGCTTTAGAATTCTTTCCCTATCACAATGAAATACATCAAATTCAAACTTTTGAGGTTGAGGATTTTACATCCGAGATCGCATTGCTTTAGGATTCTTTCCCTATCGCAATGAAATACATTAAAATCCAACTTTTGGGGTTGAGGATTTTACATCCGAGATCGCATTGCTTTAGAATTCTTTCCCTATCGCAATGAAATACATCAAAATTTAAACTTTTGGGGTCGAGGATTTTACATCCGAGACCGCATTGCTTTAGGATTCTTTCCCTATCGCAATGAAATACATCAAATTCAAATTCTTGGGGTCGAGGATTTTACATCCGAGATCGCATTGCTTTAGAATTCTTTCCCTATCGCAATGAAATACATCAAAATTCAAACTTTTGGGGTTGAGGATTTTACATCCGAGATCGCATTGCTTTAGGATTCTTTCCCTATCGCAATGAAATACATCAAATTCAAACTTTTGGGGTTGAGGATTTTACATCTGAGACTGCATTGCTTTAGGATTCTTTCCTTCTTGCAATGAAATACATCAAAATCCAACTTTTGGGGTTGAGGATTTTACATCTGAGACTGCATTGCTTTAGAATTCTTTCCCTATTGCAATGAAATACATCAAAATTCAAACTTTTGGGGTTGAGGATTTTACATCCGAGATCGCATTGCTTTAGGATTCTTTCCCTATCGCAATGAAATACATCAAATTCAAATTCTTGGGGTTGAGGATTTTACATCCGAGACTGCATTGCTTTAGAATTCTTTCCCTATCGCAATGAAATACATCAAATTCAAATTCTTGGGGTTGAGGATTTTACATCCGAGACTGCATTGCTTTAGGATTCTTTCCCTATCGCAATGAAATACATCAAATTCAAATTCTTGGGGTTGAGGATTTTACATCCGAGATTGCATTGCTTTAGAATTATTTCCCTATCGCAATGAAATACATCAAAATTCAAACTTTTGGGGTTGAGGATTTTACA
Organism: Papilionanthe hookeriana x Papilionanthe teres; assembly: GCA_022702705.1. NCBI lineage: Eukaryota > Viridiplantae > Streptophyta > Magnoliopsida > Asparagales > Orchidaceae > Papilionanthe > Papilionanthe hookeriana x Papilionanthe teres. The sequence goes on along the minus strand of CM040434.1, from coordinate 53,178,039 downwards.
TCCGAGACTCGCATTGCTTTAGGATTCTTTCCCTATTGCAATGAAATACATCAAAATTCGGATTCTTGGGGTTGAGGATTTTACATCCGAGATCGCATCGTCTTAGGATTCTTTCCCTATCGCAATGAAATACATCAAATTCAAACTTTTGGGGTTGAGGATTTTACATCCGAGATCGCATTGCTTTAGGATTATTTCCCTATCGCAACGAAATACATCGAATCAAATTCTTGGGGTTGAGGATTTTACATCCGAAACCGCATCACTTTAGGATTCTTTCCCTATTGCGATGAAATACATCAAAATCAAACTCTTGAGGTTAAGGATTTTACATCCAAAATCGCATTACTCTGAGATCTCTTGTCATTGTAGTGGTTCAATCCAATCAATTCAATTTTCTTTTGAGGTTGAAGATGTTACATCTAAAACCACAAAATTTCAATTCTCATTTCAAGTTCGAATCCCTTCAAATTAACTTTGACAAAACCACAATTTAAATTAAAACTCCAAATTGAAATCTAAGCTCAGACATCAAAACTTAAACTAAAACAAAATAAAATCTAAATTGAAATTCCCCCAGGTCATGTGATTTAGGATTCACCTCCTTTTCCTTTCCCCAGCGAGAGTTCAGGGATCTCCAGTCTTAGAGATATACTTGACACTCCCCAGCGGAAATTCTTCTACTTCGTCCTAAGTTTATCACTTAGACATCTGTGTTAGTTTTGTTGATCTTTTCGGTCAACGCCAATACGCGCGGTGTGCATGGTTAGCACACCACACCTATTGGGGGTCCATTTGTTGACCTCATTTTTGATGAGGTCTTCTCTTCTTCTCTTTAGTACTTAGGATCTAGCCTTAGGCTTTTCCTTTGACTATCTTAGAGGATTAGAATCGAGATCCACCACCTAAAAATTCAAACCACTTCTTAACTCCCCGGAAACTCCACAAACTCGACCGTAGACCCCTAATCACCTGTAGGGTCGAAATCAAATGTGGAAGTTTAAAGGATGAGTTCCTATAGGACTCTTTGGCCATGGGACCGCTACCGGTGGCATCGGTCCGGTGAAGGGCTGACTTACACACACACTACACCTATACACTACACTTTCACATACATCCTAGAAACACACCCATACCTAACTTGACCTCCTGACTCATGAAGGTGATTCACATGGATGGTCCTTAACCCCTAAGCCCTTGGCTAAGAGGGTTAGGAACAACATAGTGGATGCCTAAAAAATGAGTCCCTTCATGGCTCATGTGGGCTTGATATGGCTTCATGGCTCAACTAAAATGATTTCATTCCACTTATAATTACTCAATCTTTATTTTTGCAAATTTTCAATTTTTGACCGCCAGGACTTTACACCCGTCTAGCCTACCCAAAGCCCTTGAAATTACCCAAATTTTTCAAAATTTCCAAATCACCCAAAATTCCCCAAAATTAACCTTGAAAATTTCCTCACCAATCAAGTTGATCATCCATAGCCAAAAATATCAAAAATTCCAAAAATACCTCCCAATACCCAAAATACCCCTCTTGACCCAAAAATCCAAAATTTAAGAAAATTCCCAGAAAATTCCAGAAAATCCCAAATATTCCCAATTTCATTTTGTTCAACTACACCATGGGCCAATTTTGTCAATTTACCCCACTTTTGTGAAAACCCCCAATTTGACCCATTGTAACCCTAAGTGAACCCAATGTCAAGCCAAACCTACCCAATTGACCCAAATTCTGGTCCAATTCAATTCTAAACTTCAATTTATCATTCCCAACACCAATCTAGATTAGATCCAAGTCCAATTTGATTGACATTTGAATCCAATTTCACTTTTGGCCTTAAAGCCCAATTTGGACCCATGACCCAAACCTAACCCAAACCAAACCAATTTAACTCCAATTAACCCCAAATCTTTTCTAAACCTTCCCTAACATCCCCACAAACAAAAAACTAACATGATTTGCCCAAAATTTAGACCCAAACCCCACTCAAATTCAACCCAAAGCCAAAAAACCCAATTTTGACCTAAACCCAAACCTAACCCAAATAAGCCCAAACCCCAAAATCAAAACCCAACCAAAGCCAAAACCTCTTTGAAACACTCCCATAAACATTTCACAACATTTATTTTACATCAATTTCAACCATAGCCCAACATTGGCCCAAGTTAGCCCAATTTGACCTACATTGGCCCATTTACCAAAGAGGTCCAAATGCAACCCAATTCAAGCCCAAAACACTTCAAATTTGTTCCAAATCATTCATGAAACATTCCTAAATTAAATTCAACACTTATTAGACCCAATCCTTTGCAAAATTCTCATCCTAAAATCCATTTTAAAATCCAAAAGCCCACTTCTCTAAACCATTTTAAAAGCCCATCTTCACTAAATTTCAAAGGCCCAAAATTCATTCAAAGTCCATATGACACTCTTCTTCATCATGCATTCAATTAAAATCATCCCTTAAGTACTAAATCAATCATCAAATGGTTCCAAATCAAGCCATATGCCAAATCCCATCAAATCACCCCTAAATTACCAAAATTTCTAAAATCCATTTTCATGAAATTGACCAAGCTTTTCCCCAAGCCAAAGATAAGCCATGAAGCCACTCTTAAGCCACATGCAAGCCATGTGAGTTGCTCACATGTGACCTTACCACATTGGGCAAAAGGAGGAGATCCTTTCCACATTCCCATAAGGTGATTAATCACTCCCATGATTCCCCTTAACCATGCTTATGCCTAATTGTGCTTGGATGGTGACTTGACCCTACTGATTATGCTGAACCAAATCGATTTCCCTTCAGCCTAAATCAAGCATTGGGTGGTGCACCTAGCCCAATCCATGCATTTTACCAATTTGAGCCAAAATGAGCCTTCTCTCATACCATTCTAATCCAAGCTTTTGACACATGGCATTTGCCAATTGCCTACACTAAACCCTAGCCCAGACCCACCTGAACAAGATGGTGACCAGTGCCTGGCCGGCCAGCCACCAGGCCGCCGGAAAACACCAAACCCGAGAGCTCACATGTGAGCCAACATTGAAATTCTCCCTGCTCGAGCCGCCTCCATGCCCAGTGGCCACCATGGCCGTTCTTCTCCTCACCGGAGCAGCTCGATCCCAAGCCCTAACTCCCCCAGGAGGCCCTCCAGCCTCTCCTATTTAAACACCCCATCTCTCGGCCATGGCAGAGGTGCTGAACCAACCTTAAGGAAACTCTGCCAAAATCATTCCAGACCACTCTCTACACATAGAGCACTTGATCCCCACTGGATTCCAGCCTCAATTCCCTCTACCGAGCTCAATTTTGAGTTCAAATTTCAAGACAAAAACCGAGGACACTTCTTCACAGTGGGCCAATCCCCAAATTGATTGGTCCTACACCTTCACCAGACGAAGGGAAGAAGTCCACCAGCAAAAGCCCCCTCTCCAGGCCACCCATCTGTTCCAGACTCCAAGCTTTGTAATTAGCTGTGGTCGAAATCCTACCTAGACAATTCATCAGACCAGGAGACTTCATCTGGAGCTTGCTGGGACCCAATCGAAGGTGACACAACCCTCAGACTGAAGCCACACTTCTCTGAGCAAAGGTATGAGCTAACTCTTTATCCCGAGCTTCTGGAGATTCTCCATTTCAAATGCCTTAATTTCAATGCATGATCACCGTATAGATGTATTCGTCTCTTCAAGACGAATCCATAGAGCACAAGAACACAAAAATCTGTTAAGTATTGAGTGAGATATTAAGGATTTAGTGTGGACGGTTCTCAGGCTAGGAGGCTTGGGGACGATGAACGGATGCCGTTCATTTAATACACGCGCGGACAGACGGCCAGTATCGCGTCGGATGAGGAGACGGAACGATACAGCGGGCCCCTGGAGCGCTGAGTCGGATGGCGGCACCGAATCAGAAGACGACACACGGTGCTTCGGAGATGCCTAGGTTGAGTTGGCGCCGCGTGGATAAGTAGAAAAATAGGTTATTTTCTTATTTATTTAATTCCCTAAACTTCAAAAATGCATAACTTTGTGTCGGAAAATTAGAAAAATAAAATAAAAATACCCTCTTGCTCATGGAACAGAGGAGAATAATGTGGAAAAGAAATCATTTAATTTCATCAAGTACTTTATTTTTAATGATTTATTTACTCTCTGCATTGTTTTAATTCTCCATGCATATAGGAAATTCACCATGGCATGAGACCATAGGGCTTTTGAAGCCTCTGAACTTGGGAATATTTCCTGAATTTTCCAAGGTCAGAGGCCATCCCTATGAGAAGTTATTGATTTTTCAAATTCATGTTGCTGTTTTGAGTATTTTAAGTACAATAATTAGCATGTTGTGAAATAAATTCTATGAAAATTTGGTGTTGTTTCTTATGACCAGAGGACTCTAGGAAAAATAGGTTTTGAATTAATCCACTTGGAATAATCCTAATTGGCTTAAACACCCAAAATAGGTCCCTAATTAATTAGAGCTAATCATACATCAAATTGACTTGAAATCAATTCTTCACTGATCTTTAGGATCAGAGGAACCCACCATAAAAATTTGAATTCAATTGGACTTGGTTAACCCTACTAAATGGGTTGATTAAGCCATTTAGCCAATTTAAACTTTAAAAATTCATAACTTTCAAAATACTTTTCAAAAATTCACCAAATTGGTTTTGGAGCCTCTCTGATATTAGGGGAATTTAAGAAAATTAAAATTTCAATTTTTTAAAAAAGTTGATTTTTTTTGCATTATTTTAATATTTTTAATAATTAAAAAATAATAAAAATCACAAAAATAATAAAATTCACCAAAATGTCACATTTTGAATTTTAATCACTTAGGAACAAACCCCATATTTTTCTTAAGTCTCTATAATGAGATATTAAATTTTAAAGCCCTAGGGTAATTTTAAAATTAAAAAAAAATGTATTTTTTAGCATTTCCACTAGAATAATTCTAATAAATCTAAGAAAAATCAGAAAATTGTAAAAATTGATTCTCTGATTTCCTTGATATCAGAGAGATTTTTGAAAAATATAAAATTCATTTTTTAACCTTTATTTTATTTTAAAATTAATTAATACCCCAAAACTCAAAATAATTATAATAAAAAGAATATAATTCAAAAAATCACCAAAATTGGTCCAAGTGGTCCTCTGGTCATTAGGATTGTCCCATAATTTTTTTAAGGACAGAAACTTTCCCTTGATCATATTATTAAATTTTCCTTGGAAATCCCTATTTTCCACCAAAAATAATTGCATAAATAAATTAAATATAGAAAAATCACATTTTCTCCTCTCATATCTTTATTGACATATGAGTGAAGTCACATAAAAATTTCAAGTTCATTTAAGCTCAATTTAGTGAGTTATGAAATTATTAAGCTTGAAGGGCAAAATGGTAATTAAAATTTTAACCTTTAATTAAAACTTTAGGCTTAATAAAATTAAAGAGTAAAATATTTGATCCTAATCTGATTTGGATGATTGAAATTTAAATAATTAAAGGGTAGAAACCTACTAAACAATTTAAAAATAATTAAAATAAACTTTAATTAAATAATTGATTAAATTTGGAAGAATAATAAAATTGGAATTATTAAAATAGGGATATTATTAGGAAGAGATTTGTTCTTTAATTTAAGAATCCCTAAATTAATCATCTCAACAATAATTAATTCCTAATTAAAATGATAATCCAAATTTAATATTTAAAATGCTAAAAGACTTAATCATTAAATTAAATTAAAGTTAAATTATTTAAATTAAACCCTTTTAAAATTTCAATTAAATTAATACTTTAACAATTAAAATTAAATCATCTTTAAAACATAAAAAATAAAATATTAAATTAAAATTAAAAATAAAATATTAAATTAAAATTAAAAATAAAATTAAATTAAATAAAATTAAATTAAATCAAATTAAATTAAATTAAAATTTAAATTAAATTAAATTAAATTAAATTAAATTAAATGAAAGTAAGTTAAATCAAATTAAATTAAATCAAATTAAATTAAAATTAAATTAAATCATATCAAATCAAACTAAATTGAATTAAATTAAATTAAATAATAGAATCAAGTTAAAATTAAAATCAAATCAAATTAAATTAAGTTAAAATTAAAACTAAACTAAATTAAATTAAATTAAAGTTAAATTAAATTGAATTAAAAATAACATCACCTAAGACATAAAGAAATTCAAAAATAAATATGAAGCAACTTGAACACTATTCCAAATTTAAACCCATTAACTGAAATTAAATTAAATCACAAACCATTTGAACATCAATTTGCCCTCGAAAGCTTTTGTTGTCATAACTCCTAAACAGAACGTTAAATGAAATGTTACTTCCCTCATAGGATATTCAAATGTCCTAGTTCACTGAGTAAGATAACAACAAAACTTGAATTCCCGGACGATTAATTCATTCGTATAATTAAATTCCTTTGGACTTAAAACAATTTTAGCAATATTGAAAAGATGTTTAAGATTCTTCTTAAGCACTTCCTCAATATGATAGGATATTTATAAGAACAATTGAACTTAATTGTTCTTTGATGAGGAAAATCGACCTCAAACCAAAACACAAGAACCTAGACGTCATAAGAAATGACTAGCTATAGGATTAGGAATTTGGTAGAAAACCATAACCCTTCCCTTAGCTTTACCTAGAAACTTGCTTAAATATTCTAAATTGTGTTTAAGTGCAGCTTGGGATGACGGGAAGACCCTCCAGGTACGCTTTTATTTTGTTGCAATTTATTTAATCGCATCGCACTTACTTTTCTTGCATGATAAACAACTGTTGCATGAAAACCCACACTTTTAGGATAGATCCCTAAAACTAAAACCAAAACTAAATTAAAAGTCATTGCAAGATAAAATTCACCACCACAACATTTCAAAATATAAAACAACTCAAAATTTAATCACAAACGAACACAAAACTACAATTACAACTAAATTAAAACGTCTTGTTGGATGATCGGGAATACCTCGGATGATGTAACCTACGTGTTGCTAACGGGATTTCCCATGGTCTAAATGAAAGTGTGGAACTCATTTAGTTGAGTTTAGAAAATTCATCTGGACTAAGTGAGTCCGATAAAAATAACGATGTCAGAAGGATGGAACCGTGGGATCTTAACCGGTGTTGTTATAATCAACTTTAAGATTTGTTTTAAATAAAACATAAAAAACACTAGGAAATTAAGAATTTCTCTAAACCAAAACACTTTTCTCATCTCCTGATTTATGACTTCTAAAACTAAACCTCTGCAACAACAAAGAGCTTGGAGCATGGTGGGCAGCACGACCATCGTCATCGATGAAAACTCGGATCTACTTCACAGAAACTTTCTTAGAATTAAATAACCAAACCATAGGACTTCGAGGTAGTTTACCTAGTGCAACATAAATCCTCAATCTTCTGTTAGGCATTTGTATTGCAAATTAAGCCCTAATCGGTCTTAGGATTCCTAGGTAGTCATCTGATATGACATAAACCCTCATATCTTCAAGGCTATTTGTGTGATCACATCATAAGAATATAAGTCCTAATTAATTAAAAATTGGCAAGATCAAAACATTAAATAAACATTAGGACTTTCCTAAATCCAAGCCAAACAATAGGATAGTCGGGAAATTACTGAAGTTCGCTTCGAATCTGTAATTTCTCCTATTTTTCCTCCTTTGAATTCCCAAAATAAAATGTTCCAAATTTGATCCATTCCCTATTGAAATCCCAAAATTCAATCCCTTGAAAACTTAAACTTTAAAATTCTTGAGAGCAGAATTACTGATTATTATCGAGAGTTTTCTTAGGTGATTCCCGTCACTTAAGATGTAATTAACTATAGGGGTTTGCCCTTATAGGGAATTTTAAGAACCCAGGTAATATAAACCCTGTTTAATGCTTTCATATCAAGCAGGGGAACTTGTCAGCTTATAAAATTGGTTTGCAGACCAAATGGATGTCACAAACCTTTCTAGTTTATCTAATCGAGCCCTATTATCAAGTAGTGTGTCTATTCTTCGGGATAGATACACGGTTTGTGGTGCGGTGCTCGTTTACGTAAACTATTCGGGATGTGAGATCAGTTTGATTTCATATCTTAAAATTTTCAAATTTAAAATTATTTTCAAAATCAAATACTACTTTTCAAATTATTTATTTAAATTAAATTGAAAATTCGCCGACAATTTCTGTTAGGCGACCCCCTTTTCAAAATAAAACACACAACCTAAAAATAAGACGTACACCCAGGTTCAAAGTTCTTCTGGTTAATCTTCCGATCATGCATTAACTTTAGTTTTTCCTTATAAATTCTGTTGTTATTGTAAGATTCATTTCTTAATTCTTCTAATTCATTCAATTGCAACAATCTCTTATCACTAACATTTTTCAAATTATAGTTAAATTCTTTAATCGCCCAATATCTTTTATGTTCCAATTCTACTGGTAAGTGACAAGTTTTTCCATATATAAGCTTGTAAGGAGTCATAACAATAGGAGTTTTATAAGCAGTCATGTATGCCCATAATGCAGTATCCAGTCTCGCAGACCAATCTACGCTATTAGGATTTACAGACTTTTTTAAAATTTGTTTAATCTCATGATTAGAAACTTCAGCTAAACCACTGGTTTGAGGATATAGGCAATAGAGAATCTAGGAACAATATTAAACTTTTCTGCCAATCTTTGAATGTATTTATTCCTAAAATGGAATCCTCCGTTAGTGATGATCACTCTCGGCATTTCGTATCTTATGAAAATGTTTTTCATTAAGAATCTTGAAACACTTTTAGCATCACAACAAGGTAAAGCTTGTGCTTCAATCCACTTTGATATATAATCAACTTCAATTAAAATATATAAATTTCCAAATGAAGGAATAAATGGTCCCATGAAATCTAAACCCCAAACATAAAAAATTTCCACTTCTAACATGAAATTCAGAGGCATATCATTTCTTTTAGATATATTACCTACTCGTTGCATCTATCACAAGTTTTGATATATCTGTAAATGTATCTGTCGGCACTATTTTTAGGTTGTGTGATATTTTGAAAAGGGGTCGCCTAACAGAAGTTGTCGGCTAATTTAAATTTTAAATTTGATTTAAATATATATATAATTTAGAAAGTAGTATTTGGCTTTGAAAATAATTTTTAAATTTGAAAGTTTTAAGATATGAGATTAAACCGATCTCACATTCCAAATAGTTTATATAAACGAGCACCGCACCACAAACCGTGTATCTATCCCTAAGGATAGACACACCGCTCGATGGTGGGGCTCGATCAAATAAACAAGAAGTTTTGTGACATCCGTTTGGTCCGCGAACCAATTTTATAAGCCGACAAATTCCCTCGCTTAATATGAAAGTATTAAACGAGGTTTATATTACCCAGGTTCTTTAAAATTCCCTATAAGGGCAAGCCCCTATAGTTAATTACATCTTAAGTGACGGGAATCACTTAAGAAAACTCTCGATAATAATCAATAATTCTACTCTCAAGAATTTCAGAGTTTAAGGTTTTTTCAAAGATTGAATTTTGGAGTTTCAATAGGGAATGGATCAAATTTTGGAACATTTTATTTTGTGAATCCAAAGGAAGAAAGGTAGGAGAAATCACTGATTCGAAGTGAACTTCGGTAATTTCCCGACTATCCTATTGTTTGGCTTGAATTTAGGAAAGTCCTAATGTTTATTTAGTATTTCAATCTTGCCAATTTTAATTAATTAGGGCTTATATTTGTATGATAAAATCAAACAAATAACTTTAGAAGATGTGAGGGTTTATTGTCGTATCGGACGACTACCTCGGAATCCTAAGATCGGTTAGGGCTTAATTTGCAATGCAAATGCCTAACGAAGAGTCGAGGATTTATGTTGCACTAGTGCAAGCTACCTCGAAGTCCTATGGCTTTGTTGTTTAATTCTAAGAAGGTTTTCGTTGAAGTAGGTTCAAGTTTTGTCGACGACGATGGCCGTGTCGCCCACCATGCTCCAAGCTCCTTGTTGTTGCAGAGGTTTAGTTTTAGAAATCATAAATCAGGAGATGAGAAAAGTGTTTTGGTTTAGAGAAGTCTTAATTTTCCAAGTGTTCTTGTATTTTGATTAAAACAAATCTTAAAGTTGATTATAACGACACCGCGTTAAGATCCCACGATTCCATCCTTCCGCATCATTATTTTTATCGGATTCACTTAGTCCGTATGAATTTGCTAAACTCAACCGAATGAGTTCCACACTTTCATTTAGACCGTGGAAATCCCGTTAGCAACACGTAGGTTACATCATCCGAGGTATTCCCGATCATCCAACGTAACGTTTTAATTTAGTTGTAATTGTAGTTTTGTGTTCCGTTTGTGATTAAATTTTGAGTTGTTTTATATTTTGAAATGTTGTGGCGGTGAATTTTATCTTGCAATGACTTTTAACTTAATTTGGTTTCAGTTTTAGGGACTATCCTAAAGGTGTGGGTTTTCATGCAACGATTGTTTATCATGCAAGAAAAAGTAAGGTGCATTCGCAATAAAATAAATTGCGTAGGAAGTAAATTGCAAGAAAGTAAATCGCGATAAAATAAAAGCGTACCTGGAGGGTCTTCCCGTCATCCCAAGCTACACTTAAAACACAATTAGAATATTTAAGCAAGTTCCTAGGTAAAGCTAAGGGAAGGGTTATGGTTTTCTACCAAATTCCTAATCCTATAATCTAATCAACTCCTACGACGTCTAGGTTCTTTCGTGTTTTTGTTTGAGGACGATTTTCTTCATCAAAGGACAATTAAGTCCAATTGTTCTTATAAATATCCTATCATATTGAGGAAGTGTTTAAGAAGAATCTTAAACATCTTTTCAATATTTTCAGGATTGTTTTAAGTCCAAATGAATTTAATTATATAAATGAATCGATCGTCCGAGGTTTTCAAGTCTTGTTAACTCGCTCGAATGAACTAGGACATTTGAATATCCTATGAGTGAGGTAACACTTCATTTGATGTTCCATTTAGGAGTTTATAATAATCAAAGCTTTCAAGGGTAAATTAGTATTCAAATGATTTGATTTAAGTTAAAGGGTTTAAATTTGGAATAGTGTTGATTCGCTTTTCATTTATTTTGAATTCTTTATGTCTTAGGTGATGTTATATTTAATTCAACTTAATTTAATTGAGTCTTAATTTAGTTTAACATAGTTCAATTTAATTTGATTTGGTGTTTAATTAATTTGATTTGATTTAATTTAATTTAATTATTTAATTTAATTTAATTTAATTTAATTGTTTAATTTAATTTAATTATTTAATTTAATTTAATTTAATTATTTAATTTAATTTGATTTAATTTTAATTTAATTTAATTTAATTTAATTTGTCTTAATTTAATTTAATTATTAAATTTAATTTAATTTTAATTTAATTTATCTTTAATTTATTTTATTTTTAATTTTAATTGAAATTTCAAAAGAGTTTAATAATTTAATTAAGTCTTTTAATATTTTGAATTTGAATTATCATTTTAATTAAAAGTTGAACATTAATGAGATGATTAATTTAGGGATTTTTAAATTAAAGAATAAATCTCTTCCTAATAAATATCCCTTATTTTAATAATTCCAATTTTATTATTCTTCCAAATTTAATCTATTATTCAATTAAAGTTTAATCATTTTAAAATTATTTAATGGGTTTCTACCCTTTAATTATTTAAATTTCAATCATCCAAATCAGATTAAGATCAAATATTTTACTTGTTGATTTTTTATTAAACCTAAAGTTTTAATTAAGGGTTAAAAGTTTAATTACCATTTTACCCCTTAAGCTTAATAATTTCATAACTCACTAAATTGAACTTAAATGAATTTGAAATTTTTATGTGACTTCACTCATATGTCAATAAAGACATGAGAGGAGAAAATGTGATTTTTTTTGTATTTAATTTATTTATATAATTATTTTTGGTGGAAAATGGAGATTTTCAAGGAAAATTTGATAACATGACCAAGGAAAAGTTTCTGTCCTTAAGAAAATTAGGGGACATTCCTAATGACCAGAGAAGCACTTGGACCAATTTTGGTGATTTTTTGAATTATATTATTTTTATTATAATTATTTTAAGTTTTGGAGTGTTAATTAATTTAAAAATAAAATAAATGTTGAAAAATGGATTTTATATTTTTCAAAAATCTCTCTGATATCAAGGAAACCAGAGAAACAAATTTTGTAATTTTCTGATTTTTCTATGATTTATTATAATTATTTTAGTGAAAATGCTAGAAAATACATTTTTTTTTTAATTTTAAAATTACCCTAGGGTTTTAAAATTCAATATCTCACTAAATAGACCTAGGAAAAATGTGGGATTTGTTCCTAAGTGATTAGAATTCAAAATGTGACATTTTGGTGAATTTTATTATTTTTGTGATTTTTATTATTTTTTAATTATTAAAAATATTAAAATATTATTAAAAATCAACTTTTTTAGAAAATTGAAATTTTAATTTTCTTGGGTTCCCCTGATATCAGAGAGGCTCCAAAACCAATTTGGTGAATTTTTGAAAAGTATTATAAAAGTTATGAATTTTTAAAGTTTAAAATGGCTAAGTGACTTAATCAACCCAATTAGTGGGGCTAACCAAGTCCAATTGACCTCAAATTTTTATGGTGGATTCCTCTGATCCTAAAGGTCAGTGGAGAATTGATTTCAAGTCAATTTGATGTTTGGTTAACTCTAATTAATTAAAGACCTATTTTGGGTGTTTAAGCCAATTAGAGTTGTTCCGAATGAACTAAGCCAAAATCTATTTTTCCTAGTGGTTCTCTGGTCATAAGGAACATCACCAAATTTTCCTAGAATTTATTTCACAACATGCTAATTTTTGGAATTAAAATACTCAAAACAAGCAACATGCATTTGAAAGATAAATAACTTTTCACAGAGATGGCCTCCGACCTTGGAAAATTCGAGGAATGTTCCCAAGTTCGAGGCTTCAAAGCCCTATGGTCTCATGCCATGGTGAATTGTATACATGCATGGAGAATTAAATGTATGCAGAGAGTAAATAAATTATAAAAAATAAAATACTTCGATGAAATTAAATGATTTCTTTTCCACATTATTCTCCTCTCGTTCATCGAGCAAGAGGGTATTTTTATTTTATTTTTGTGATTTTTCTACACAGAGATATGAATTTTTGAAGTTTAGGGAATTAAATAAATAAGAAAATACCCTAATTATTTACTTATCCACGCGGCGCCAGCGAAACATCGGCAGCTCCGAAGGGGTACGTGTCGCGCTGTGATTGGGCGCCGCCATCCGAGTCGGCCAGCCGGGCCCCGCGGTTCTCGCACCGTTTCTCGGTCCGACGCCATCTGAGCCGCTCGTCCGCGCGTGTATTGAATGGACGGCATCCGTTCATCGTCCCCAAGTGTTCTCACCCGAGAGCCGTCCACACTAAATCCCTAAGATCTCACTCGATTCTCAATGGATTTTTACGTTCCTATACTCTATGGATTCGTCTTGAAGAGACGAACGCATCCATACGGTTAACATGCATCGAAACTAAGGCATTTGAAATGGAGAATCTTCGAAGCTCGGGATGAAGAGTTAGCTCATACCTTGGCTCGTAGAAGTGTGTCTTCAATCTGAGAGTTGTTGCGCCTTCGATTGGGTCCTAAGCAAGCTCAATATGAAGTCTCCCGGTCCGGTGAATTGCTCGGATATGATTTCGACCAAGCCCGATCACAAAGCTTGGAGGCCGGAGCAACTCGGGTGGCTTGGAGATGGGGCTTTTGATGGTGGACACCTTCTCTTGGTCTCGGTGAAGGTGTAGAGCTAATCAATTTGGGAATTGGCTCACCGTGGAGAAGTGTCCTGGTTTTTGAGTTAAAGTTCGAGCTCAAAATCGGGCTCGGCCAGAGGGAATCGGGGCCGGAATTCGGTCGGGATCCGGTGCTCTATGTGTGGAGAGTGATCCGGAGTGATTTTGGCGAGTTTCCTTAAGGTTTTTGTTCAGCACCTCTTTGGCCGAGAGGGTGAGGGGTTTAAATAGGAGAGGGTGGAAGGCCTCCGTGGGGAGTTAGGGCTTGGGATCAGCTGCTTCAGTGAGGAGAAGATCAACCATGGTAGCCACTCGGGGATGGGGCAGCTCAGCAAGTGAGAATTTCAATGTTGGCTCACATGTGAACTCTCGGCCATGGTGTTTTCCGGCGGCCCGGTGGCCGGCCGGCTGTGCAATGGTCACCATCTTGGTCAGGTGGGTCGGTAGCTGGGGTTTAGTGTAGTGCAATCGGCAAATGCCATGTGTAAAGGAGTTGGATTGAAATGGAATGGGGGATGAGCCTATTTTGGGTCCAAATGGGTCAACCCACCTTTTGGGCTTGGTTCACCTCCCCATGGCCTCGATTTTGGGCTGAGAGGATCAGTTGGGTCAGCCAAGAGAGAGTGGTGTGGTCTCTATCCATGATGAGGTGGCTAAACATGGTTTAGTGTGTGACATGCTTAAGGTAAAAAGGCTTAATGAAAGATTAGGAAAGGAGCCCCTCCTTTTACCATTAATGGCATGGTCACATGTCAAGCCTCCCATGGCTTCATGTGGCTTGTCAATGGCTTGCATGGCTTGTCTTTGGCTTGGGGAAAGTTGAGTCAATTTCATAAAAATGGGTTTTAAGAAATTTTTGGTAATTTAATGGGAATTTGGATGAAGCTTCATTTGGAATAATTCAATGATGATTTTAGGACTTAGGTAATGGATTTAATTAAATGGATGACAAATGGAGATGTCATGTGGGCTTTAGGGTAGATTTGGGCTTTTGAATTTTGAAGGAAATGGGCTTTTAAAGTGGTTTAAGGAATGGGCCCTTAAGTTTAAAAATGAATTTATGGATGGGAATTTTGTAAAGAGGTTGGGCCAAATAATTGTTGGGTTTAGCTCATAGATGTGTCATGAGTGATTTGAAAAAAAAAAAATTGGGGGTGATTTGGATTTGAATTGGGTTGAATTTGGGTTAGGTTTGGGCTTAGGTCAAAAATGGGCCTTTTAACCTCGGGTTGAGTTTGAGTAGGGTTTGGGTCTAAATTTTGGGCAAATCATGTTAGGGTTTTGTTTGTGGGAATGTTAAGGAAGATTTAGAAAAGATTTGAGGTTAATTGGAGTTGAATTGGGTGAGTTTGGGTTAAGTTTGGGTCATGGGTCCAAATTTGGGCTTTAAGGCCAAAAGTGAGATTGGATCCAAATGTCAATCAAATTTGACTTGGATTTGGTCTAAATTGGTATTGGGAATGTTGAATTGAAGTTTAGAATTGAATTGGACCAAAATTGGGGTCAATTGGATAGGTTTGGTTTAACATTGGGTTCACTTTGGGTTAAAATGGGTCAATTTGGGGGTTTTGACAAAAGTAGGGTAAATTGACAAAATTGGCCCATGGTGTAGTTGGACAAAATGAAATTGGGAATATTTAGGATTTTCTAGAATTTTCTGGGAATTTTCTGAATTTTTGGATTTTTGGGTCAAGAAGGGTATTTTGGGTATTTGGAGGGTATTGGGAGGTTTTCTTGGAATTTTTGGTATTTTTGGATATAGATGGTCAATTTGAGTGGTGTAGAAATGTTTGGGAATAATTTTGAAGAATTTTAGGTAATTTGGAAATTTTGCAAAAATTTGGGTAATTTCAAGGGTTTTGGGTAGGTTTAGTAGGTGTAGGGTCCCGGGGGTCAAAAATTGAAAATTTGGGAAATTGAAGATTGGGTGGATGTAAGTGGAAATAAGTCATTTTGGTTGAGCCATGAAGTCATTTCAAGCCCATATGAGCCATGAGAGGACTCATTTGAGGCATTCATCTATGTTGTTCCTAACCTCTAGCGCAAGGGCTTAGGGGTTAAGGACCATCCATGTGAATCACCTACATGAGTCAGGAGGTCAAGTTGGGTATGGGTGTGGTTTTAGGAAGTGTGTGGAAATGTAGTGTGTAAGTGTAGTGTATAAGTGTAGTGTATAAGTGTAGTGTGTGTAAGTCAGCCCCCTCATCGTAGCCAGGGCCGCTGAGGTAGTCCTAAGGCCGAAAAGAGCCCTATAGGAACTCATCCTTTAAACTTCCACATTTGATTTCAACCCTCTAGGTGATTAGGGGTCTATGGTCAAATTTGTGGAGTTTGCGGGGAGTTTAGAAATGTTTGGAATTTCTAAAAGGTGGGTCCCAATTCTAGTCCTCTAAGATAGTCAAAGGAAAAGCCTAAGGCTAGATCCTAAGCACTAAAAAGAAGAAGGGAAGACCTCATCAAAAATGAGGTCAACAGATATCTGAAGAGAGTAGGCCAAAAAAATCTAGCTTGCAAAATTTTATGCGCAGTTTTGTCAATGCAAACGGTCCTCCAAATTCAGAATCATGGTATTTCTGAATAATCTGTTCAGTTTCTTCATAAGACACACATCTCCTAATAATAAGATCATTACATTGCTTATCTAAATATGGTTCATTCCAAAAATATGCTTTTGCATCATGAATGAATTTTTTCTGTTGCTGTGAAATTAGCATAGGTGGCAAAATATCGCTTACTATATAGTTAACAATATCAGCATATCAAGGTATTTTCCACTCATTTATATTATAAAGTTTTTCATCAGGGAAATTATCTGTAATTTCATTGTCGGTATCAGATGATTCATGATATTTCAATCTCGATAAATGATCAACAAATTGATTGTCAGTTCATTTTCTATCAATCACCATAAAATCGAATTATTGCATTAAAAGTACCCATCTAATTAATCTAGGTTTAGTATCCTTCTTTTGCATCAGATATTTAATATTAGAATGATCAGTATGCACAATATATTTAGTTCCAATTAAATATAATCTAAATTTATCAAAAGTATACACAATAGCCAGTAACACTTTTTTAGTAACTGTATAGTTAATTTGAACATCGTTAAGAGTTCTACTATCATAGTATATAACTTTAAAAATTTTATCATATCTTTGACCAAGAACAGCTCCAATAGCATAATCACTAGCATCACATATTAATTCAAATGATTTTTCCCAGTCAGGTGAAACTATTATAGGTGCTGTGATTAATTTTTTCCTTTAATAACTCAAAGGCATTCAATCAGTCTTCAGTCAATTCAAATTTCTTGTCTTTTTCTAAAAGTTGGCATAGAGGTTTTGTAATTTTTGAAAAATCTTTAATATAGCGTCTGTAGAAACCAGCATGTCCAAGAAAACTTCTTACCTCTCTTACAGTAGTAGGAGGTGGTAATTTAGCTATTACTTGAATTTTTGCAGGGTCTACTTCCATTCCATTTTTTGAAATTTTATGCCCTAATACAATTCCTCCTACAACCATAAAGTAACATTTCTCCCAATCTAGAACTAAGTTAGTTCTTTCGCATAGCTCCAAAACTTTTTCAGATGATTTAAGCATGTGTCAAATGATGTTACAAACGCAGAGAAATCATCCATAAATACTTCTATTTCATTATCAATTACTTACTAAAGATAGACATCATACATCTCTGGAATGTTGCAGGTGCATTACATAGTCTGAAAGGCATTCTTCGAAAAGCAAAAGTTCCGTAAGGACTAGTAAAAGTTGTTTTCTCTTGATCCTCAGGAGCAATGGATATTTGGAGGTAACCGGTATATCCATCCAAAAAGCAGTAATACTTGTGTACAACAAGTCTATCAAACATTTGGTCTAGAAAAGGAAGAGGAAAGTGATCTTTTCTGGTGCTGACATGTAATTTTCAATAGTCAATACAAATATGTCAACCAGAAACTTATCTGATTGGTATTGATTCATTATTTTCATTTGCTTTGACAGTTATTCCTCCTTTCTTAAGAACACAATGAATTGGACTTACCCACGTACTATCTGAAATAGGATATATAATTCCAGCATTCAGCCATTTTAAAATCTCTTTTTTAACTATATCTTTCATTATAGGGTTTAGTCTCCTTTGAGGGTTAATTTGTGGTTTATATTCTTCATTTAATAAAATTTTATGCATACAAATCAAAGAACTAATTCCTTTAATATCAGCTAAAGTCCAGCCAAATGCTTTTTTATATTTTTTTAATGTATCCATTAATTTTTGTTCTTGAATTTCATTTAAGTCTGAAGATACAATTACTGGTAATGTTGAAAACTCTCCTAAAAATACATATTTCAAATGATTTGGAAGATTTTTTAATTCAAGTTCAGGAGGTTTTACAACAGTTGAAATTAATGTTTCGTTTTCTAGTGTTGTTGAATTGAGCGTTTCAAATTTCTTCTGAATATAATCAGCTTCTTCACTTTAATTTTCTTCATAATTATTTTTCTCTATATCTTCTTTTACTTCATAATTTTCCTTGAAATATTCTCTTTTCAGATAATCACATATATCCATTCTGAAACATTTATCATTTTTTTAATTGAAGGATATTTCATTGACTTTGAGATGTTAAATGTTACTTCTTGATCATTTACTCTCATTGCCAATTCTCCTTTTTGAACATCTATCATTGCTCTTCCTGTAGCTAGGAATGGTCTTCCTAAAATAATTGGAATTTCTTTATCTTCTTCCATATCTAAAATGATAAAGTCCACATGAAAAATAAACTTATCAACCTTGACCAGAACATCTTCTACAACTCCTTTATGATGTGTAACAGATCGATCAGCTAACTATAGAGTTATAGAAGTTGGTGATATTTCTCTAATTACTAACCTTTTAAAAGTAGATAGAGCCATCAAATTTATGCTAGCTCCCAAATCACATAATGCTCGCTCATAAAATTTTTCACCAATAACACACGTGATAGTGAAACTACCAAGATCTTTAAGTTTTTCAGGAAGCTTTCTTTGAATGATAGCACTACACTCTTTATTGAGTGCAACAGTCTCATGATCTAGTAACTTCCTCTTTTTGTTGAGTATATCCTTCATAAATTTAACATAATCAGACATTTACTCCAAAGCCTCAACAAAAGGAATATTTATTGACAATTTTTTTCAAAATGTCTAAGAATTTAACAAATCTTTTTTGTTTATCTTGTTGGTTTAGTCTTTGAGGAAATGGTGGTGGAGGTTTTTCGATAGTAATTTTCATAGGCTTCAAAGGAAAATCAGGATATAAACTTTCGTTTTCTCCTTTAGTTTCTTCTTTTTCCTTTTCAAGTACAGTTTCTTTTTGAACTCTTATTTCGAACTCTTTTCCACTTCTCAATTGTATAGCCTTAATTTGTTCTTTTTCTTGATCTTTAGGATTTATTTTAGCATTGCTAGGTAAAGTTCCAACAGGTCTATTGCTTAATGCAGTAGCAATATTGCCCCAATTGGTTTTCTATATTTTTAATAGCAGCTCCTTGACTTTGTAATTGATTACCCATATTCAAAACTAATTCTTCCATAAACAACTTATTTTCCTTAAATTATGAATTATTATAAAAACCTGGTGGATTAGAAGGTCTATAATTAGAATTACCCTGGTTGTTTATATTTCCTAATGGGTTTACAAGATTGTTTCCCCACTGAGGATTAACAGGATTTGCATTACCTTGGTTATTCCAATTAAAATTTGGATGATTTTTCCAACCTGGATTATAATAGTTTGAATAAGGGTTATTTTGTATATTATTTATTAAATTTATAGTTTCATATGAAGATTGAGCATCTACAATTTATCCTAATGAATTTTCTCTTAACACTGGAGGTGTTTGAGAACGATTCATTCCGTATTGATCTATTTTCTTTGAAAGAGCAGCAATTTGAGAAACTATCATAGTTAAAGCATCAGAATCATGAACACTGACTACTCTCTTAGGATTTACCTTTCAGCAGGCCATTGAAAATTATTGGTTGTCATTTCTTCGATTAACGCTTAGGATTCTTCAAAAGGTTTAGACATTAGTGATCCACCAGCAGCTCATCAATTATAGATCTAATAGATTCTACTAATCCATTATAAAATGTTTGAATAATTAACCAATCTGGTAAAGCATGATGTGGACATTTCTTAAGAAGTTCTTTAAATCTTTCCCAAGATTCATATATCGATTCTCCCTCATGCCGACTAAAAGATGTGATATAATTTCTAAGCTTAGCAGTCTTAGATGGTGGAAAATATGTGATAAGAATTTTTGCAAAAGTTCTCCCTAAGTTCTAATAGATCCGATGCCAAGGAATTTAACCAAGCCTTAGCCTTATCCCTTAGTGAAAAAGGAAAAATTCTAAGTCTGACAGCATCATCTGACACTCTGTCGTACTTGAAAGTAGCATAAAGTTCTAAGAAACTTGCTAGATGTAAATTAGGATCTTCATTTGAAGTTCCACTAAATTGATTGTTTTGTACCATTTGGATAATTGCAGGTTTAAGCTCAAATGAATTAGCAGCTGCATCAAGATTTTGGATAGTTAAGTGAATTTCATCTAATGTAGGGTTAGCGTAATCTCTTAATGGTCTAGACTGATGTTCATTTTCTATTATTTGGTTGTTTACGTTGTTTTCCATTGTTTCAGAATTTATAGGTTCTTTTCTCAGTTTTCTAATTCTCCTAACAGTGCGTTCTTATTCTGAATCGTAGGGTATAAGATTTTCAGAACCAAATTTACCCATACAATCGAAATCAGTACATAGTAAAACAGTTAACTAAATAAGTTTCAATTCTATTAAAAAGTTTTCTAACAGTCCTAAATTGTCTGTTACTCTAATTATAGTTCCCCGACAACGACGCCAAAAACTTGATTGCAATTTTTAATATACTTAAAAATATAAGAATTCAACACCACTACTAGAAGACTTAAATCCTTAGCAATAGAGCCAAAAGCTTGACTTGGAGCGTAATTTTAATTTTAGTAAAAATTATATATTATAATCTTTTAATCGCAGAGTTACCTTTAAACGCAAGTATACGTATCGCTCAAGTAATACAGAGCTCTAGTGGAGTCCTGGATATCGATCCCACAGGGAATATTTTTAAGGCTATAGACTAGGATTATAGAAATCAATTCCAAAATTACAACTAAATCGAAATTGCCTATCTGTCACTAATACACAATTGACAATAATATGAAATTTAAACTAAACTATTTTTACTAAAAAATAACTAATACTGCTAAAGTTAAGTTCAAATATATATAAGCAAGAATCTTTCTCCTTTATTAAGATATTTAAGTGAATAGATAATTATAATTAGTTTTTAATTGGTGTTGTGCCAAATAGGAGCATACCTATTCTTAACCCTTTGGTCCAGGTATAAAGACCATTGACTAATCCTATGTTTGGTTAATGAATCTGCGGCTAGGCTGGGAGGATACCTGCTCCCACTTTGGAGCTCCCACGTTCCCCTCACCTGAGGGCTAACAATCTACATTTCAACACCCAAACAATAGGAACAAATTGAGGATTTTAGTTTGTCACTCTAAAATCTCCAATTCTACACCCGATTAATATTATTTCCCTATTTATTTGCACCCTGCTTCCAAGGATTTTGATTTCCCTGAATCTCAGATTTAATCTTAACTATAGTTGTCAAACTCAACAGATTTTAACTTTTCAATTAGCTGGATTGAAAGTAAATTAAGATTTAAGTTAAAGATTATCACAACTTATTTAAATATTTTATGTCACATTAATTCTATTTATCATATCACAAAAATATCAAAACAAGATCTACTCAGAATTCATAAAGAGGATGCAATAAAACTTGGATTTCATAT
Organism: Papilionanthe hookeriana x Papilionanthe teres; assembly: GCA_022702705.1. Taxonomy (NCBI): domain Eukaryota; kingdom Viridiplantae; phylum Streptophyta; class Magnoliopsida; order Asparagales; family Orchidaceae; genus Papilionanthe; species Papilionanthe hookeriana x Papilionanthe teres. The sequence goes on along the minus strand of CM040434.1, from coordinate 53,156,310 downwards.
ATAAAAGTAAAGTACTACAAACTAAAGTAAATAAACATAACTTATCTTAAATTCCTCCCCAAGCAAACTTCTTGAAGTTCCTTTGAATCTCTTCCTTCTTTACAATACACGGAATTCTCATTCGAAATGGAAATGAAGAAAATGTCTCTCACTTCCCTTCCACTCTTACTATCCTTCAAAGAATTCTTCACAATCTTTATTTGAACTCACTAATTAACACTTACAAATAACAATGGACACTAGTGGACTCTCTAATTGAACACTAAGTAACTACTAGAAATCTCTAATAGTACTTTTTACAGACTCTTAGTGACTTTTAGAAGACTCCAAAAGGATAATTTTTCAGCCTAAAATGGTTCTTTTTAAAGTTGTTGAAGAGTCTCGAAGGTTTTTCAGACATTCCTTCAAAAACTGTCTAGATTCGACGTATATTGTGAAAGAACCGCTGATCACACCGTCGGCGACCTCGAGCTGCGCGTCGGCGGCCTTCTAGAAGCTGTGCTTTAAACTGACTTCGTCATCATCAGCCTCGAGCTCCACCGTCAGCGACTTCCCTTGCAATATATTCTGAACGCTCAGGAAAATCGCGCCGTCGGCGCCCTCGACCTCGCCGTCGACTCCCTAAGTCAAATTTACATACTTTAACTCTTTTTGCTCCAAATTCGCTCCTTTTTGCATATTTTCTCTCCTTTATCCTTAAATATTCATACCTGCAGAAAAACACAAAAAATACCCTTTTTTAAAGTGCAATATCATCAAAATTAGTATAAAATAGGCATGAAAATCTTAACCTTTTTTCCTTGGGTCAGTATGCACCACACATTTAGTTCCAATTAAATATGATCGCAATTTCTCAAAGGCAAATACTATAGCTAATAACTCTTTCTTTGTAGCGATAGAATTAATTTGAGCATCATTAAGAGTTTTAATAGCATAATAAATAACTTTAAAAATTTTATCATATTTCTGACCAAAAATAGCACCAATAGCATAATCACTAGTATCACGCATTAATTCAAAAGGTTTTCCCCAATTTGGTGAAATTATAACAGGTGCAGTTAAGATGGAATCTTCTTTTACAAGAATTTGATTTTGAAATAATAGGTAAAAAGGGTGCTGATAATCAAATTGGTTATCATCTATCTAGGCTTGACTTTGAAAAACCTCTCTTTTCTGATGATGAAATCAATGAAAATTTTCCTGATGAAAAATTGTTCACTATTAATGAGTGGCGTGTTCCATGGTATGCCGACATTGTAAACTTTATTATTAGTGACATTTTAACCTATGGTTTGACATACCAAGAGAGAAAGAAATTTTTATCTGAATCTAAGACTTATTTTTTGGATGATCCATTTTTATATAAGCATGGAAAGGATCCGATCATTCAAAGATGTGTGCCTTTAGATAAAACTTATGAAATTATTTAAAAATATCATAATTCTGATTATGGGGGACATTTTGATTTTGATAAAACTACATATAAAATCTTACAAACTGGATTTTATTGGCCTACAATTTTTAAGGATGTCAACACTTATAATAAAAATTATGATCGATGTCAATGTGTAGGCAATATTTCTAGAAGAAATAAGATGCCCCTCAATTATATGTTGAAAGTTGAAATATTTGACGTTTGTGGATTAGATTTCATGGGACCATTTATACCATCTTTCGAAAATACTTACATTTTGATAGCAGCAGACTATGTATCCTAATGGATGGAAGTTGTTGCTTTAACTCGATGTGATGCTCAAAGTGTTGCAAAATGTTTAAGAAAGAATATATTTTGCAGATTTGGAATACCATGAGTTATCATAACTGATGAGGGAAGTCATTTTAGAAATGAGATTATGGAAAAGTTAGTAAAGAAATATCATATTAACCATCGCATTGCTACTGCTTATCATCCACAAACTAGTGGTTTGGTTGAATTATCCAATCATGAAATTAAAAGAATATTGAAAAAGACTGTTAATCCAAACAGAAAAGATTGGTTAATCAAACTGGATTATGCTTTGTGGGCCTATAGGACTGCATATAGAACTACAATAAGAATGTTGCCATATAGGCTAATTTTCAGAAAAGTTTGTCATTAATGAGTTGAACTTGAGCATAACTCATATTGGGCTATTAAAGTGTTCAATTATAATTTGAAAGATGCTAGTGAAAAGAGATTGTTGCAATTAAATGAGCCTAAAGAGATAATGAATGAATCTTATGAAAATGTTAAGATTTATAAAGAAAAGATGAAGTTATGTCATGATCGAAAAATTCTTACTAAAGATCTTAAGCCTGGACAACAAGTTTTTTTTATATAAGGCTAGATTAAAAATATTTGCTGGAAAACTTAAGTCCAGGTGGATGGGCCCATTTATTGTGATAAAAGTTTATTCCTATGGAGCTGTGGATATTAAAGATCCTATGACTGGAAAAATATTTAAAGTTAGCGGTCATAGACTTAAACCTTATTTTTTAGTTGATCAACCTAAACTTGATGATAATTTAATGTTGGGTCACTAATAATAAACTCTGGGCATGTCAGGCTGAAGACGTTAAACCAAGCACTTTGTGGGACGCAACCCATATTTATTGGTGTGCTTTGCTTTAAGTTTGCTTTGTGTGCTTTTATTCGGTTTGATTTGATAAATGTGGTAGTATTTTAAAGTTTATATGCTATAGTGGTGTTATTTGGACCTTAATTGATGACTTAAAGGAGTTAAAATGAAGATTTGGATGTTTAGCAGACATGTGCTAAATTAAGTACTGGCGCTTATGCACCAGATGTTGGCGCATAAGCGCCACAGTTAAATATCATGATAAATGTGGTTCTAGAATCATAAATCGTGGGTGAGAAGTTTTGAGAGTTATTTAGGAGTTAAGACACGACTTGGGTCGGCTTTAAGACTTCCAAAGTCTATAAAAAGGCCCAAAATTAAGAGATAATTGCCCCAGTTCTTATTTTCATTTCCGATTCTTCTAAAAGAGTATTTTGTGACAAAAAAATGTCTTCTTGAGAGAGTGAAGTTAAGAAGAAAGAGGAAGCCAACAAGATGAAGTTCATTTGTGAGAATGTGCAAGAGTTATACAACAGATATCTAGCAGTTAGTATTCAAGGGATTACAGAAAGAATTTAAAAGATCGAGGCTGACGTAGCTTCATTTGAAGGAAAGGTAAATGAAAATAACGTACATTTAGCGCACATTGGATGACAACTCAAAATGCAATTCAGTCATACAAGTGATGTGGAAGAATCAGATAAAACGATGTATCTGAAGAACAAATTGTTAGAAGAAGATGTGAGTTTTTAATCATCGCCCATTTTATCAGATTTACATTCCAGATGGTTCAAATGGAACTAATGGTGGTTCAGGATATATCTCACCTAACAAAGAATGGAATTAATTTAAGTGTGGTCTTGTGATCTAGTTATCTTTCTTTAGTGTTTAGTGTTTGTATTGTTGTTATATTTGTTTTAATGGTTGTGTTTTAAAATGTGTTGCATTTTAATTATAAGGTTTTTGTGTTTAATTATATGTGTAAGGAACTTGTGTTTGAAGAATTTCATCTAATGATTTTGGATCTAAATTTTTAGTTTGTATTAAGTGTTTTGAATTTAATGAATGTGTGAATCGATGGATATTTAAGTGAAAATATGGAGTATTAGAGTGTGTTTGGGGGATGAAATTAATATTTAAATCATTTAAGGGTGTTTAACTAGGCGTATTAGTGTGATTTAATTAATCATCAAAATCTGCTAAGTGGCGCCTAAGCGCCAAACCCTCGGTGCATAAGCGCCAACACTCACGACTATGCGTCGTAATCTCGCGCATAGGCGTTTGTTTGCAAAAATCAGTTTAAAGGCGTTAAAATCCCAAAAATTGACATTTTTTACCCCCCCAATCACCTTCAACCTCTCGATTTCACGAAATAGGATCCTAAGGCATCACTGATTTGGATCATTATAGAGCCGATTTAAATGATATTTATTAGATTTAAACTCCCTAAGGTATGAGTACTTCTCCTAAGCAAATTTTTTTTATTTTCACTATGTATTTTGAGTACATTTATAAAAATCTGAAAATCACTATTTATGGAGAAAATTTGAGATTAAACTTGAGAAATAGCTTGGGTTAAGTAGATTATACCTTTAGAAGTTGAGTTTAGCAAGTTTAGTTTGAATTTGGAATTTATGGTGAAAACTTTTGCAATTTTTAGAAATGGCTCCAAAATTGAAGCGCTCGAAAGGGAAAGATCAATTAGATTTAGAAAAGTTCGTGAGTTCTAGAGCTAAGGATTGGTACGTGAATGCTTTCTTCACGAAAATTGATTCCAGAGAGAGTGTTTAGTAAACCAGGAGGAGATATTGAGGAAATGATTGATCGAAGGAATTGGAGAAATTACTATTGCTTCTCCATTGTTGCTGTTGTTTCTGTGGTGAGAGAGTTCTATGCAAAATTGCCAGCAGTAGAAGAAAATTTGGTGATGGTTCGGAGACAACAAGTGAATTTTTCTGCCACGGTAATCAATACTTTTTACCTACTGCCTCCTAAAATATTTTGTTATTATGCGAATTATCATCCTACAGAAGGGGAACAGGATGAGATTATGTCTTTTCTAACTGATGGAAGAGGTCTGTGGAAAATCATTAATGATAGGATAGTAAGTTTTCCAGCCTCCAAGTTAAATGCCACCTCCAAGGCTTAGCATTATTTTATCTCATCTTAGTTAATACCGACGAATCATGTTAGTGATGTCATGAGAGAAGAGCTATTTTGAATTATTGTATTCAACAGGGAAAGCCTATAGACAATAGAGCTATTGTTTTTTATTATATTCTCAACTGTGCCAGAGCTGTTACTACTGCAGGTATGAGATTTCCTTCCCTGGTCCATTCTCTTTGTGAGCAGTCTGGTGTTAAGTTTGAAACTTGGGAAGAATTATTTCAACCACTTAAACCTATTACTAGTGTAAATGTGAACACTTACACTGTGCATTCAAAATTTGGTTGGAAGGGAGGATCTGTTAGAGCTCCTAGTTCTGCTGCTTCTACTTCTCGTGCTTCTACTTCACATGCATCATCCTCTAGAGATGAGTTTTCTGGTTCACAGACTAGTTTGTTACAAAAGATTTTGAAGAAGGTAAGTAACCAGAGAACATGTTAAGGATATTTATGGAAAGATAGAAAATATTGAGAGATATATTGTGAAACATGATGAGTTTGAGGAGAACTATCAGCAATATATGGATAGATTGGTTAGAGGAGATCACAGAGCTGAGATGCCTCATCATCCTTTTTATATTTCTTATGTGCCTTTGAGAGATTGGAATGAGAGGGATGATGATGATGAGGATGATGATTAGGATATTTTTGTTTGCAGAGTCTGTGATGTTTTTTTTATGTTTTGTTATGTTTAGACTTTTTATTGTATGTTGCAATTTTATGTAAACTCTGGTATATATGGTTTGAAGTTGAACAATTTATGTTATGCATATTCAGATATATCTGAGTTAGTTTGATGTTTTCTGATAGTTAAGATATATGTGATGTTTTGTTGTAATATAGTAAGTAAAATTATTTTCAAATATAAAAATTTAAGTGAAGAAAATAAAATGTTTAAATCCTATAATTTGAAAAATCAACAAGTATTTATGAATAAGATAGGAACTCATATTTTTCATGATCATTTACTTAAGAACTTTCTAAAATTTAAGTAGGTCTCCTTTACTAAATTTTTTTCTAAATTAGACTATTTCATTTCTAGAACAAAATTTTGAAACCTTCCTAAAGAAACTCATTTACATAATTTGCATGCTTGATTTTTATATGATTATAGTGTCACTTGAGGAAACGTAACATTTTAAGTTTGAGAGATTTTGCTACACCTAAAATATATAGTATTTTTAAACACATTTTTACACCCATTTTTGATGATATTGCACTTTAATGGACGATATTTTCATGTTTTTTTTGTAGGTATGATGAAAATGAGTGATTGTGATGAAAGGAGCAAAAATGATCAAATTTTGAATAATTGAAAGGTGTGCAAAATTAGCCTTTGGCGCCTAAGCGCCAGATGGCTGACGCATAGGCACCACAGTTATAGTGACAAATTTAAATTAATTTTGGTGCAAATTTAAAGGGGTTTTTGAAGCACCCTTTGGTTTAAACTTCAGTAACTTCCCATTAGCGCCAAAATTCATTTAAAATTTGAATTAAGGTATGCATCTCTTAGTATTCTGGACATAATTTGAAGAGACACCAAACACCTTTTGGAGAATTATTAAAATGAAGACTTAAGATCAAAAAAAAAAGGTGAAGAGTTTTGAAGAGACATTTTGGTGGGAGAAGTTGGAGAAAAGCTTGAAATGGTTCAAGGGAAAGATGAAGAAAGAGAGCATTCTTCTCGCCATATTTTCTTTACTTTTCTACTTTAATTTATCATAGTTTGTGTTAGAATTTAGGAGAGTTAATCCTTAGTGTTCGGTGCCAACCTTTAAGGAGTTATCTAGTGGAAAGCAAAAGTGTCAGAAGAACTTTAAGAGTCTTGTGGAGAGGATTTTCAAATAAGTTTTTATCTTTATTTTTTCATTTGGTTTTAAAGAAAGACATGTTATGTTTTCACTATGTTTTCTTCTTTTAAATCAAATTGTGTGTGTGTTTTCTCCATCTGTTCTGAGTAATTTTCTTTATCTTTTTTCTTTTAAATAAAGAAGTAATTAAATTATGGAAGGAAGTTGTTTGAAGTATAGATGTTTAATGTTGGAAGAAGTTGTGATGATTCCACTACCTTGAACTTCATTTACCTCTTAATTTGGTCAATTGAGATGTTAAAATTTGTTGTGAAAACATGTAAGAACCAATGCAATATTGTCTCAATCAACAAGTGAAGTGAATCACATGCATTTATATGGGTGAGAATTGTAGTCCATATATATAGTGCAAATAAATAGGGAGATATGCTTTTTAATGGGGAGTAAAATAAGAGGACTTTAGAGTGACAAGCTAAAGCCCCTAGTTTGGTTTGATGTTTTAAATTTTTTTATGAGATGTTAGTCCCCAGGTGGAGGGAGAAGAAGGAACTCTAGAGTGAGAGTAAGTATTTTTCCTTCCTAACCCATCTACAAAATTTCAAAACTTCAAATTAACCAATGTTCTTTATTGAACTAAGTAAGGGTAAAGAATATAACAACTCCTATTTGGCACAACACATTTAGATACTTCCACAACAAAATTCCATAATTATTATTGATTCATTGAAAGAGGAAAAATATTTTTTTATTATCATTTGCTTTCATACATATAATTTTATAGTCTTGTTAATTTTAGTTGCTTGATTTATTTTTTATTAAAAGAAAATATCAAAATAAAAAAATAAAATTTTCTATCTTAAAACATACTTTGCAAAATCATATTGAAAAGTAAAAAGTTATTTTTCTGCTTTTTTTAAAATTTTAGGCATTTCCCTGTGGGTTCGATATCTCGGGGCTTAATCAGAAAGTCCTATATTACTTGATAAATGATACGTATACTTGGATAGAATCTTATATTATAAAATAATTAAAAGTTATTTCTTATTTGCTTCGGAATCAAGTTTTTGGCGCCTTTGAAAAGAAAGCGATATTATCATTAAGAAGAAATATAAAGTGTAAAGTGTGAGCATAAATATTCAGGGATCAGCGTCCATCATTTCACACCTCTCCTGAACATACATACAGTATTCTTTAGACAACATTTTCAACTCATCATGAAAGTCTATTTCGATCTCATATGTTAACTTACTTTCAAAAAATTTTTGGAAATGTTCTTTACTGAGATAATCAATTTCATCCATCCAAAAACAATCATCATCTTTTCTCTCAGCTGGATATTTCATAGACTTTAACACATCAAAAGTGACTTTTTGGTCATTAAAATTCATAATCAACTCTCCTATTTGCACATCTATCATAGCTAGTCCAGTAACAAGGAAATGTCTCCCCAAAATAATTTGAATTTCTTTATCATCCTCCATATCTAATGCAATAAAGTCCATAGAAAAGATAAATTTATCCACTTTAACAAGCATGTCTTCTATAACCCATTTTGGATAAATGAAGATAAATTAGCTAACTGAAGGGTTACAGTAGTGGGAGAAATATCGGCTAAACCTAACCTTCTAAATATAGATAGAGGCATCACATTAATGCTCGCTCCTAAATAACATAAAGCTTTTCCACAATCTTTCTGCAATTACACAAAGAATTTAAAGCTACAAGAATTTTTAAGTTTATGAGGAAACTTTTTCTGAAGTATAGCGTTGCAATCCTCACTTAGTGCGACTGTCTCGTAATCCCCAAATTTTCTTTTCTTGTTTATTATCTCCTTCATAAACTTTGCATAACTTATCATCTGTTGTAAAGCTTCTGCGAAAGAAATATTTATCGTTAACTTCTTAAGTACTTTCATGAACTTTAAAAATTGTTTATCCAACTTATGATGTCTAAGTCTTTGAGGAAATGGAGGTGGTGTGGTCTTTTCAAATTGATTTTAGTTGGAGATATTAATTTTTCTAGATCCTTAGAAACATGTTCTTGAGGTCTTTTTGTTTTCTTTGTTTCTCTCATAACTTCTTTCTCTTTCCTAGCCACATCCTCTATCTCTCTTCCACTTCTTAATTGAACAGATTCTACTTGTTCATTATTATTCTCTTTAGGTTTAATCTCAGTGTTGCTAGGAAGTATCCATTGGGGTCTATTGCTAAGTGAATTATCAATTTATCCCAGTTAATTCTCTATGTTTCTAATCGCAACATTTTGACTTTGCAACTGGTTTCCCATTTCCAATACCACTTCGTCTGTACACATCTTCTTATCCTTAAATTGTTGATCATCGTTAGAGTTTCGTGGATTTAAATGTCCATAGTTTGTATCCCATTATTATTCCAACTTCCATTAGGATTTGCATGATTATTTTCCCATTGTTGGTTTCCACCGTTAGTAGTATTATTCCAGTTAAAATTAGGATTGTTCTTCTAACCTTTGTTGTAAAAGTTAGAATATGAGTTGTTCATGGTATTTAAAGTCTCGTATAATAAGTTGGAATAAATCATATGACCTAATGAACTTTTATCACTTACAGGAGTAAATTGAGGCTGATTCATTCCAAATTCATCCAACTTCCTTAATATTGCATCAACCTGAGATACAAGAATTGCAATCACGTCTGTATCATGAACACTAACTATCTTTTTAGGATTTACCCTTGCAGAGGGCCATTTAGATTCATTTGTAGTCATTTCTTTAATTAATGCATATGTTTCATCAAATGATTTTGACATTAATGAACCACCAGCAACAACATCAATAATGGACATAGGGAATCCTACTAACCCACTATAAAAAGCTTGAATGATTAACAAATTTGGCAAAAAATGATGTGGAAACTTTCTTAGGAGTTCCTTAAATCTTTCATAGGCTTCGTATATTGATTATCCTTCATACTGACAAAATGAGATAAGATCGTTTCTAAGTTTAGTAGTTCTTGAACGTGGAAAATACTTAGCTAAGAATTTCTGAGTTAACTCCTCCCAATTTTTAATAGAGTGAGGTGTTAAAGAGTATATCCGCATTTTAGTATTATCACTTAATGATAAAGGAAAAATCCTTAGTCTAACAATATCGTCTAACATGCTGTTATAACGAAATGCAGCATAAAGTTCTAGAAAACTAGATAAGTGTAAATAGGGATCCTCCGAAGGAGTTCCCCCAAACTGGTTATTCCGCATCAGTTGGATAATCGCTGGATTTAGTTCAAATGCTTCAGCTTCTATGACAGGGTTTTGTATACTTGAGAGTGAATTTCATCTGTCGTAGGATTTACAAAATCCCTCAGTGATTTATGATAACTTTTCAAGTTATTATTTTGAATGTTTTTCATTTCCATTTCTAATTTTTTAAGTCCTTTCTGTTTTTTTATTTTTTTTCATTTTTTAACTCGGGACCATAAGGCACAAGTCCTACATATTCTTTATTTTGCATATGTAACACAACCAACAATACATTAACAATAAAACATATTAAAAAAAATATATTCAACATAACAAAATATTTTCACAAACACTCTTTTTTTCACACAAATAGTTTTTTTTTCAAAACACTTTTACATACAAAAAAAAATTTTCACACAAAAATAATTTTACGACACTAAAGTTTTCTAATTCTAAGCCTAATTACTTCAACTAAAATTCTCCTAAAATTCTTACCGAAGCTTCCCCGGCAACGATGTCAAAAACTTAATGTGCCTCCGGCGTGTGTTATTTTTCTTCTTATTTTTTTATGTTGGTATTTACGTGCACACACTAGAAGTTTTACGCAAGTATACGTATCATATCAAGTAATACAGGGCTATAATGGAGTCCCATTTATCGATCCCACAGAGAAGTGAGGTAAGAGGTTCTTAGTCAAATTTTAGTCTACTACTATCAGACTTTAGTTTGGAAGGTCGATATATAAGTGGCTTTTCTAACCAATACTCTTAAAGGTAAGTCTTATGTTTAAAATAACTAATAACTACTCCTAAAAGAAAATATTAATTCTAAAGATAACCCTTTCTGGATGAATTGGTTTGGTGAATTTTGAGATAAAAAAATCTATAATTCTTATGTAGTGAATTGGATAATGTAAAGGAATGAGTTGCCCGTATGTGTCAAATAGGAGCAATCCTATTCTTTACCCTCTTTCGAGTGCTATAAAGAACCTTGGCTAATGCTAGGTTTAGTCTCTAAATCTGTGGTTAGGCTGGGAGGATACTGGTTCTCACTCCAGAGCTCTCACTTCCACTCACCTGAAGGCTAACACTCGCTTTAGTTTCCGAACACTATGACCGAATTGGGGATTTTAGTATGTCACCCTAAAATCTCCAATTTTACGCCAATCAAAGTATATTTTCCTATTTATTTGCACTCAAACTTCATGAACTTCACCATCCATGAAATTTGAATGTGGTTCCACTTTGTTGAGGTTTACACCAACCTCTTGGGTCTTAATGTAATTACAACAAATTTTAACACTACAATGTGCCCTTTTTTATTGTAAATGTAGTGTAAGTAAAAACTATCACGTTTATTATTAAAAATTTTTTAGCATGCATCCAAATATCCTAAACATGAATCCTACTCATTGGAAAAGAAAAATAAAAGGAAAATAACAACATAATCTTCTCATGCTGTTATTTTTAAATAAAAAGAAAGAGTAAGATAATGACACCACAAAGCACAAAAAAAACACAACGGAAAACTTCATTTCATCAAAGCAAATCCACTACATAAGTGTTTACAAATTCATAAGATAATTAAGAACACAATACTTATCTTTTTCCCCTTGAAAAAAATATGAAAATCTCTGCCACAAAGTCTCCCGCTGATCCATGCAATGCTAGTAAAATCCCTTACAGATTATCTCAAAATCCTCTCTCCAATCTCTCTAGAATGGTAAAAATCTATATTTATACTCCTATTCTAAGATAACTAAACATTCTCCACATTTTTCCTCACATTTACACACTTCTTTGGCTTCAATTTTAATTTCAAATAGTGTAGGGACGGATTTCCCAAGAGGTGCTTCAAGAAATCTTCCAAAAAGCATGCAGATTCATTGAATCTCAGCCATAACCACCCAAATCATGTCAAAATTATCTTGGGCGCTGTCAGCGTGGTTTTAGAAACTGTCAGCACCATATTTTCGTCGCTCTCGAGTTTCTGGCGCAGTCGGCGCCCTATCGGGCGCTGTTGGCGCCCATTCTGCGCAGCTCCACTGTTTTGCTCCGTTTGGCTTCATTTTAGCTCTGTTTCGGCCCATTTCAGTTGCGTTGCATTCCTAACAGATAGAATTACAAAATGAGTATGAAAATAACCTTTATTTAAAGTGTAATATTATTCAAAAATATACAAGGAGTGTAAAAGAGATTAAACATATAAAAACTTATCAAAATGTGTCAAGCCAAAATTTGCTTTATTGATCGTTTTTGCTCCAAATTGCACTATTCTTGCTTCTTTTTATCCAAAAATCCATTTATTGTACCTAAAACAAAAAAATATAAAATAACTTTTTTAAAGTGCAATATCGTTAAAATTAAGCATTAAATGTATATGAAAAATCAAGCAATTTTTAGGCGTGTCAGGGCTCTGTTCTTGAGCTGGGTTAGAGCAGCTTTAGGATGGGGCTTTCAGGGTGGATCTTCTTCGTTTGGTTAGGGGATGATAAGGGGAAAATCAATTTGGAGTTTGGTGGACTGTGGTGGACTGGTTAAATGTCTCTTGGTTTCGGCTGAAAATTTGGGTGGGGAAATTGGCTCTGGATAGTGGTTATGGGTGGCTGGAAGTAGTGAGCTTGCACTCAAGGAGGTTCAGGGAAGCTCTGGTGAGATTTTGGCAGGACTTCGTAAGAGGATTGTGCACATTCCATTTTTGTTATGAAGGGTCTAATTAATAGTCATGACCAATTGGTGGAGCTCAGGCTGCCATTGGCTGGTCTTTGTAAGCTTTGGGTGAGAGCTGACGACACACACATCTAATGGAAGCTTGCCAAAGTGGATGGCCCCAATTTGGAGTTCAAAACTTGGGTGAGGTTCTCATTTCAAGCTTTTCGTCCACTAGGCCGGCCGATCAAGGTGGAGCTGGTGGCTATGGTGGTCAGGGAGCTCAGTGGGACTTAATGGTGATTAACATCAATGTTTGATGTCTGTGGGTAAGGAACTCCTTTGGTTTAGCCAAAAAATGGAAGAGATCCCCTAAATCATGGGATCCTTGGTGTATGGCTCATGTAGGTTGGGCTAGGTGGGTTTAGGTTGGTTCCTATGGTTCACATCTTAGCTGTGGTGGACTTGGATTGGTTAATTTGCCTTAGTTTGGTCACATTTAGAGTTTGGACTCAAAACTGGGGTTTTGGGTCTTCTTGGGTCTAGGTTGTGTTTGGGCTAAATTTTGGGTCAATTAATTGATTAAATAGGCTTTGATAATTGTTATGAAAAGTTTTAAAAGAAATTGGGTGATTTTGAATTGATTTGGAGGGTCAATTTTGGTGGATTTAGCTCATGGTCAATTTTGGGGCATTTGGGCTAGACTTGGGTTTAAATAGGGCTAAGGCTTGGATATGGCTCAATTGATGGTCCAATTTTGTCCTAGGGATTGTGGTGAGAGTTTTTAATATAAATTAGGTGGAGATTTTGGGGTTAGGAGGTCTAATTTGGTGAGATTTGAAATTTTGGTCAAAATTTGGGGTTTTGGCTTATATTATATTTGAGTGAGTTCTGAGTTAAAATTTGGGTCAATTGATGGCCAAATTTGATTTAAGGGAATGTTATGAAAGGTTTGGAATGCAAATTTGGGAAATTGATTTGATCATAGGGTTTAATTTGGGGGAATTTGGTCATTTGATCAAAATTGGGGCTTTTAAATTAGGCTTGAAATTGGGTTCAATTTGGGTTTGGATTTGGTTTAGATTGAGTTTAGGGATGATGAATTTTGATTTATAATTGAATTTGGGGAAGATTGAGGTCAATTTGATGGAAATTGGGGGGTAATTTAGGCATTTTGGGGTTTTGAGGGCAATTTGGAGCTTTTGGTCAAATTGAGCTTAATGGAGTGGTTCGAGTTGCTTTTAGGGACATTTGGAGAGTTTTGGGAAATTTTTGGAATTTTTAGAATTTGAATGACATTTTGGTAATTTTGGGGGTTTTATGGGATATTTTGGGGATTTTGGTGGATTTTGGTCGATTTGAATGTTGGGAAATGTTTTGAAGTAATTTTTGAGAAAAATTTGAGAACTTGTGTAATTTTGGCAATTTTGGGAAAAATTGGGGTTGTATGGGGTAATTTGGCAATTTCTGTGAAGTTTGGGCTAAATGGGTCAGATTGGGAATTTCGGTAATATTAGGATTATTTAAGGATGTTAATCATGATATTAACCTATTTGAGCCATGAGACATAGAAAAGTTCCCCTTTGGATCCTACATGTGTTGGTCCTAACCAAACCCTAGCTTAGAGCTAAGAGATTGGGAAACCACCCACATGAGCTTCCAAAAGAGTAGGGAACCAAGGTTGGGCATGTTTGGTTTAGGGTTTTGGATTAGGAGTGAAAGGGTGAGGTGTTTATGTGTGTGTGTGTGCAAGCCTGACCCTTACTAGATCACCCAGGGTTACTCCTAAAGCTTGACCATCCTATAAGGAACTCCTCTTGAGTTTCCTTATGCTTGGGTCCATCCTACTAAGTGCTAGAGGTTAGTAGCAAGCATATAAAACTCTAAGTGAAGCAAAGGATCATTTTGAATTTCTAGTGGGGAGGGTTCCATCAATAGTCCTCTAAGATAACACCAGGAAATCATATGGCTAGATCCTAGGCTACTAAAGAAAGACTAGACCTCAACAAAAGTGAGGTCAACACCAGGTGGGGCGTGGACTGAAGTATTCACTGAAATATGTATGTAACTGCAACAGTGACTTGTTTATGTCCATGGTGCTTCAGAGATATCTGACTCTGATGCAATGGTGATGGAGCAGCTTGAACAACATATGTTTCCACTAGTAAACATCGAGTTAATGCATTGTTGATTGGGAGCATGTAGATATTTCATTAGATAACCTTTGCATCCTACGCATCAATGAGAGAAAAATGATGGGTGCTTCTGCCTGCAAATTGAATGAAGATAAATCTAAACTCTAATTTTACTTTTTTTTTCTTTCAATTTTTTTTAAAGATTTTCAGGTAATAAAGAGATGCCTTTCTTGGTAGTTGGTTTTGGGCAAACAACTAAAATAACAACTTTAAATCACTTAAAATCTAAAATCCATTTCTTTTCTATCTTAATCTTAATTCTCTTATTTGGGATCTCCCGTCAGTCAACATATTTTTGTTTATGCCCCCTTTTCAATGTTTTGGAGAGGTTTTAAGATATAGAGTCAAGTGGGTACTATTTTGTATTCAGCAATGTTTCAAGCTCTATGTATGTAATATCCATACTTTATGCTGAGTGGACAAGATGGAGCTCTGAACTCAAATGGTGTGTAAATAGAACCTTAAGCCCATTAATGCTAAACCTTGATATCACAAGAGGATTGTAATAATGCTGCTCTTTGAAGAAAGTTATTTGAGAAGTTTTTCCTATTATTATTTGACAGATTGAACTGTCATCCATTGATATTTTTTTATTGTTTTTGTTTACTCCTGAATTTTTTTAACATCAATTCAATCAGCTTTAAAGTATTTCAAATACATTTCATGCTTTTTAGACTACATGCATATTATTGATCTTTTTGGGGGAGCTGAACCATTCGAGTTTTAACTTGGAGATTACGGTAGAGACTTATGCTTTTTGATGATATTTTTGTGAAGGATGAATAAATTCATTGTGCCGTTGAATGGTATGCTTATTATAACCTGCCAAGTCTAGAGCAGTTTGGATGACCACAAATGTTTGTTCTCGTCAACTGTTGCTTCCACACTTTTGGTAGTTTGAGAAGTGCTTGCAAGACATGTTTCAATTCAACATTATATTATTTTTAGAAATGATTTAGTGTTAGATATGTAAATATATCAAAATTGATTAACATGTATATAAATCTTCCTTTTTATATGCTTATATCAAAATTGAATTGGGTATTTTTTTATTTATCTTTTTTCAATTTGAACGTTTTTTTTTTAATTTCATCAAAATTTCTTACTGGTCTATTCTCTCTTAAAAAAATTTAGTAAGATGAGCTACATGTTTTCAGGAAAGTTCGAGCGAGTGTTATGCCGCTGCGGATTGCCATTTTTATTACTCAAGTCACATCAGCAACATAGCTACGAGCGGCAGTTCTATAGGTGCCCGCGGTGGGCACACCAACTGGAGAACTGCAAGTTCTTTAGATGGGCTGACAGTATGTCCGTTTCTACCTTATCCCAACCTGACAACATTAATCAGGGTTCGACAATATCACAACTTGAGAACGTCACTTGTGGTTCGACTGTTTCCCAATCGGACAAGGTTGCTCGAGGTTCTACGGCATCACAATAGGGCAATGTTCTTCGTGACATGCTTCTGCATTTTAAATTGATATTACCGTTTTTTTATTGTAATTTTAACATGTTATTTCTTCTTTTTTTTAGATTTCATGATACTCACTATTATGTGAGGTCCATATCTTTTTTGTACTGTTATGTAAGGGTTTTATTGATTCTAAAATATCTAATAGGTAGACATTGCAGTTTTGTTGAGAATATTGCAACTTCTGCGTGTCAGATTGTTCATTTACTTAACAAACTTACAAATCAACTGTTTTCAAAACACATAAATCAACTAACTAAATAATTTATTCAAAACACATGCAAAATAGTTATTTATTCAGAATCAGCTGTTTTCCAAACGCACAAAACCAAACCGTCAGATGGCTTATCCAGATCAGCTGCTGATCAACAACTTATCTGATAAGCTGGATAAGCTGCAGCTGCCTCAAACAAACCCTTAAGTCTAAAGGCCTTAGTTTAAGTAGAACTAAAACTGAATATATGGAATGCAATTTTAGTAGTAGTAGCTCTTGTGACAAAAATGTAATTATGGGTGATCAAATTATTAAAAGGTGTGAACACTTTTATATCTCGGGTCCATTGTTCAAAGTGATGGTGATATTGATGGGGATATTATTAGTAGAATTCAAGTTGGTTGGTTGAAGTGGAGGAATGTTTCGGGCCTATTGTGTGATAGAATAGTACCTCTTAAACTGAAAGGAAAATTTTATAAGATGGTGGTGAGACCTACAATGCTATATGCCACTGAATGTTGGCCTTTAAAAGTGAATCACAAAACTAAGTTAAGTGTTGCTGAGATGAGAATGATTAGGTGGACGAGTCGCTTTACAATTAGAGACAAAACACGAAATGAATATATCCATGATAGGGTTGGTGTAGCTTCAGTGACAGACAAAATTAAAGACAGTCGTCTTAGATGGTTTGGTCACATTAAACGTCGACCATTTGATGATCCAATTAGAAAAGTACAACAAACAACAACAACAACAACAAAGCCTTTATCCCACTAAGTGGGGTCGGCTACATGAATCCTTTTTCTCCATTATGTTCTATCCAATTAGAAAAGTAGATGTTTTAAATTCTACTTATGTTAAGAAAGACAGATGTAAAACTAAGAAGACTTTGGAATATTATATAAAAATGATCTTAATTTAATAGAATTAAATGAAAATACAACACTAAATAGGACGCAAGGGAGAAAAATGATACATGCAGCCGACCCCACATAGTGGGATAAAAGTATTGTTTGTTGTTGTCCCGACTAGCAAAATTCATGATAAAAACATTAACCACCCTTATTTTTCATTTTATCGAATTATCAATGATTTGATAATAGCACACAAATACATCGATTTAATTGTTAAAAAAAAAATTATATAAATATTAAACTTTATAAATAGTGATGTTCGAGGTGTTACATGTGCAATTATCCCAATTTTTATTGTCGTCGTCTTGATAATTTTTTTTTTTCGTTTTTGGCTCCATGATTGATATTAGATATATAAACACATATAATTAAATGTAGATAGATAAATCTTTCGAGATTAAAAATACTCAATCTCTTAGCTGAGTAAACATTTGTTAATAATAGGGCTGTGCATTAGTTCGGTTTGGATGGATGAGTTTGAAAATTTTGCAAACTAAAATGGATTAAAATTCAGAATCCAATCAATCGAAACAAATAATTGTTCAATAGAACTGGACCAGTTAAATCGAATTTTAATTCGATTTTATCAGTTCAGTTCTACATAAACTAAAATTTAAAATTTTGATATATTAAAAAAACACACATACTAATGCAATGACAAAAATAAAAATAATTGCTAATCACAATTCACTCGTCCCTTTCACCACGTTTTTGCATATATTGAAACAATTTTTAGTCCGTCCAATCTTTTTTTAACTAGAACCACAAATTATAAATTAAAATATATAAAAATTAAAATCATAACCCAAATCATTTTTTTTAAATCAAACTAAACCAATAAAAAAATTTCCGTGTAATTTTGAAATTTAAAACTTTAATTTAATTCATATGAATAATTAATATATAGTATTTTTAAAAAATTTACGTATATTAAATCTCTATATAGATAAATGCATTAAAATTTTTTAACAGTTTTAACAAACATGAACAATTTGATCATTTCTATAAAAAAAATTGTTCTATCATTATTTTCATACAGCTGCAACAAACAAACAAACAACTAACCTTACAATTAACACTTAAATTACTTGGCGGCAGTTATTTACCGGCAGCAACTTCACGCTGTTCGGTTTAGCCCTTATCCAAACATTGCGCACCGCCCTGCCTCAGATCAACGCACCTTTAGAAAAAAAGAAAAAGAAAAATCCTCTTACTGTCGTTATTTTCTGCTGTCCTCGATCGTCTTCCATTCTTCCTCTCTCTCTCTCTCTCTCTCGCTTCGTGTTTCTGATTCTCTGTCATCGTCTGGGCTTGTTTTCAGCTAGGGTTTCTGATTTCTCTGTCGTCGTCTTAGCACTAGAGATGGGTATTTGGGACTCGTTCCTCAATTGGCTTAGAAGGTAATCTTTTTAGTTTTCCTTCGCTTTCTGATGCACAACTGGTATCTGGTACAAGCAATTGATCATGTTAGAATTGAGGGTTCGGGATTGCCGCGGGTGAAGGAGCTCTTGCTTATTGGTTTAGTTTCCTGTTGCTTGTTATCTTTGTATGAGCGCATCACTGTGAAGACCTTGTTGGTCCAGGTTTTGATTTCATATTTTTTGCTTTATTCTTAACGCAGTTGATCTATTTGCTTTTACCCATACTGCGCGGTGGTTGCCAACTTCTTGATGGACTAGAGAATATATATTCTTTTTGATATGACTATAATTGCTACTTCCAGTGAGCGCTGAAATGTTTTTGGCTTTATTAATGTCGGAGAGTAAGTTATGGATTGGGAGTTTAAGGGGCTGTTTGGTTACAAGTAGTATTTAATTCAATTATGATTTATTAAGTTTTGTAAATGCAGATTTAGTAAATCATGGGTATGTTAAATCCTAAAAATGGTTGGCATAGCAAATTTTAAGTTTGATTAAATATTAATAAGCTTTTTGACAAATTTTTTCAAGATTTGGGATTTAAATGTTGGATAGAAAGAAACGCTTTTTGAAGTGGCGTCTTCATTTGAATTCTGCTTTTCCAGCTCTACAAAAATCAGGAATTTAGCCTAAAGTAGGGGGGAAAAATGAGATTTATGTGTCTCAAAGGAAGTTTTTTTTGTAATGATTTAACCCACCTAAATTTGGGCTAAATATTGTGACCAAACAGTCTCCAAGTGATCGATAAATTCAAATCACTTTATGGCTACTAACTAGTCCAATGTGGAACGACATGGCACCTAAAAATTTTAAAGCATGTTGGAAACAAAAGCAGATTTTTGCTGGGATTTTTGTTTTTTTTTTTTAATTTTTATTTTGGTAAACTTGTGAATGGGCTGGAAAAAGATGAAAAGGAATGGAGAGTTAAATGAAAGAAATAAAATTTCCACATTATCTACATGGTATTAATCTGTTTACATTTTAACCCAAGGGCTATAGTGTGCCTCTTGAATTACTGATTGGTTGTAGCACAGACACTTTAAGTTGAGATGGTTTTTCGGGAATGCTTGATACAATTTAAGGTTTTGGAAAGTGCAACATTCTAGGGAGGTCTAATAAATTCCAGAAGATTGCATGGCATATTTCATCATCTAAGTTTTGGAAAGTTGAAACCTTGCATATAAGACTATGAAGTAGTTGAGATAGCGATAAATCTATTCTCACATATGCAGGATATTCTTGATTTTTGTTTGAAAAGATGGTAATTTTTATAGTGGTGAAGAATTTTATTATGGATTGGTTCGGTGGGGTTTTTTTTGTCATTATTGTGAGTTTGAAACAATGATAGGAAGGCTTACTTCTATAGTCATAGTAATGTGCATGAGAGATTTACACGAAGCTTCATTTTGTTGATATCTATTTTGAATGCATTTCATTAAATGGTATTGTCAAGGAAACCATCTAAGGATGAGCGGATTCGTTTATTCACAAGGTTGATGTTTATGATGATCATTGCTCTCAATTTGTTTCTTGTGAATTGAAGGTGCATATGGGGCTATAGTTAGACCATTGAAATACTATACCTTAATTAAATTACTTTTTATGATTATATGTTAAACTTAAATAGCTGCTTGCTTTTCTATAATTAATTTTATTTCTGTTGGATTTGTTTTGGCATTTTTTTCCTTAATTTAAAAATTTGTGCTTTTTGTTATTTTATTTGAAAGATTTTTACCTGCATTGCATGATTTCTATTTTTACCCAAAATTTACATTACATAGAGTTAGGATTATAATTAGACTTGTCATGGTTTCTTGGTTTATCTTCTCAGCCATGCACACATCAAATTAAATTTAATGGCTTGTTGATTGGGAGATTTGTTTTTTTCTTTATGATTGTTAATTTAGCTCTCTTGTAAAATTTATAATTTTTTAAATGTCATGATTGATCAACATTTAGTATTGATTATTGGTTCTTCATTTACTTCATTCATCTGGGTATAATAATTAGAAATTATGAAATCAATGTGTTAGGGAATTTTTTTTTTATTTTTATTTTTTTTTAAAAGAGCGAAAATGCATAATGAGTAAATAATAGGATGTCTTATATAGATTGATCTAGAAAGTAAATTGTATTTAGTTTTTAAGAAATTGTAGAAAGGAAAAGCTTTAGATCAGGATGCAATACTTATTGAGATTTGGAAAGATTTGAATGCTATGAGAGCTAATTGTATGATTAAATATTTTCAAGAAATTTTTTGAGATTAGTGGTTGCATACTGATAGGAGAAGATATGTTTTGACTAATATTTAAGATTAAGGCTGGAAATTATGATAATTACATGGGATTTAAACTTGCTATTCATATAATGAAATTATGTGGGGGTGCAATAGAACATATAATTAGAAAATAACTTATTAGTATTGGATAATCAATTTATTGTTATTCCAAGTAGATCTATTATGGATATGATTTTGTTCTAAGACTGCTAGTGAAAAGTATAGTAGCAAAGAAAGGATCTTGATTCAATTTTTTAATCTCAGGAAGGCATATAATCAAGTATCGTAAGAGTTCATGTGGTGCATGTTAAGGAAGAAGGCACATGTTAAAAGTAAATTGTAGTTATTAAAGGCTATATATGATGGAGTACTAACTATTATTTGATGTAACTACAAAGTGACAAATAAGTTCCCAATCACAATAAAATAGTATCAAGGATCAACATTATGCTCACATACTATTGTATTGATTATGGAGATTTTCACCATTTTCTACTGAAGAAAACCTAGCCATCCATTGTAAGAAAGTTTCACAAAATATTTGTTTCGAAACTTAGAATTATTTTTCTTAGTCATCTTCATTAACCCTTGTGGGTTCTGAAAATTCGATGCCCTAGCCTCTCCCGAAAATAAATGATTAAGGTAGTTTACTTGAGGTTCCAGGTTAAATTTTCAGAATGCTAATGAATTGAAGATAAGACTCCATCCAACGATTTCGCCCTCAGTTAGTGATGACTTTTTAATCCGAGATTTGAGGTTTCTCATAGTTGCTAGCTCCTATGGTTAATTACACCTCCCGATAACAAGAGAGCACTTTCAATTAAGTCTAGTCATTAAGGCGTTGATTACTCAGCATATAGTAGCATCAATTAAAATTGAGTTTTGAATTTTTTTTGGATTTTAGCTTGTTGAAATTTGTCATTATATGGTTAAAAGTATATTGTCAAGGGAATGATGATGAAGTCGATCAAGATCTTATAATTTTATCATCTCGGGTTAACGTGGACCCATTTCTACTTAGAGGATGTATTCGACCCAACCTAATCAAAATATTCTTGTCAGTAACCATGAGTTGCTTTGCTCGAAGGAATTTTATAGGCCCAGGGTGAATGCTTGTTTGATGAGATTTATGATTCATATCTATCAAATATAACTTATGATTCATATCTTAAAATGTAGTGAGCCATTGAGGATTATACAAGCTATAGTCGTGGCCGTAATTCAATGGTGTCATTTGAAGACGAATCATCCAGCAAGAGGGCTGAAGTTATAACTGTATTTGGGTGGCGCCACCTGGCCAAACCACGCAAACAGAAAACACGGGCCACATACTTATTGACACATTGGATTTATGATTGAATGTCGTAGTATATCTAATATGACATTGAATAAATATGGGCTCAAGTCAATCAAGGATTGTCACCCTCAATAAATTGGTGCGGAGGGTGGATATTTTTTTTTTAGTTTTTTGCGATTTCAATTTTAATATTTAATTTTTATAAATTTTTAGGATTTTATCTATTTTTATTAAAATTTATGAAATTTTAATAAACTTATGCCCTTCGGTTTAAATTTTTTATCAACACGACTATCGTATGAAATTTGTATAGTTTTAAACCTTATTGCCTATATCTTGTTTACATATGATTGGGTGCAAAAATTATATGAATTAAATTTCAAATAGACATTTGACTTTAAAGTTTAATTTTGAAAGTTAACCCATTCAATTGAAATCTTCTGTCAACTTGGCCATCATTGAGGAATTTAAATGTGATTTGAACCTTGTCGACTGTTTTCCGCTTACATAGGATTGAGTTCAAAGTGTTGAATTCATTTGCTATGTTACAGACCCTGTAGACTCTACTCTGTTCAGAGATGGTCAGGTCAATGAATTGATCTCATTATTGTATTTATTTATTTATTTATTTATTTTGAGAGAAATATATCAATATTGAGAATATTGGCTTGAGTTAATGATTTTAATAAAAAGTTTGATAATCTTATGTGGATATATAGATAAAACACCGCCAAGTTTTTTTTTTTTATATAAAATAAATATTCAATCGTTATTTCGTTTATCAACTTCAATCCATATATAAAGAGGGATCAAACTAATTAAGTATCAGTCAGTTTTGTTAACTCCAATTCTTTTTAGGAGGATTGAATTGAGCTAGTGGGATTTACTATTCTGTCCTATAGGCAGAGTGTCCTACTTTAGAGCGTGCATAATTTGATATTTTAGATCTTATTTTGAAAGAGATATCCTATAGAAATTCAAATTACTATCATATTTGTTAGAATAACTACACACTTTTCAAAGTACGGTAATTAGAGAATTTCATTTTTTTTTTACTTGCATGGCATTTGCATATGATCAAGTTTTAATATTTATGGTGATTGTAGGAGCCCATACAAATATGTTTGCAAATCTGCATTTTTTTTGGTGCAATTGTGTGATGCACTTTTATGATATATTTGAACTAATTTCAAAATTATTTGCACACTTTTCAATATGTACAAAAATTTTAAGGTCGTGAAGCTGAAGAGAAAATAGCTTGGAATTTGTGCTTATACTGAAGTCATCCATAACATCAAGTGTTTGCGGAGTGATATATCATGAAGTTGCGCACAATATATTTTTTTAAGCTTTAAATTTCACATTTTGTTCGCTCGTATAGAGGGGTTGCAGATTCAATTATGAATTTTGAGATTTTGTGCTCTAATTGTAGATTCAAAATATAACATTTTGCTTGTAATTGGCTGAATTATGAATTTTAATGAGATTTCATTTAAGTTTGTTGCCAAGTAATTAAGCTTTCTATAAAAGCTCATTTTAAGTTTCGTTAGCCCTTCAGCTTTATGTCTTCCCAGCCCAATAGAATAATTTGAATATTCATTAGAGAACTTTGCTCTTGCTCGTGCTAGTGAGCGAACTACGCAGATCATTTCAGGTACTGTTTATGTTTATTGGTGAGTGACTGAGTTCATTACAGGTTGCGTTCGTGCTTGTAGGTGAGCTGTCAAGTCCCCCTGTCGGTTATGCTTATGTATTCAAAAAGTGTTTTTATTTTACAATTTGCTCCTCATTTAAACTTTTATATTTTGATTAATTTGACTTTTTATTTTTTTTAAAGTTTTGTTTAAGTCATTTTTTTAGTCGAAAATTTAGCAGCATTTTGGAATCCTCTCCTCGTTTGGGGATGTAATTAGCTGATAAAGGCCCGTTACTAGTCTAATACGACGAGTATGGGTGGTGTTTTATAACACCAGGTTTATATGTTTCAACCTACTGATCTAAAAAGATGCATATAGGTCTTCAGGACCTGGATAAATATCTAAACTAGATTTTCACGGTAGATTGGAATAACCCGAATGGGTACTTAATTGTTCCTTGTATTATACCTTAGTGCGAGGCCGGCGAACTCAGACTGACTAAATGACGAACCTGTAAAGCTAATTACTAAATATATCTGTATAATAAATTTTTTTGTTTTTGGTAGAGAGAGTGGAGAGATTATTGGGTGGTGGTGAATAGGGGCTGTGCAGGTTGAGCTGAACAAGCAAATGGAGTGGAAGATGTGTTCGGGCATTGTAATTGTTGAGGAAAATGAGAGGGGCAGGCTTCAGCTTCTGTAGTAGAGGGGAGGAAAGTGGAGCAGCAGAGGATTGCTGCTCACAGCTCAGATGAAGCAGTAAGCATCTGAGAGCTGTCGCTTGAAGGGGATTTACTGCTTGAATGGGGCTGCTTTGGAAATAGGGGTAGCAGCTGCAACAGGAGCGACAGTGATACTGACGAGAGAAAGTAGACTGGGAAGGAGATCTCGAGTAAGAGATTGAGGGAAATGTAAGAGTTGCTGTAGCTATGGAGTCGGGTAACAAAGATGAAGTTAGCTGCACCTGGGATGAAAAGAGAGGAATACGTCCCTTACTGTGTGTGAGGGTGGCTTTGGGGATGGTCTGTATGGGAAACTGGTGTTTAATCAAGCTGTAGGAGTTCTGCAGTGAGATGATGGAAGGAAGATTGGGTGTTGCTGGGACAAGCTTGCTTGCTGGAGATTACAACAGGGAGGAGTGCAGATCGAGGAGTAAATGGGTTCAGTCTGGAGAAGAATGCTGCCTATTATGGCGAACTGTGAGGATTTTTGTTTTTTTTGTTTTTTACTTTTTTGTGTTTTTTTGGCAAGTAGACTTAGGTTCAGAGAGGGATGTGGATTGCCAGTGGCAGGCAGAAGTGAAGAGATCGATTGTTGGCGTTGTATTGGTAAGGGAAACGTGTGAATCTGTTGGAGAAAGGCAGCATCTGGATGGAGTTCGGTGTTGGAAAGTTTTGGTGGAGTTTGGCTTCATGCGGATGATGAGGAGAGGTTTATATATAGAGTATGATTTTTTTAAAATATACTAGGAATATATACTTACGTAAATTTTCTGTTTTTTTTAGGTATCACTTAACTTAAACTAATATGGTTTGATAATTTGATAGAAATATATATATTAGTTTGATAATTTGATATATATATATATATATATATATATATATATATATATATATATATATATATATATATATATATATATCTAAAGGAAAGGCTTAAGGCCAATTTCATTGAAATAGGGAAGATACAACATAAAGTTTTTTTTAGGAGAGGACCCAACAGGTGAAGTCCTACGCCTAAGTTACAAAATATAAGGATGGCTTAAAGTGAGTAGGATACATAAGACATCAAAGAAATAAAACATGCAAACATGCAAATATGCAAATAATAAAGACTAAGGAGGAGATCTCCTAGTCTTTCCCCTTCCTTGAGATTTTGAGTGGAAGTCAGAAAGCAAGTTTTGAAGTATTGTTCCATTGTCATTAGAGACCTGACTATCATCTACTATGTCTCCTAGCTGAATATAATAGTCACCCTGTTTCTTTTTCCGAGAAGTGTAAACTTGCCATTCTTCATCTGAAGACTGGTCTGTCTCATCAATGAGAGGAAATGGAGAGGTCATTGTGGGTTCCATTTGCTTGCGTAGGACATTTGTTCAATACTTGGTGGATTCCTTTCTTCCTGTTGAATTTGTGCGCAAACCGTTCAAACTCCAAAGCTTTAGTGGCAACGATAGAATCGGTTCAATCGCACGAGGTGAAATAGGGGGAGCTATCTCCTCCCCTTGAAGATGTGGGTCTTCTGTAAGTGGGTGGAGAACTGGAGGAGAAACCACGTTCCCCCCTGCCTCTCATGGAGAGGCGTATGATCTGTAATCTTATGAACAGGAGCAGAAGGCGAAACAGAAGTCGATTCTTTGGATTGAAAATTAATATTTTTATCTGTTGCCTTTCAAGTGTCAGGAATGAGATTAACATCTTGTGGATCAACTATTATCACTAGAGGGACCTCCGGATTTTCAGGCTGGTATTCGGTGATCCGTGGACATCAGCAGAAGAGTTAGATGGCATTGCAGGTGACACTTCAACAGAAACCTCAGGAGGTAGGGTGTGGGAGGCCAAACCGATAGTGTTTCCCACCGAGGGAGCTTGCGGCTTTAAATTTGGGTGTAGCCTATAACAAGCAGTAAGACTATGGCCAAACATTGAATAATGCGAACAATAAGGAGGGTGAGAACCCATCTCCACTGGTTGCCAATACCCTGTATGCCCAGATCCAATCCAAACCTCATCAGGATACGGCTGTGTAACATCACGTTCAACCCGGAACCAAGCATCCGATGGACGAGTGTTTTTTAAGGTCGGTGTATCCACCTGTAACGGTTTTCGAAACCCTTTGGCAAGTGAGAAGAGAATCTCGTAGTTGAAGTGGTGATATTTAAGCCCAGGGAACGTGACCCATACTGATAAAATAGGAGATTCAGCCTTTGGATCAAAATCAACTGTCCATTTGAGAACCTTCATGATTATGTTATCAATTTTTATCATTTTGCGGGAGAAAACAGAAGTATAGTCCGTATCAGTTGTGAGATGAATCAGAACATGTCTACCATCAAGCGAGCCAACTTTCCAGGGTCCCGCAAGCTTCAAATTGTCGGAAAAATGGCGTATAGTGTCCATTTTTGGACGTCCGTACAAGAATTTTCCCACCAGAACCAGATGGCACGAAGAGGCGAGAATATTTGTGTCTTCCTCCGTGAGAAAAAGTGCGGGCTTGCCATTCTTACGGCCCAACTTGCGAATGAATTTGTAGTTTCCATTCCCAAGTTCGAGGGGAAAGAGAGAGAGAGAAAGAGAGAGAGAGAGAGAGCTATACATATTATTCTGCATCGCAAAGTGCCTCATAATGCATGATGTTAGACTTGTGCATAGGTTAATTTGTGTTTCACATTCATGTGGGCTCGCCAAATATTTTTGACTTTGTGTAGCATTGATATAAATTGTCTTCATGAATGCTTGTTGTTTGTATAGTATTCTAAGCTCCCTAGTTGGGTTGTGACATCAGAAGCTTGAAATACTAAGGTGGGAATGAACTGTTGGATGAAAAAAAGTCCATAACTTCAATTTTCTTAGTTCAATATTTTTTCGCTTAAAAATTCTTTTTATAAACATTTTAAAGTCTTATAAAATATTAAAGAGCCAACTATATTTAAAGTTATTTTAAACAAAAATTCATTCAAATTTAAATTTATACAACAGTTATTATTTTGAAAGATAATGTTATAAAAATTAATAGAATTGGAGATAAAATTATAGAAATGAAGATTATTATTGATGCTAAGATTTTTAATATTATGAGTGCTTATGCTCCTCAAGTAGGTTTAGATGTAGACTCTAAACATAAATTCTGGAATGACTTAGAAGACTTAATACACTTGGTACCCCTTGAAGAAAGAATTTTTATTGGAGGAGGTTTAAATAGATATGTCGGTACAGTGGTAGAACATTTCAAAAATATTCATGGTGGCTATGGTTATGGAGTGATTAATGAAGAAGGTAGAACCATATTAGATTTTGCTTTAACGTATAATTTGGTTATTACTAATACTTTATTGAAGAAAAGAGATGAACATATTATTATTTTAAAAACTGAAAAGATGCCTGAGGAGCGGAGGAAGAGTATTTTGGTGCCCGTTTTTAAGAATAAATGGGATGCACAAGAGTGCAAATTATATAGGAATTAAATTGATGTGTCATACTTTAAATTTATAGGAGAAGGTAATTGAACATAGGCTAAGGCGTATTACCAAGATTTCTTATAATCAGTTTGGATTTATGCCGGGTAGGTCTACTATAGAAGCTATACATTTATTGAGAGGTTTGATGAAGAAGTACAGAGATAATAAGGAGGATCTAGATTTGATTTTCATTGATTTAGAAAATGCTTACGATAAGATTCCAAGATATATCCTTTGGAGAGTTCTTGAGAAGAAAGGTGTTGATATGACTTATATTCAAATCATTAAAGATATGTTTACTAGAGTTGTTACTCGTGCTCAAACTGAAGGAGGATTGACCAAATATTTTCCTAATTCTGTTAGTTTACATCAGGGATCGGCTTTAAGTACATATCTTTTTGCTTTAGTTATGGATGGTCTTATTGGACATTTACAAGAGGATGTACTTTGGTGTATGCTTTTGCTGATGATATCCTTCTCGTGGATAAGACGAGAGAAAAAGCCCAGGAAAAATTTGAATTATGGAGGTCTACATTGGAGTCTAAAGACCTTCATTTGAGTAGGACTAAAATTGAATACATGAAATGTAATTTTAGTAATAGTAGCGCTAGTGATAGAAGTGTAACTTTGGGTGATCAAATTATTAAATGGTGTGAACTATTTAGATATCTCGGGTCTATTGTTCAAAGCGATGGTGATATAGATGGGGATGTTAATAGTAGAATTTAATTTGGTTAGTTGAAGTGGAGGAATGCTTCAGGCCTATTGTGTGATAGAAAAGTACTGCTTTGACTAAAAGGAAAATTTTATAACATGGTGGTGAGATCTGCAATGCTCTATGTTGCTTAATCTTGGCCTTTAAAAGAGAAACATAATACTAAGTTAAGTGTTGCCGAGATGAGAATGATTAGGTGGATGAGTGACTTTACATAGAGACAAAATGCGAAATGAATATATCCTTGATAGGGTTGGTGTAGCTTCAGTGATGGGCAAAATTAGAGAGAGTCACCTTAGATGGTAAGGTCACATTAAATGTCAACCATCAGATGATCCAATTAGGAGAGTAGATGTTTTAGATTCGACTTATGTTAAGACATGCAGAGGTAGACCTAGGAAGACTTGGGCTTATTGTATAAAAATGATTATAATTTATTAGAATTAAATGAAAATATGACACTAAATATGATGCAATGGAGAAAAACGATTCATGTAACGGACCCCACTTAGTGGGATTAAGGCTTTGTTGTTGTTGTTGTTGTTGTACTTTACCTATCTCTTGGTGCTCCATAGTGTTTGTAGATCTAATTTTTATTATTCATGCTTTTTATTTAAGTTTTAGTTGAAAATATTTTACAATTATAATATGAGTTAAACAACGTATTGATTGAAATGTTTATAAATTATAATAATTCATGATTTGAGAATACTCTATACATGCTTAGAGTAGTATATATTCATTCGTTATGAAAAATCAATAATAAAATAATAAATTGAGATAATAAATGACTCAAGTTTATTACTATTCTTATTTATTGCATATAAAATATCTTTCAATAGAGTCTCCGTCTGTATGCGTACTATAAAATTATATAGTTTTGTAATTTTTTTTAAAACTTACCTAAAAGTAAGGTAGTTGTTATCATTATTATTATTATTATTGACGTGTAACTCATTGAGGACTGTGCGTGTGTATGTGTGTGTATATATGAAGACATGCCATATGTATTTTTTTTCTATTAAACATTTTCTTTAAACAATTTAATCTTCCGAGAACTGGACATTTACATTTACAAGATTACATCAGGGATCAACTTTAAGCACATATTTTTTTTGCTTTAGTTATGGTGCTCTTTCTGGACATTTACAGGAGGATGTACCTTTGTGTATGTTTTTCACTGATGATATCCATCTTGTGGATAAGAATAGAGAAAGTGCTCCGGAATAACTTGAATTATGGAGTTCTACATTGGAGTCTAAAAGCCTTTGTTTGAGTAGAACTAAATCTGAATACATTGAATGTAATTTTAGTGTATTAGCTCTAGTGACAGAGTTATAACTATGGGTGATCAAATTATTGAAAGGTGTGAACGCTTTAGATATCTCAGGTTTATTGTTCAAAGTGATGGTGATAGAGATTGAGATGTTACTAGTAGAAATCTAGCTGGTTGGTTGAAGTGGAGGAATGCTTCAGGCCTATTGTGTGGTAGAAAAGTACCGCTTAGGCAGAATAAAATGGTTGAGACCTGTAGTGCTCTATGGCGCAGAATGTTGGCCTTTAAAAGAGAAGCATAAAATTTATTTGTGTTGTTGAGATGAGCATGCTTAGGTGGATGAGTGGCTTGACACTTAGAGGCAAAATGCAAAATGAATATATTTGTGATAGGGTTGGAGTAGCTCCTGTGGCAGACAAAATTAGAAAGAATTGTCTTTGATGGTTTGGTCACATTAAACATCGACCATCTGATGAAATCCAGTTAAGAGAGTATACGTTTTAGGTTCGACTTATGTTAAGAAAGGCAAAGACAGACCTAGAAAAGACTTGGACATATTGTACAAAAAATGATTTTTATTATTAGATTTAAATGAAAATATGGCATTCAATATGCACAATGGAGAAAAAGCGTTCATGTAGCCAACCCCACTTAGTGGTATAATGGCTTGTAAAAATAAACTTTGTATTTGGAGGAATGTACTTAGGAAAAGTCAAAATTTTTTAATCTATGTAAAAGTTTAACTATATATTATTTACATTCTATTGATATAAAAAAAAAAGAAAAAATTGCTATAAGATAACAATATATTTATCCACATGTTTAGAATAGTTGAATATCATTTTTTGTTCAAACTATTTTCCTTGATAAAGTATCTAAAATAAAAGACCATATTTCATTAAATTTTATTATCTCTTCTTTTTATGTTATTTTTTATTGTTAATTAGTTGATCACTATATTATTATTTTTTAATAAATAAATAATTTTCTTATTGTGTGTAGCTCGTCATATATATATATATATATATATATATATATATATATATATATATATATAGTATAGGGTTTTAACAAATTTAATAAGGCTTCTCTAATCTAAAACTTTGGTTACTATAATCTTTATAATGTTATTTGCATATTATTGGTGACCTTATGTTTTTTTTTTAAATATTTCTGATTTTTATAAGATTTGATGCATTTTTAAAATCGAGTAATATGGGTGTGCATTGAGGCGAGTCTCAATGCTATTTACAAAACATATGCAGTGAGGCCTATGTCTCATTATCCCAAGATGAGGCGTATGCCTCACCCAGGATGAGGTGCGCCGGTTGTATACAAGGTTAGAGAGTGTCATCTTAGATGGTTTGGTTGCATGTTTGAGACTTGAATTATGTTCAGAAAAGTAGAGGTAGACCTAAAAAGATTTGGGTATGTTGTATAAAAATGTTCTTAAATTAATAGAATTAAATGAAAATATGGCACTCTATAGGACAAAACGGAGAAAAATGATTCATGTAGACGACCCCACTTATCGGAATAAATGCATGTTGTTGCTGTAATGCCAAAATTTGCCATGGGTTGAATAATTGTTAATGGGTTTATTTTGTTTATTTTTCTATCTTTACATTGTTTTCTTCGGTCTTAAGATGCTCACTTACAAGGGTTTTATCAGTATAATTTTTCTTGAGCATCCTAGTTTGTTCGCCTCTATTTGGGGGCTTCTAAATATTTTAAAAGCTTCAATCGCAATATTGTTGACAGTTAGGCATGCTCACATCATAGCTTGAGCAATAGCACAAAATACAGACTTACCTTGGATTTTTATGTGCAATTTGCAGCTGCACTTGCCTTGTTATTGTTCACGAAAACAATGGTTCTTGATACATTTCAGAAGTTAGATGCAGTTCTATAGCTGTTTTTTTTTATAAGTTCGTTGTGCCAGCTAGTTTTTCTTAGCATAACAGTTTTAAGGTGTATTTACATACATACCACACAGTTCTTATGTATATACATTCTAACACCAAAGCATTCATATTTACATGCATACTACTGAAATAATTACCATCATCACTACCTTTTTAAAAGGGAAATACACCTTTTCATACATAGGTTTATGCACCAAGGTGTTATAAGTGTAAATATCAAACTTTGTGTGTTTGATAAATAAATACATAAGGATTGTGTGGTATGTGTGTAAATTTCCCTTAATTTTAATATCTAAAGTTGATGGCAGGTATCTTTTTCTAGTTCTAAAAGCATATTTTGCAGCTTGTTCTTCAAGCAGGAAATGGAACTCTCACTTATTGGACTTCAGAATGCAGGAAAAACTTCGCTTGTTAATGCTATTTCAGTGAGCCAACTTGATATTTGATTTTTGGTATTCTTGTTTTTTTCTGTAATTTACATAAAATTTAATCTATTTTATGTTTTCAGACAGGTGGCTACAGCGAAGACATGATTCCAACTGTATGTGCCATAACTTCAGAAAATTAATGATTTTAACTCTACTTTACTTTGTATATCTGGAAGCCATTAATCCTACTTCTTCCCTAAAAAAGGTGGGTTTTAACATGCGCAAAGTGACGAAGGGCAATGTGACCATAAAGCTCTGGGACCTTGGAGGTCAACAAAGATTTCGCACCATGTGGGAACGGTATTGTCGCGGTGTATCTGCAATCATGTAAGTCTAAATAACTTTATCTATTTTCTTCCTTGAAAGTGTGCTTTTTGCATTACTATATCAAATATTACAAAATGTGTCACAACTATGTTCTGAGCAATTACAAAATGTGATCTATGATAAAAATTAATAAGGAGAAGAGCATTTTACGCATTTACATTTCTACATTTTTCTATGTAAACTTAGTTTTTTTCTATAGAGCAAGATTTTTGTATTTGAAATTTATTTTACTTTTACGCAAAACCAATAGATTTTGTGTCGACCAACAATACGTTTCATGTTTAAGGGCAAACTCACTTATACCGGAGTTAACCCAAGTAACAATTGAGGATAAAATATTATTGCTGAAGTGAAAACCACACAATTGAAAGGGGAAATTACAACATGACATAAAAAAATCTGAAATTGTGACAGATGACAACAAGTCAAACTAGGTTGGATCGCAGGTGATGGTGGTGGCTATTGGGGGGTTCAACATGGGGGCAGTAGGTGGGAGGAAATTCATGTAAAGGAAGTGTCAGCCGACCCTCTTGGACCGGTCCAAACCACAATATTCTGTGGTACTGTAGTAGAGATCGCAGACGACTCCATGCGGTATGGTAGCTAAAATCAGGACACTGTAGCAGATTACGCCAAAGGGAGTCTGCGGGCATCTCCCACTTCAGTCCCCCGAGATCGAGGGAGCTTCGATCTCATCTGTTGAAGCTTCTGTTACATCATAGCAGTCAGGTCGGCCCTGTTAATTGTTGTGGAGCTATTGTAACTTCCCAATAAGTCACTTCTCTAGGTATTATCATTCCAAAAGTGCATCCTGATAAAATAAATTTTCATCCATTCTGGGCACAACTTAAGCTGGAGTTGCATATTGACGTAGGTTTTCACGAGCCAAATCTTACGAAAGTAAATCTTTAATCTGCTTCTCCCACTCTTTGTACTCAGTTGAATGTATGTGATGAACAAGTCTATCAGGAGGAATAAAATCTAGAACGACATCTATGGCAGATTGTGCCATACTGAAGTATAACCACTCAAGAGGGGCATCTTCTTCTTCCTTTTCTTATCTAAAAGGACCTGAATCCTACTGTAGGATGGTCTTTCCCTGAAATAATCCTAAGGCAATTTTCAACGCTGTGGTTCATCCATTCTTTCTTATCAACTATCGGTGCATACACTGTTGAACTGATTTTAATACCCAAACGACTCCATATAGTCTTCCAAAGGTGGTGCAAAAGAGTCTCATCTCTGATATGTTGGACCTAACTCACTAGGGGAAACTCAAGTGGTAGACTACACATCTGAAAATTTTGAAATCCATAAGAGGTTGTCCTATATATGATATTGGCTTTTCATACTCATGTCCGCTTTGGACATCTAATGCTAGTCTTGTTGATGCCCTTCTCAATGCCCGCAAAAAAGGTAGTTTTAGGCACCACAATCTCACACTTTGCCTAAAATGCCTATTACCTTCGAGTCATTGCAATCTAGAATAGTTACTATTAACTCAGCGGGATGGGCTGAATTGGAATTGATGACGTCTATTTCTCATTGGCTGGCAGCTGACACTCCTTTGTGTTTTCACTTTTTTTATTGTCATTGTCGATTTCTTCAACTATTTTTGCTCGGTGAAATAGACTGAACCTCTTTTTGAGCAATTTGATGCATTGTGCCCAAACCCATGACACTTGACGTACTTTCTAGTTGGGACATATTTTAGAACACATGTTTGCTCTACTTTTTCTCTATTCTGAATCAGTTTCTTTCTCAGACAGGCTCGGCTTGGATGTTTCCCTTGGTATTCTTTGACATTAAGATTCTGAGGTTGAACCCCACTTGATATATGTGATTGTCATTCTGTGATGTTGTCTCTCCACTTTTATAGTCAAGGGTTGAACATCTGATATGTAATGAATTGATACGTACTGACACTGCAACTTCCATTTAAGCTTGGAAAAGGTAGTGACCTTGTCTTTTTCCTCACATGGGTGTAGGTGCTTCAACTTTTCCTATTAAAATAATCCACTCTTCATTAATTTGTTGATGGCTAGTTTTAACATTCTGTCTAGTGAGAATTCCTGATAAATAAAAGTTCCAAGGTTTGAAGTCATTCGATGAACTCGTCCGAATCCAAGTGATTGCCAAAACATGACAAATTTATCGATACTTCAAAATCCTTGCTTAGAAATTTCGGGTTAAATTTTCGGGGTGGAGGTTCTTTATCATTGAAATCTGCATTGTGTAAGATATTCACTCCATTCATTCGATCTAGTAATTCAATGTTGTGGCTATGGGTACTCGTCCGGATCACCTTCTCTCGAAGGCGACAGACCTCTATTGCAATTGAAGGATTTCTTGCCGCACATCCTCTATAGATGGTTCCTGGACTTTTTTGCAAATTTCTCATAAACGACATCGCGACATTTTCTTCCATCCAGGACTTTGACAAATATCTCTTTGGTGGCGTGATTAGCGTTTAAAGTGTAAGTAGGGGGTGAAAGTGGGTGCAAGGATGGTTTGAATGAAAAAGAAGGGGAAAAACTTTTCTTTCGAGGGAGTTGGGGGTGGGGCTGATTCGGCAACCTTTGGATAAGATCAAGGTTATGTTAGTTTTGATAACAAATGATACCGGTGTTAACCCAAACAATAATAGATAGCAAACTATTATTGCTGAAATATAAATAGGGAAGTTGCAACCACACAACTGAAATGGAAAATTACAACTTAGCAAACAAAAATCTGAAATTGTGACAAATGAAAACAACAACTCAAACTAAAGGTGGATTGCAGGCAATGATGGTGGTTGTTGAGGATCCGAAATGGAGGTGGTGAGGTGGGACTGCAGAGTAAGTTTCAAATATGACAATAGAACATCAAGTACTTGTCTTTATGGGCGGCAGCATGGTGGAATTCAGGTTCTCGAAGGCTGGAGCAGCAGATATGGATAGGGAGGCTGTGCAGGAGTGGTTAGATGGCAAAAACGTGGTCCGGGATGACGGGAACACCAGCTGAGAGGATTTTTGGTGGCTGGAACAACGATGGAAGCAAGGGGGAGCACTGTAAAACAAAGGCAGTGAAGAGGGAGGCTGTAACGGGGACGACGACAATGACAGAGGTGGCAAGCAGGCATGGGGCTGTAGGTGACAACAAAGGCGGTTTTGGTGTGTTGGGGGAGGGGGGGGGGGGGGCGGTGGGACTGCGGAAGTTACGCTGATGCATATGTTACAGAGGGTGGGAAAGTCGAGGATAGTAGTTTAGATTGAGATACAACCAGAGCACTAGTCTTCCTAGGATACAGTCCTAGAATTGAACACAATAGATGCTTTCTGTCGGAATAATTGACTTAAAATACGAAAACAACATATTTATAAACCTAAGGTAAATAGGAGTGGACCCCATCTAAACAACAACAATAACAACAACAAGCCTTTATCCCGCCAAGTGGGGGTCGGCTACATGAATTCTTTTTCTCGATTGCGTTCTATTGAGTGCCATATTTTCATTTATTTATAATAATTTAACATCATTTTTATACAATATGTCTAAGTCTTTCTAGGTCTACCTCTGCTTTTCTTAATATAAGTCAAATCTAAAACATCTACTCTTCTAATCAGAGATCATCAAATGGTCGACATTTAATGTGACCAAACCATCTTAAGATGACTCTCTTTAATTTTGTATGCCAGTGGGGCTACATTAACCGTGTCATGGATATATTCATTTGACATTTTGTCTCTAAGTGTCAAGACAGTCATCCACCTAAGCATTCTCATCTCGTCAACACTTAACTTTGTCTTACTCTTCTCTTTTAAAGGCCAACATTTTGTGTCATAAAGTTGCAGGTCTCACCATCGTCTTATAAAATTTTCCGAACCATTCCTCCACTTCAACCAACCAATTTGAATTCTACTTTTAACATCCCCATGTATATCACCATCAATTTGAATAATAGACCCGAGATAGATAAAGCATTTACACCTTTTAATGATTTGATCACTCATAGTTACAACTATGCCACTAGGGATACTACTATTACTAAAATTACATTCCATGTATTCTATTTTAAATCTACTCAAACGAAGACCTTTAGACTCCAATATTGGCCTCCATAATTTAAGTTTTTTCTAAACTCTTTCTCTAGTCTTGTCCACAAGAAGGATATCATCAATGAAAAGCATACACTATGGTACATCATATTGTAAATGTCTAGTAAGAGCATCCATAAGTAAAACAAAAAGATATGGGCTTAAAGACGATCCCTGATTTAATCCAACTGAAATCGGAAAATATTTGGTCAATCCTTCTTCTGTTCGAACACAAGTAGTAACTCTAGTATACATATTTTTAATGAATTTAATATAAGTCATATCAACACCTTTTTTCTCTAGAACTCTCCAAAAGATTTTTCTTGGAGCCTTATCGTAATCTTTTTCTAAATCAATAAAAGTCATTTGTAGATACTTCTCCATCAAATCTCGCAATAGATGTATAGCTTGTATAGTAGACTTGCTCGACATAAATCCAAGCTGATTATAAGAAATCTTTAGGAGAGAAATTCACATAAAAGAAGTGTTGACTGGCTCTATTGGGCCCTACTGTAGCTGAACACGCCGATGGGGTCGCTGCGGGCAGCTCCCACGTCACTCACAGACTCAGATTTCAGGGAACACATTCTAGGAGATAAGTAGCAATTGACAAAGCAGAGATTCAAAGTAGGGAAGTAGGTCCGGTGGCCTGGCAAATTTCAGTGAGATGAGGTACTGTGAATTATTCAAAGAGATTAGAATTCCAAGATCCTTTTTCTTTCAAGAGAAATTGTATTGGACGGTTCACAAAGTCTTCAAGGTGTTTTAAGCAAATTGAACGATCATGGTCAAGCTGCCTCCTATCACTACAGTTTTTGCATGTGGCTGAAAAGCCTGAAGGTGTTCATTAGAAATTGAGAATAAGGTGGAAGGCATATTCAAAACTGTTTATTATGCGAATATTGTAGCAGCGGGAATAATTGTAACACAATGGTAGAAAAATACTTGCAGCTAGATACTATTAGTTCAATGCTTTAGGAAGTTTAGTACTAAGATTATATATATGAAAAGCATTATATATTTGGTTGTTCGGTAAAAGGTATATTTAAAGATTTTAAAATACGAAATTAGTTAGGAAATGCTAGTACTCAGTGGTGCTGATGGTGTTTGTTGTGGACAGATGGTCCAAATGAGTGTAGGACAGTAATTTATGCTATTTCTGTTATTAGTCCCCCTCAAGTAGAAAGACCATCCAAAAAAACCCCAACAGTCATGAACAGAGAAAAGAGGGATTTTGGTTGCTTTTAAACCACGTAGAACTGTGCTTGGATGTGTCACCACATTTGGCTATCTAGAAAAATCCCAATAGTTATTTAGCTAAAAAATAAGAGGTTCTTGGCTGCCTTTATACCACATCGTTTGTATAACAAAATCATATAACCACAATCATCTTAGACCATAAAAAAAAAAGAAAAAACGCAAGAAAAATATCTATATTAAACTTACAGTTGCCTAAAAGTGATCCATGCGGTAGAAGAATGAAAAAGTAATTTGCAATGAATTGAAAGTCTGCATGAACATCATTGCATATACTGTCGTTACAATAAACAATAGTTGCTTTTTCAACACATTACACAAATAAAGAAAATGCAGCGTACAAAATCCTTTCACCCATTAATTATTGCATTTGTAATTTGCTCTCTTAACTCCATCATCTCTCCAAAGACCTTTCCCATCTTGACTGCATATGTGATATTCATATGCCTCAGTTGGTGTATGTGATTGATCCTCATCTGCATTACTGAAATTAATATCACTACGTGAATGATGCTATGGAGAGCTATCGTAGCACCCATAATCTTCACTTTTTTTAGTGAAAGGGTAGGTGGGCATATCACACTAAATAACCCATTTTTTTTCCAAAATCCAAATATTCTTTTATGAACACACTTAAAGAAAAATGTTTCTTGTTGAACAATATGTTGGTTCTTTCAAAATCCAAAATATGATATTTTATATTAGATAATAATTTTAGATGTTATCTTTTTAAAGGATATTCAGCATCAACCAAATAATATTTTTTTATTGCAAGTTTATTTGTTAGTTTTATAATGCAATAAATATTTTATTTATTCATATTCAAGTAAATCTGGAGGCGGCTTCAAAAAGTTGTATTTGTGAATTCGCATGGTATATTTGAATATATGACTTCCGTGAGCATCTCTTTTTTCATCCGACCATTACAAAATTGAAACACATTAAAATCACATACAAACATAATTTTTTGTGTTGGTGACTCACAACATCCATTATATACAATCTTTTCACTGTCGGACATGTGTGCATTCACCTGTATTCCTTCAATTGCTTTAATACAGTTTTAGATCATTTATGTAAGATATTCGGGTTACGACAATAAATTTAGGAACAAATAAATACAAACAATTACCTTGACATATGGTATAGAACATTGATTACGTGATTAGAAGTTGCATGTGGTGTGTTAGAGTCATTGATGCATGAAACAACTAATTGTGAAATCTGATTTATAACGAAAGCTACACTATCTTTTTTTCTTTTTCTCAACTCTTGAACATTTGGATCGACTAGTTGATTCACCTTCATTGAAGCTAGGGCTGGGGCCTTCACTGTAGTCAACAGTCTGCTCAACATCTACATGCTCAGCTCTGCCAACAAGCCCTTTCTCGTTTGGTACTTACGCATGATCACTCGTGGTCACGACTCCACTAATGATATGATCCAACTTTTTTTCAAGCTCAAGGTCAATGCCATTGAACTTAAATTTTTTGGCATTTGACACGACCTACAAATTAATGGATAAATTGATATGTTAATGTAATTGCAAAAAAAAAAAAAGGGTGAAGGCTTGGACGTTTCATAAAATTTCACCTCCGATCTCTTGGCTCACAATTCTTTCGAAACATCGATGGTTTGCTTTACTGGATCCAAACCCCAATCCGTGGATCCCCACTTTAACTCTTTTCATATTTTTCTGTCTTTTTTAATCGATCTCATTTATTTTTCAATTGTATTCTATAATATTTCATTCTCGTGCTTTCCTTGAACTTTTTTTTTATTATATTTTACCATTCTATATTGTTAGAATAGGTGGTTAGCCTATTTCCCATTCCACCTCTTTAGAACAGAGATCACAAAATATTAGCTTTACTTCTTTTTCCCATATGACAGACGAACTGATATTGTTATCTTAACCATGACGACTACTAACATGAAAAGAATTAAGTAACATAAATGTGTGGCAGAGACTCATTAAGACGTAAATTCCCAATTAAAATCCCACAACTTGAAAAGGTAACAAAAAAGAAAAATTTGATGAGGCATTAATCATATACACAAAACCGCATCATCACCACCAACACACCATCACAACTACATCTTCACCACTAGCATACCATCACAACCAACATATTACCACCGAACACACCATTTTGACCAAGACACCACCACCATCCGCGCATCATTAACATTGATATACCACCACCAAATCATCATCACAACCAACACTACTACCACCTCCACCTCTACAACCACCTCCACCACCACCACACCATCACTCCCACCACACCACCACCACACCACACAACCAACACACCACAACCACAACACCATCACAACCAACACACCACCACCACCACCACCACCACCACCACCACCACATCAACACCCACTTACCACCGCCACAACATTATCACAACCAACACACTAAACACTAACACTACCACCACTATATCATCAACACCACCACACCACGACACCACCACACCACGACACCGCCATCACCAGATCATCAACACCAACAAACCATCACCCCCACACCACCACCACCACCACACCACCACATCAACACCAACAAACCATCACCCCCACATCATCAACGCCATCACACGACCACCACCACATCATCACGACCAACATACTACCAACCAAAACACCAACTTCCAATAGCAAGCCATCATTAACAATGCCTGCAAAGCACCAATAGCAACCTATCATACACAGAAAAGCCACAAACTAATAGCCACCCACATAGACAATGGCTGCAAAGAACTAATAGCCACCCACATACCACTGGACGCAACCTCCAAATGTTATAGAAAAGCCATAAACCTCAAACAACAAGCTAGAAGCAATGCAGTGTAATAAATACTTCAATTCCTTGGTTGAGGGAAGGCACAAACCGTGAACATCATCACCAGAAACATCATTGAATCACAAATCGTAACGAGCAAAGGGCCAAATTGCAAAGTCCAAAGGGCCAAAACCGCAAAAATCACAGACATCCAAATTTCACTGAAAAAATAAATGCAACCGGGCGTTACCCCTTACTAAAAATATAGAATCATTATATTTCCATAGAGCATAAACACAACTTGGAAAGAGAAATCCATACATGGCTCAAGCCACAAACCACAAAAAACTAAAGTGCATAATGAAAAAAGTGGGGTAGAAATTACCGAATGACAACGGAGAACAAGAGGAACCAATGAAGAAGGCGCTGGAGCCATTTTCTCACAGTGGGAGAGAGGAGGAATTACCTAGGGTAGAGATGAGAGAGGAGAAAGGAGAGCGGGGCAGAGGAGTGGAATTATCCAGGATAGAGATGCGAGAGAGGAGAAAGGGAAGCGGGGCAGCCGTTTTCCTACAGTGAAAGAGGGTGAGGAGTTAACCTAGGGCAGAGACGCTAGAGAGGAATTATCTACTGTAGTGAAGCAATAGCCACACGGAAAAATACGGGATGCGGGTTCGATAAGCTGCCGCACCGTGATTTCCAAACAATGATTTTAGCGTTTTCAAAAGGCGCCACAACAAAAAAGCTGTCCTAAACGCACCCTTAGTGAAGATTTCTGCTGGATGGCCTTGAGTTTTGATGTGGTGGACCACAAGGTGGCTGGATTTGATGCAGTCTCAAATGAAGTGAAAGTCAACACCCTTATGTATTTTGTACGAGCATGAAAAATTGGATTGTTGGCAAGTGCTAGCGCTGAAATATTGTCACAGTGGATAGGTGTAACATTGGTGATGTTGATATTAAAATCTTGTAGCAAGCGACGGAGCTAGATGATATTTGTAGCTACGGTGCCTGTGGCTCGATATTCGGCTTCAGTGAAGGATTGGGTCAGTTGATTGTTTTTGCACGCACCGTGAGATGAGGCTGCAACCTAGAAACCTGCCCAATCATAGTCAGAATTGGTGTGAAGGTTGAGATTGGTTGGTTTGATGGGTAAGCTTTTGGTTAGAGTTCGTTTGATATAGTGGAGCACTTGTTTAACTTGGGTGAAATGTCTGTTTAGGGGGTGATTAAGTTGTGGGCAAAGTTTGTTAACTGCTAGGGCAATATGCCCAGGCGGGTGATTGTTAAGTATCATAGTGGTCCTACTAGGTGGCGATAGAGGGTTGAATTAGAATAATCTTGTTGTTGGTCTGTTGATGAGGTAAGTTTGCTGGAGAGGGGTTGGAAATAGGTTTACAAGATTCCATTCCCGCTCATTTGAGGATTTCGGTGGCATAACAGATTTGAGTGAGGTGTAAACCTTGGGTGGTTTTGGTTGTTTGGATGCCTAAGTAGGTAGAAAGTGTTCCCAGTTCTTTCAATTTATATAGTTGTTGGAGATGGTTGATGAGGTGAAGTTGGGATGTGGTGTGATTGCCAAAAGCAAGATGTTATCAACATATATATGTACATTTTGGATATTGTTTTTATATTACCATGTGGTTTGAGTTAGCTTGGCTGAATTTGAAGCCAAACTGTTGTAGTGAGTGGGAGAATGTATTGTACCACTGTCTTGGAGATTGTCGAAGTCCATAAAAGGCTTTATGAAGGTGACATACATGATTAGGTTTGTTTGGATGAATAAATCCAGGTGTTGGGATATGTAGCCTATTTAATGAAGAATAAAAACATTGGAAAACCTCGATTTGAGTAATGGAGATGAAAGCAAGGTGTGAATAGTGGGGAGTCTAGTAACTAGGCCGAAATTTTCACTATAGTCGATACCTTGTTGCTGCTTGTAGACTCGAGCCACTAAATGTGCTTTGCGCCAAGCTATAGCTCCACCATTATACTTGGTTCATTATGTCCACTTGGAACCAATGACATTATGTGGGGAGGGTGGTACGGGGATTCATGTTCCTCAAGAAAGTGCTTGAAATTCTTCTGATATGTCCTGGCGCCACTTGAGGTCTTTGTCTGGAGCTGAATTACATGTAGGATCTGTAGGTATGCTTGCTGTGCGGGGGTATTAGATTTGGTAAATGGGAAGATATGCTTAAAAAATTGAACATACTTGAGATGTAGGTATGCTTGCTGGCTGGTTCATAGCATATATATATCCTTCATGTAGAGGTGCCTATCCGAAGAATACACACGGGAGTGAGCGAGATGAGAATTTATTTAGTGATAATGGTTGAAACTATGGGAAGCATGCATCCTAATGTTTTGAGGTGATTTTTGTTGACTCTAAAATAAAAAAAAAAGAAATAAAGAGAAATATAAATTAATTAAATTAATTTCTTACTTCCACCAGTTGAAGCCGACATAGTTTGATAATTGTTCCCCCACTCTTCCTACGCTACAAATAGATATGAAGTCTCCTTGTTGTACCCCCACCCCCTCACTTGGAGACGAAATCCTCCAAGGCTTCCGTCGACCGTCTCAGAGTAAACTGAGGGCACCAAAGATTGTGTTATGCAATTATTATGCAATTGTTTACTTAGAGCCTGATCGTGTTTTGTAATTATTATGCGGAGCCTGATTGTGTTATGCAATTGTTTACTCAGAGCCCTAAGTATCGCAATTGTTTACTCAGAGCCCTAGGTGCCAAAGATTGCATAACACAGTCAGGCTTCACATAATAACACAAAAGGGGTGTTGCAAGTTCTTGCATAGGCCGGGGGTCATTAGCAGCTGGTAGATGCGGGTAAGGCAAATGTTGTATATGGTGGAAAGAGCTCGAGTGGATGAATTTTGAGAGTAGAACTAGAGGAAGTGCTTGTGTGTTCTTCACAGGTGATTGAGAGGGATGAGTATGGAAGATGCAATTACGACAGGCATGGCAAGGATTTGGCTTTAAATGGAGTCCATGATTGTTATTACTAGAATATTTTGCGTGAATTGGAGATCTTGATTGACATGAAGAGTATATCACATGAAATAAAGATCAGGGTTGGCGTAGCGAGAGTATTTTGCATGTAATGGTGACTATGGTTGGAGGGGTCATTTGAAGCTTTTAGGAGTTATAGTTTTCTCAGGAGGATTGGGTTTGCGTGCAAATTTAAGGTCGTAGGCATGTAATTGAAGTAGAAAAAATTTCTTAACAAGTTGTATCCAATGTAGTTTGACACTCTTAATACTTGTATATTATTTAATTCATTTAAAACATTTAAACAAAATTTTATAAGTGGCCAAATTGATTAGAAACTGATACTGCTAATTTGATGCATTAATTTGGGCATTAGTCGGGCTCATTATGCTTCAAATTAAAGTTGAATATGAATTAATTTTAATAAAATTGATAATTATACTTAATTTTAAAGATGAAATTTTAATGAGGTTGATTGAGACCTAATTAACATATTATGTATGATTTTTATGATTCACTACAATTTGTGGTGAGTACACATAAAGATTTCAATATATATGCCGTCGCTAGCAAAAATCTAACTATTGAAATCACAGTATCTTTCATGCAGTTTTAGAACATAGATGAACTATTGCTTCGCTCGAAAAGACTAGCAAGTTTGTTCTTAGGGTTTGAAAAAATCATTGCGCATCAAATATGCCTATTTGTAATAACTGTTAAATAATAATAATAAAAATAATAAATAAAAATCGAATGGTGTTGAGGATTTGATGAATTTTCACATCATTTTTGTTTCTTCTTTACGAGTCGAAGAAATGATCACTTCATTCAAAATATTGAACGATGAGAAGATGAGAGAGAGGAGGACGAAGAAGAAAAGGAGTCGACTGTGTACCTATTCGTTTCGATGCCACCCTAGCCGAAAGGAAGCACTCAGTGCGAAGCAATAAAGGAAGGAGGCGGCGGTGCTCTGTTGGGTTGCACCTAGAGCACAACCGAAGAGGAAGAAGAGGTGCAGTGCCTGCAGCCAGAGGAAGAAGATGGCTTGAGCCCTAGCCCTAACAGAGGAAGAGAAACTCTTGGAGGACAACATGCG
Source organism: Papilionanthe hookeriana x Papilionanthe teres (assembly GCA_022702705.1). Classification (NCBI taxonomy): domain Eukaryota; kingdom Viridiplantae; phylum Streptophyta; class Magnoliopsida; order Asparagales; family Orchidaceae; genus Papilionanthe; species Papilionanthe hookeriana x Papilionanthe teres. The sequence continues at coordinate 53,111,406 of CM040434.1, read as the reverse complement.
TGCAGTTTGAGCTTCGACTGAAAGCAGGAAGAGAAGAAGAGGAGCCGAAGATGTGTAAAGGAGCAGGAGGAAGCTGTGTTGCGTGCGCTGCTCTAGCGTGCGCTGCTCTAGATTGAGCCTTGCAAAGGAAGAGGTATGTGTGGGAAGATCAACGACTAAAGGAGAGGGAGCGTGATGTTATGCTTGAGCTAGGGCAGAGGCCGAATGTTTTAAAAAGGGTAAGTTTAATAATTTAATAAGTTAATATATAATTGTGTGTGTGTCTGTGTGAGTATAGATTTATTTAAATAACGTGCTAATAAAAGTTAATTGAAACAATATCTAACTTATAAAGTCTTGAATTGGAGGGTGTGCAAACTTCCATTACGAGGAAAGAGGAAAAATTACGAGCATGAAGTGTAGAATGAAAGTCTAGCGTTAAGTGGAGAATTAATTTTATTTAAGGTAAGCTGAGATTGTTCTAATTTAATTAATGAATCTTATATGAATATTCAAATTTATTATTTAAGGGTTAATAGTGGATGTATCTAAAATCAGAACATAATTGAGTAAGGGACTTATAGTTGCAAGATCAATGATCAAATCATTTTGAAAGATAAGATATGTTTTAATTAAAGTTTAATTTACTTCATTTAGAAGTATAATTATTAAAACTATTAATGTTCAACAACAATATAACATTCGAGTCTGGAAGGTCAGAGAAAAGCGAATCAATGTATCAAGCAAGCTGAGCAAGGTGAGTGCTTACACTTTTAAATTGTAATAATATTGATTTCTTCAAGGTTTGATTTGCTTTATGAGTTGTTTAGATAGATTATACTGGCATTTTAATTTCATTTTGATCATATATTGTGTATGTCACTGATATTTGCATGTCATTTAAATGTATAGTTTAGGTTATTGAATGGTATGAAAAGAAAATAATAATGAGATTTACTATTTTGATTGCTTGCATGTGCATGTTGACTATGAAATAGTCATTATTTATGGTACTAGCAGGCGAACGCTAAGGTATCCATGCGCGTAAATGAAAAATAATGTTGATATTGAAGTATTTTAAACTGTAGAACTTTTGATGGTGCTCTTGTGATGGTTGTGTACAGATTGAAAAGATATTGATATGTAAACGATATAGTAAGTTATAGTAAATATTTAAAATCACCTTGAATGATCATATTATATAGCATAAACCGCTAAATACTATTATATTTATACACAATTAATTGACATGTATATTATCTCATTTTTCATTGAATTATAATGGTTTAGGAGTATGAGTATTCACTAGCTTTATTTATCTTATTATTATTTTAAACTTATCTTTTAAGTTTAATTTGTTGATTAAAAGATGAACAATAGCAAAGAAAATGTTTATAGAAGATGCGGTCAACCAGAAATGAGGTAAATTTACATGTTTTATTTTAATTCATTTACATAGTGGTTATTTCATTTATAAAATACTAGTTATAGAAAATGCATTTTAGAAAAAAATTATAAATTTTTACTATCCGACCGTCTGTATTCATCTTTGTTAATTTCAAGTCTTAGGCCGAGTCGTGACAATAAGAAACTTCTCAATATAAATCATAAAGTTTTCGAAATAAGGTGAAATCTCAGGTTGTGTTTTATCCAATTTTTCTTTTGAAAAATTAGTATGGAAAGTCCGAAATGACAAGAAGAATGGAGTTGTGGAATAAGTCTTATGTTTTGCCTTAAATTCATGTGGTACATGTTTTGGAAAAAGAAAAAGAAAAAACGTCTCTCATACGTCATTATAATTCTTAACTATATTAATACCTTATGAGATGAAGAAGGGCCACAAGGCAATGTTGACCACCATACCATGGAGGAAGGATAGATTAAACCTGTGAAGCCAGAATGAAATAGAATCCAGCTTTTGACAACTAGAAAGATGGTCAAACAAGTGAAAGTCAAATATCTTAACATCTAGCTCTCCTTAGAATTCTTATTTGCATACCACTCAAATCATTGACATCATATAAAAAATACCATCTTCACTATCTTTTTAAAAGTGAAGCACATATTTTCATACATAGGTTTGTAACACCTTTTAACACTAAGGTGTTGTAACTGTAAATATTAAACTTTGGGTGTTAGTTATGTAAATGCATAAGAATTATTTGGTATGTATGTAAGATATATTAAAAGGAGCATAAAATGCATTATAGAGAGACATAAAAGGATGGCAAACCATTTGTTTCTAGAGATATTAGGTTATTGTCCTAATTTTTTCTTAAGTAACAATTCAGTAATGGAATGGAAACATACAATAATGAGTTGAAGAATATAAGTGAAATATAAATTACTAATCCGTAGCCTTGTTTATATATAATGGACCTAAAAATCAGTCGACTGCTTTTTTATGTCTATCTTATTATTTTGTTATTAAGCTTAATTGTTTCAGTTAATTTTTAACTTGTTGATATGCCAGTGAAATTATTATGGGGCATTTTCATGCATACAACTTGATTTTTATGTATTTAAATATCTAACACCTAAATTTTACTTTTAACATTTATACCACCCAAGTGTTTCATTTTACATAAAAAGTGCCACGGAACTCGTAAAATTTGAAATTCAGATTGTTATGCATAAGTAACGTGGCATGTATGTAAAAATTGAAGTCTTGGTGTTAGATATTTAAATACATAGGAGTGGAATGTATGTAAATCTTCCAATTATTAATTCTTCAAGGTCTCGTACGATGTGCCATCTACACTGCTGTATTGCTATCGTGATAGACTTTTGTTGATTTCATTTACATGAAGAGGAATAATGTGCAGAAAGGTTTTGTTTTTTAGCATAACAATTCAGCCATTTTATCAAAATCAGATTTTAGTTTGGGAGCAAACTGACACTGATCCAAAACTTGATACAGGCTTGTTCTCACCCTCCTCCATGAGGGCATTTGAGATCTTTTGATAAAAATTATAAGTTTTAAAGGAAACCATATACTTGTTTTTTATCTAATGATCCAAAGTTCAATAACAGGCATTTAAGATCCGTCTTAATATTGTCGAAACATATTTTATTTTAGGAAGATTTACATACATCCCACTCAATTCTTATGTAATTACACATCTAACTCATATACTTTAATTTTTACATGCATGCCATTTCTATGCATGAAAAGTTGTATTGCATTTTTTAAAATAAAAAATGTTGGTATTTTTTGTGATGAAAGATTTAAGCAGTGTAAATGTAGACAAAGCCAAGTTTTGTTGTTGGGTACCTAAAATCATAGGAATTGGGTGGTAATAAATTTTGTTATTACAATTGGTAAGAGCTTTCAAAATTATTGTTTAAGCTGATGAGCATCAACTTGCAGATATGTCGTCGATGCCGCCGATCGTGATAGCATTCCCATAGCCAGAAGCGAGCTGCATGACCTGCTGATGAAGCCTTCACTGAGTGGAATTCCTCTCCTTGTTCTTGGAAATAAGATTGACAAATCAGAAGCTATTTTCAAGCAGGCATTAGTTGAGCAGATGTAAGTATGAATTCGTTGGCTTCATTTATTTTATACCCAAGTAAAATAATTTTATTTTGTAAATAGGCCATGTAAAGTTCAGCCTAAATATCGTCCATTATTACGTTTAGTGGAAAATAGGCGAAACTTATAGTTCAAACATAGAGTAAAGAAGAGCAAAAAATAGAAAAAAAAAAAAAATCAACAACATAAAAAACAGACAAATTTTGTAGGCGCATTTACATACATACCACCCAATTTTTATGTATTTACTTATCTAACAACCTATACTTTACTTTTTATATTTATACCACTTGAATCTTTCATATCACATATATAATACCACTATACTAACTTTAAAAAAGTGAAATACACATTTTCATGTAATAGGTACGTTGGTATGAATGTAAAACCAAAGTTTAGCTGTTAGATATGTAAATACATAAGAATTGAGGGGTATGTATGTAAATATTCCATTTTATAATACTTCAACGAATTGGGCAATTATGTCCTGTTGCTGCCATTATAGATTTCACTGTAATTTGCAAACATATTTTCTTTGTAAAAGAAAAAGAATTAGGCTATGCTATAGAACTATAGTTTGATTAGTTTTTTGATTTAGGGGACTTGAGCTTATAAAGGACAGGGAGGTTTGCTGCTACATGATCTCATGCAAGGAGTCAACCAACATAGATGTTGTCATGGACTGGCTTATAAAACATTCAAGGTCTGCAAGATGATAACAATTTACCTGTTTCCTTCATTTCCCCTTCAGTAAATCATAAAAGGGGCAGCAAATTGTGAGGTAAAATTATCCATTTCTAATAATTCTGTGATGATTTATGTAAATAATTATGATTTTTTTATGAATTCCTTCTCCATTACATGTTTATTTATATATTTTTTGACAGTAAACAGTAAACATATTGAGAGGATGTTTTATTTTTTGTGAAATTTACATTCATACCAAACAATTTCATGTATTTACTTATTTAACACCCAGAGTGATATTTGTCATGAACTTATTCATGAGGAGTTATTTCATTTCTAAAAGATTAAAGACACTGATGGTGGTTTTTTTGATGTAATGATAAAATTGTGTTATAGGTAAGAATTGTTTTGCTTGTATGTAAATTGCCCTTTATTTATTTATTTAGTCCTGTTATTTATTTATATTTTTGTTACATTGGAGGTTAAATGTTTTGATTAATAGATGTTTATATATGTAAAATTTAAGTTGATATGTTAGATGTATAAATATATAGGAATTGAGGGGTGTATGTGTAAATCCTCCAAAATATTTTCATAATGAGTTGTAAATTTTCATATTTCCTGGTGATGATATTTTTATTACCTTATGAAATTGACTCAGAACAAATTTCTTTAATTTTTTTCTACAAATCAAATGATTAGACCAAACATTTTACATACATACCCTCACCCATGCAAAAATGGTGGCACTTTTAATGTGAGAATTATTTGAGCGGTATATGTAAATAACAAAATTTAGTGTTAGGTATGTCGTAATAATACTGGTATTAATAGTAAGGTATTCTGGTCAATGACTTTGCATTGTTTCTAAAATTACAATTCTTAATTAAATTCCAATAATGCCTGTGATTAGGGCTGTCAAAAAAGCTCGTTGTTTTCGAACAGTTCGTGTTAGGTTTGCCAAGAAGTTCGTGTTCGATTCGTTCGATAAGTAAATGAGACGAACGTGAATAATTTTTTTCGTTCGGTTTGTTAAACGAGCCAAATACGAACAAATGATGTGTTTCGTTCGTATTAGTGTTTGGTTGTCATATCGTTCGAAATATAAATGTTTAAAATAATTATATATAAAAAATTTATGATATTTTAAAAATAATTATATATTATATGATTAATTAATAATAATAATAATAATATTATAATATTAATTATATTCATATAAATATTATAATATTATAATTAATATACTATACTATTTATTAAAATAAAATCCTAAACAAAATCTTAAACGTCTTATTGGGTTTGTTTAATTTTAATGAAGTATGGATTACCTGATGTGTACGGAACACCTAATCAATTTATTTTATTTTGAGAAAGTATGCTATTAAAGCTAGGGCTATCAAAAAAGCTTGTTCGCGAATAGTTCGTGTTCGGTTCGTTAGGAAGTTCGTGTTTGATTCAATCGATAAGCAAACGAGAAGAACACGAACATTTTTTTTTTTTTTCATTCGGTTCATTTACACCCCTACGTGTGATGTGGTAATCTTTGTTTAAGGCTGGTGCTTTACAGTTATTAGTTACAATAACAATAAACAGGCAATCAATAATAATAAATAAGATTATGATTAAATACAAAATTACCCATCTTTTATATAAATCAGAAATTATTTTAGAAAAAAATGCATTTTTTAAAAATACAATGTAAACTGAAATAAAATTTTTCTTTTAACAACAGGAGGATGGCCCAAGAAAATGAACATTCCGTGCAAACAAAATTTTCATTTCCAAGCAATCAAATGATTCCTCGATACATTACAACAATTTTAATAAAAAAAATCATAAATTACAAAAAATAAAGGTGGGCATTTTCATATGTACTGTGTAATTCCTACATATTTACGTATCTAACACCTAAACTTTATTTTTTACATTTACAAAATTCAAATCTTTCACATCACATAAAAAAATAATTCTATTTTCAACTTTTAAAAAATACAATACATATTTCCAAGTAAAATTACAACGACATACAACAACAACAACAACAACAAGAAAGCCTTAATCCCACTAAGTGCGGACGGCTACATGAATCCTTTTTCTTCATTGCGTCCTATTTAGTGTGAAATTTTTGTTTAATTCTAATAAATTAAGATCATTTTTTATACAATAAACCCAAGTGCAAATAGAAATTTAGTGCTACGTATATAAATCTTCCAGAGTAGAAAGCTTACGAGCCACCCCAATCTCTCTTAACCTTCCACACTCACAAAAACAGCACCAATGCATCCTACCAAAAATCTACACCATCATTTCCTATTTTACATCACCATTCCTTACTGCAACAATCCAAAAACACCCTGAAAACTACTCTTAAAACTATTTCGATGAATAGAGAACAAAATCTCAAAATTACATAAATAGACTAAAGCAGTAGAATATTTATGCCACTTTGAATTCTGTCACTTATCAGCAGAAAAGGGGGTTTTCTTCTCAAGCAGTATTCTGGGCCAGTTTTGGGTGAGTTGCTGCATATATAGAAGAGTTTGGATCAGTCTGCAGGTGAATGAAGAGATGCTGCACATCTGGTCTGAGGAGTTCCACTACTTTCCCACACAGCGTTAGTATCTCTAGCTTGGGTTTGCTGTTACTTTGCACTGGCCCTCCCTGCCCTTCATACATAACAGCATGGTGCCTGTAATAAACATAAATAAAAATTAGTATATATATGTACATGTCTGTATATGCATATGCATATGTATGTATATATATATCCATTGACTGTTTATAAGGGCCCCAATTTAGTCCGGGAATTTATAGAAGTGCCAAATTAATTCCCAGATTTTTTAAGTTGGGGTTGAAATAGTACTCCATGTGGAGACTAATTCAGCCCATATTAAAAAAGATCTTGGGACTGAATTGAAACTTACAGACTCTGAGACTAATAAGCTGCAAAGAGTCTAGAGACTATTTTAACACTTTTATCAATTCTTATTTATTTATATTTCTAACTCCTAAATTTTTATTTTTGAACTTATCACACTCAAAACTTTAACACAACAAAAATACCACCACAATTAACATTTTAAAAGTGGAATACACCATTGCATGCAAAAGTTTATGACAACAAAGTGTTATAAGTGTAAATATCAAACTTCATGTGTTCGATATACAAATACATAAGAATTGTGTGGTATATACGTAAATTTCCATTATATATATATATATATATATATATATATGTGTATATATCCATATATATATAGATACATGATAGATATCGGAAATCCTTACTCAATATCGCATTTCTCAACGCATTCTACATGATGAGAGCCGCGTCATATGCCTATAATTCGAGAGCCCTCGCGCCACGGTGGGATCGAACCTCTGACTTGAGGGGACATACAGTGACCACGCCACCAACAAGCCAAGGTATGTGGCACTATATATATATATATATATATATATTGGATTTAAGGAATATGTTGAGATTGCTTTGCTCACAAGAAGTCAATCAGGTCTTTTATTTCTGATGCATCCACAGGAGTTGCAGGCTGTGAGTTCTTCCCAAAGACATCCGCCATTACGTTGAATAGAAGCGCTAGAGTCTTGGCATCATAAGAATTACAAGTTAGAACTCTTATTGAGGGGGAAAAAATATTAAATTTTGACAGGAATCTACTTAGCTAAAACACAAAAGATCAGAATTTTATTATGATATCTTCTGTTTTATTCCTTGACGATAAGATAGATTTAATTTGTGACCTATCTGGAGTAGACCGTATTATGTTAAAAAGAGAGAAATTACATATATAGCATCCAAAAAATATATATTTACAAAAATAGCACTCATCTTTTTTCAAACTACCAAATTCATGCATTTATGTGCACCGTAACCAAATCATTGGGAAATCAATAAAAGCGAAAAAAATGGGTTGAGATTTTATTGTGAATTTTGATATTCAAATGTAAGAGGATATTAGTTTTGTAAATTAGAATGTTTCATTAGGCAGATATAAAATAAAAATAAACTCATAATAGAAGGTAGCATACCTTCATGAAGAGTGGGCGGGCAAAGGCGAGGCGCGGCAGCAATGGGCTCATTATGCGGAATGCTATTCTCATCGTTCCAATGGACGAAACGGGGCGAAGATGCTTAATGATAGTGTGTGTGGACTCCAGCCACTCTTGAGGTAGATTACTGAAGAAAGAATGAAGAAGGGCAACTATATTTCCTGGAACAAAGCAGTTTGAGAAATACTAAGCATAATTATGATCACAAAAAATTCATAAAGAAACAATTAGACAGACTTGATATATATATATATATAACTTTATCTGACTTTATAGTTTATAAATAATATGAAAATTCTCCTCCTAATTATAGCTTTGCAGCTAAAACTTATATAACCATAAAAAAATAAGATCACACCATATAATGAGATTTATATAATATAAGATTTATAAGTGGACTGAGTTTTATCAATGTCCATGATAATTTAACTATTCATCAAATGACCTAGCAACATATAGATGCTTATTAAATGTTTATTTTTAAACATATAATTCACCAATCAAAATTATCCAATACAATGCAAGATATCATCAACAACCGACATTCTTAATCCCAAACCACTTGAAAATCTCACCACTTAAAAGTTGCAATTATTTTCTTATATAATAGAGGACAACCATGAGAGATTTGATGCATCTAATTGATTATCAAATATCTTAAAATCATTGAAACCATGCATGCTAAACATTTTAATGAGAATGAAGAAAATGAGTTGTTTTGATCTAATATTTAGAACTTGTAACATCAAAAATTAAAGGGCAAGAAAGTAAAGTTCCTTTTCTTTGTTTTATCATATGTTTGAATTTGGGGAGCTAAATAAAATTTTCCAACCAGCTCAAAGAGTGAAATTCCAAGTTTTCTTGGTTGCTAAAAAAGACGTAAGCTAAGCTCATGCAAAAAATTACCGTCTCAATTTAGTAAATGTCATCAAATAGATAAACAGTAGAGCAAGACCTTTCATGAGAACCCAAATTTAAGCCATAGCGGTGCAGCCAACTTAGCCTAGTTATTAGGTGTTTTACCTCTAAGGACAATGTTTTGAGCTCAAGATTTAGCAGATACGGGTCTGTTCGTTGGTTCAAAAAAAGAAAAGGAAGTTTACGTACATACCCAATAATTTTTATATATTTACATATCTAACACGAAAAGTTTGATATCTTTTTAAAATGTGTATTCTACTTTTAAAATGATAGCGATGATGATATTTTTGATGGGATATTAAAAATTTGAACGTTAATGTGTTAGATATGTAAATACATAAAAATTGTGTAGTATGTATGTAAATGGCCCCCAAACAGAAGTCAGCAGATTTGAATGGTTTTGGAGTTCTTTAACTACAATGCGATGACCATTAAAAAGGGACATTTACTTGCATAGCACATAATTGTTATGTGTTTACATATCTCACACCTAACCTTTCATATTCACATAGCACTCCAAGCTCTAATGTCAAATAAAAATAGCACTATTATAACCTTTTAAAAGCTAAATACATCTTTTCATTCATAGATTTCAAACATCAAAGTGATACTTATGTAAATAAGAAATTTTAGGTTTGAGATATGTAACTATATAAGAATTGTGTGCTACGTACATCAATTTCCCGAAAAACAAACTGCACGAGTTTTACCTATTGCGGTCGACGTGTTATCCTGTGAAGCCCATGAAGGATCCACCAAAGCATAACTAACAGCCGAATCAAGCTCCTTAATTGACCTAATCCCATCAGTGAGCCACCAACATTCTTTAATTATACGGGATGCCTCCAAGTAAAGTTGCAAGTGAAATTCCGGGGGGAGCTGGGCCAATAAAAGCCCACAAGCTTGTATCATTAAACAAGACAACTGCTGGTACGAGTAACCACTTCTGGAGACAAAACTGGTGGCATTCATTCCAGTTGCCGAAGCCGAACGATTCGCTCCAGATGATTCTGAACCTCCGGCCGATGGAGATGTTGGGTGCCCAGAGGTCTGGCTTGAGCCCCCTGACAGCACTTGCAGCCCGTTGGTCGACTGAATGAGCGACGGCTGTACATTAGCGACAATTTGAACAAGCGACGCTACAATCTGGGATGCGGTTGCCGGAAGCGAAAGGATTTCAATGGTTGCAGTTTCCAGGACTAACTGCGTGTGTGTACCCGGATCCTGATTTTGGTAAAATGCTTTTTGTCCGTCGGCGTTGTTGGCCGTTGCGGACGGCGGACATGCTTGGTTTTTGGTTATTGTTGGGCGGTTGGAAATAGCAGAAGCTTCGCTCGCTGTCTCTGATTTTGACTTACTGTTTAATGGAGGAATAACATTATTCACCAAGCCAAGTAATAGAGTGGCAAAGTAGTCCACTGGAGGACAGATTGGCGGATTTGATGAAACATACTGAGGAAATGATTCTGAAAGAGGAATCTGACCGAAAGATTGAAGTCAATGGAGCAGGAAAAAATGAGGACATTTACATGCATAGCGCACATTTCTTATGTATTTACATATCTCACGACTGAACATTCATATTTACACACATAGCACTCAAATATTTAATATCACATCAAAATTAGCACTGTTACCACCTTTTAGAAGTGCAACTTCTCATGCATGGGTTTAAAGTAGCAAAATGCTATGTAGGTAAATAGAAAAGTTTAGTGTGAGATATGTAAATACATAAGAATTTTGTGCTAGGCATGTAAATTTCCCAGAAAAGAAAGAAAGGAATATGTACAAAAATAGGTTTGATAATAAGAAGAAAAGGCATAATTACCTTTGAAATGTCGAGTACTTTGAGTATGCGAACAATAAGCTTGCTTGGAAGATGACCATAAAAATATGCGAGGATATCTCGAACAAAGGTAAATCTGAGTGGGTGGAAGATGAGAAGTGAAGAATATAGGGCCAGAACTCTTTCAGCAATATCAGTAGCATCATTTTCAATTAACCTATATATAATTAGTGGAATGACGGGGATCAGCCGCGCAGCTATATCATCGAAAAAAGGAGGGTACCTGGAAGTGCCATTGAAACATAAAAGAATGAAAACAAGGCTTTAATAAACAAATTCCTCAGTGGATATGATAAAGAAATTTGGTCATAATACACAGTGGGGCTTGCAGATTTATAAAAAAGATAAAAAAAAAAAATTACATACATATCACACAATTTTTAAGTATTTACACATCTGACACAAATTTTGATATTTACACTTATAGCACCTTGGTGTCATAAACTTTTGTATGACAAGGTGTACTTTTAAAAAGATAGTGATGGCGGCATTTTTAATGTGACGCTAAAGTTATGAGTGAAATGCATGTACAAATTTGGAGTCAACATACCTCCTCTAGTATTTTAAAGTTTATGCAATACCAGACTTTTCTAGGTTTCAGAAGCATCTCAAACAACCACCTCCAAAAGCTCATTTTAGTCATATAGGGGCAATAATCGAGACTTTCATTCTGCATATTCATGAATTAATCATCTTCCATAGTTTGAAAAGCTTGTCAGTTGTAAACTTGCGTTGTTTTGTCTTAATCGGCCATCCTGTAGCCAACCTCATGAAAAATGTACTTCAATTTTCAATCCTCACATCAATCGCTAACTTGTTTATCATAATGTACATGCTAACTTGTTTATCCTAATGCACATGGAAAAGAAAACAAAATTATTTTTGAAAGCCTTGATAGTGTGCATATACATGATAAATTTTACTCAACATTGCTTGTTCTTGAAGGAAAACTTCGACAAACTAGCAAATGAATTCATCAATATTTGGTTGTCGCAATCAGACCCGAAGCATGGAATTAATCAAGACAGGAATAGACGGTGGAAATAAATTCCCTGTTATTCTAATTCTATCACTAATAATTTAATATTAAAATAATTCATGAAAGAGTCATTAAAGAAAATAATTAAATTAAAAAGTATAAGTTTTTCTTTTCCGGCGCCTAACACTGTACACATTGACTCCTCTTCTATTTATTTTATTCAAAAGCTTAAAACCTAAAAAAAAATCATTAAAATAAAATAATGAGTTATCTAAAGATAACCCACGAGTAATCACACTTCTAAGCAATAGTAACCCAAAGAAAAGAAACCAATTTGCATGTTGGTCATTCATATCTCTATAAGAAATTTTGGAATATGCTAATCTTTCATATTTCTATAAAAAATCTTTGAATATACAAATGCATGTAAAAATGACCTTTACTCAATGAAAATTCTCTAATCTTGTATATCCATTTACTTTAATTTTACTTTTACTTTATACTTTTTATATTCACACCTATTCGTCTGAGGATCAACATAAAAAATAACCTAACACACCCCATTGATATTATCTCTTTAACACAACGATTAGTGATCTAAAAATCACAATTATCTGAGGTGAAAAGACCCTTACGTGTCCCTGACTAGTATTCTCCCGTTGACACAGTGATTAGCGATCTAAATGTCATAATTGTCTGGGGAGGTAAACTCTATCTACTTATCACTAACCAATATTTTCCCATCATTGCAACGATCAGTGATCTAAACATCACAATCATCTGGGATGGTAGAAAAATTACGCATGTAGGTAGTCCCCTACCAGCACAATTAGGGAGTGAACTCCTCTTAACATGCATATACAAGTATTCATACATAAACTATTTTATTCTTTAAAGCATACATTCTTCTTTATGAGACATTTTCATTCTACTAATGATTAAAAACACTTTTATTAGAATAAAAATGAATTTGAATAATATACGAATTTTATGTATAAACAATTATGCATTTCTATCAAGCCTATCTTGCATATCATGTATATCATACATTTCATGCTTCTCATGCATATCTCTTCCATCATATATATCTTTTCTATCTAATAATATAAAGAATCTAGTTTAATTTCAATCTAACTGAATTAGAGCATATATGATGTTTTTGAAAAAAAAAAAATTACTGAAATTTAGAAATATAATTACTTGCCTCGGTTGCTACGTTAGATTCTTAATATTCAGCAACTATCTGAACGCCGTGATAACTTTAATTTTGATCATAATAACATACTAAACATTTAAGCAAGTTTCTGTTAATTGAATTATTTTTCTTAAGTTTAACACAATTGTTTTACCTGAAATTGACGGAGCAACCCTATGGGGAGTTTCCACACACTCACCTCGAGCTCGCCGTCTCGGGCAAATAACCTAAAATCCATAAATAGTATTAGATTTAAGGATATCAACTAAAACACAACTTTCTTACCTCAAATGGGCTTCTCGACAACCGACCCTTCTTCGAAATTGCATATTCTTCCTCTCTCTTCTTCTTATCTTGGCTTACTCCTCACTTTATCTTGTTGATTTCATGCTAGGAGCACACTATAGTCAGGCATTTGGGAAACATGAAGCCCACAATCAATGATGTGGTCCAGCTGTAACTCTATTGCACACTAAGGGATGTGCAAACTTTAGCACTGAAAGTGTAGAGACAATAGAAGCATAGCAGGCAAGCACCATCAACAAGACAACAACACACAATTTTAGACCTCTGGAGGACCATGCCTTAGAGAGTGTAGCAGACTGGTTAGGAACAGGACAGAGCAACCACGAGTGAGAAAAAAACTCAAGAAGAGTAGCATGTCCATTAAACTTCCAGCTAGGGGTGCAAATAAGTTGAGTCAAGCTCAAGCTATGCCAAGCTCGAGTTTGGATCATTTGACAGACTCTGAGCTCAAGCTCAACTCGTACTGATTGTAGCAATCTCGAGAGCTCGAACTGAAAACTCAAGTTTTACAGGAGCTCGTAAGATAAGGTATTGGTGGCTAGAGGAGGAGACAACGAGAGCTCACCGAAAATGTATCGAAATGACTAGTGGTAGGCCAATTGAATAGGCTAGTTAGCCAATGAACCGAGTCAGGATGAGCTCAAGATCGCTTAATAAATGAGCTCAAGTTTGAGCTCGAGCTCATGGCTTGATATGCTCGACTTGTGAGCTCGTCAAGGAGTCGAGCTCAAGGCTCGACTCAGTCGCACCACTAGTTTGAAATAGTAAATGCTTCAGGTGTCATGATTTTGTACACATCGCTTCTAGTTGTCCGATGAGTTGAGTTGTGAATTTCACCGAGCAGGAGGCAATGGAGGAAGTTAGCGACGAGTCAAAACTGATGGTGAACAAGTTGAGAAGACATCCCCAGCCAAATTCTCTGGGCTAAATTCTTAAAGGCATCAGGAACCAGGCTTAGGTAAAATTTTAAGAGGCAAAAACATTATATTTTGCATTTTATAAAACACAAAAGAAAATTGAATTTTAATTTTTTTTTGTGTTGCACCTTTATATAATAAAAATAATTAATAATTATTTACATTTTAAATTTTAAAGTAAAAAAATAATAATTTTTAAAAAAATTTGCATTTCATTGCTATATAATAAAATTACTAAATTAATATTATTTTTTGAACTTTTAAACTAATTAATAATGCTAATTTTTTTACATAAAAATATAAATGATTTTTAATTAATAATTTTAGATATTATAATAAATTTTAAAATTAAAAATATTATTTTATGAAAGTTATAATATTACATTATTTAAGTATTATTAAAATTAAGCTAATAAATATTAAGTAATTGAAATTTACATTATTTATTTAGTTTAAAAAATAATATAATTAAGGTAATTGAAAGAAAATTAATATTAAGTTATTTAAATATTATTGAAATTAAAATGATTGAAACAAGAATTTAATAATTTACTAAGCTCCAACATTTAAAATAAGAAGATTCAAACAATACATTCATCAAAATAATTTCAGGATTCATTAAAATGATAGTTGTCAATAAAATAAGTCAAAAAATGGAAAGTTTATTTTTTACGACGTGGTCGAAGAGCGCCTGATCCTGAAGTATATGTTGATGGAGCTCAAAGCAGTCACTTTCGTAGTTGATGGTCCTCTTCATCCTCATCCTCTATCTCTTTACCAGTTGACGTGAAAATTGGAGTATCTTGCATGAGATGTAATAATTCGCCGTAATTAGGTCTCAAATGAAATTGCAGATCGAAGTGTCCACTGAAGCTAAAAAGTCGGAACCAAATGTGATATCGAAGGTCTTGCATATGTTGCGGGACTTGCAGGAGAGGATCCAACATATGCTGAGGAACTAGTACAAGCAAAATATATTCTTGGAGCATCTGCAGTCAAACCTTTTGAGAAGTTTGTTGGTGACCTTCGTGGGATATCCAAAATTGATATTTGGGAAGTGCGTTCTTTTGGTCCGAAGATGTTGGAAAACTCTATGAATTCATCACAACCTTATTGCTTTGCTGTAGCATCTTCACCATGTCAACCAGCGAATCTCCCTGCAAGGTCCCTTAATCATATTTAATAATCCACATGTACAAGTTCATAAATAATTAAATGAAGAAAAATGGTGAGAAAAAATATATATATAATTAATATAAACTATATGCACACCATTAGTCTCTCGACAGGTGACCTAGGGTGATGGGTATTCGATGGTTCAATAAACGGCTGAATAACATAGATCGACGCTTATGTAAGCAATGTGTCAGTTCTGCACTTTCATCTCCTGAAAGTGGGTTTAATGGTATTGTGAAGGCTTGACGGTAATTTTATAAAGCAATGTAATTTTGATGATAATGCGTCCAGTCTCTAGAATTCTACATAAGAAAACTGCTGCATTACTCGAAGTGGAAAGTACCACTCCACGCGTTTCCAACTAATAAGAGGAACGAGTTGTCCCTATGTCTATACTCTCAAGACAAATCTTTGATAACCACAATATAATAACATCAATATACAGTGCCCAAATAACATATTTGTTTAGAACTTATGTTTTACTTTAAACAGATAAATAATATATAGGAAAAATATATATAGATTATATAAACAAAAATATACCTGCCTCTACATTAATCCTTCAATATCATCTCGATATATTCCTATATTTCCTCGAGACATTTCTTGTACTCTATCCTCGTTCCATCTTCATTTTAAAGACCCTCATGCTATGAAATTTTAAAACAGATATAATTAAAATACTAGTTTAGGCAAAATATACTTGAATCCTAATGGCTTGTGAAACAAATCCCTGAGAATAGGAACGTGTATAATTGGTCTGCCCACATGCAAATGCTCCCAGCATCACACTTGTAACAGGTGTAAACATCCTGTTATTTTAGCACGTCCAAACTTTATGGATAGATTTAATTTTCTATATAAATGTGATATCACAAATCTTTCAAGAGAGTACATTGAAAATACATCAAAATCCTCAAGTAATGGTAAATATTATAAATATATGTACGATCCGGATGTATCGAAAAGTAAAAAACAACTTAACATATATAAAATATATGCTCTAACATTACACAAGAAAAGAGGATGAGCTAAATCCTCGTAAGATTCTTTATAAAGTTCTATAGAAGCCAACAAAGAGGCATAATTGTTTGGGATTTAGAGAGACCCATGCTAAAGTTTGCCACAAAATCTTCCTCACCAAATTGATTGACATTCTCATTTATGTTTGGATGTCGACCTAAAAACTCATCATAACAATCTGGCCAACAAAACCCGTGCAAGCCCGGGCTAACAACTACAAGACCAATTAGGGCATCTTCATCCACCCTAATGCCAAGAATAATTTGCACATATTGTAGTGTGATAGTCAACTCTCCTGCAAAATAATAAAAAATTATTATCATATTATTAACAATAAATATATGATTAAGAAATAAGTTAATATGTTCTCATCTTACCAACAGGTAAATTAAATGTATTAGCCAGAGGGCGCCATCGCTCGAACATCGCTGTATCAAGTAATTGTTTAGATTGATGAATTGTAAGTGTGAGATAATCAAGCCCCACAATTTGTAATGCTTGAATGAATGGTGGGCATTGAACTAACCACTCACATGGTCTACGTACATGACTGCATAATGCAAGTACCTACGTCTATACACGATTATAAGTAAGCTGATACTATATATATATTTCACATTCATTAGAAATAAAAATGCACGTGCATCACTTGACCTGGGTTTGATGCTCTGCGACATGCTCCTAATGAGACTATGCTCAGAGGTGTGTCAGCTGCCGATGGATCTACTTGTACTAGGGTCGAAACACGACTAGCATGCTGACGGCCTCCCGTACCTGCTCCCTAGGCCATACCAGTATATTGATAAGAAAAAATCATTTACTTCAAGTACTTGCTTGAAGTTGGGTTATTGGGGCATGTGGCACTGTTGTCCCCATTGTTCATACAATAGATACATTGTCATGTGCTAGTTATTCTAGTTTCATCCATTGTATTTTTGAATCCTACTAAATCTTCGTCTATCACAAAATCTTCTAAATAGTGGAGGGAGTAAATGTATCACACCTTGCTGATGATTATATTGGGGCCATATCTCTTTCTTTGGTAGCACATGAAATGGAGCCTCATATAAAGTATTTTGATACCAACGATGTGTAGTCTAAATTTATGGCCCCCATGGTTGCAATTGAATGTACACATGGGAGATGATATATTTGTAGCTTTTTATACGTGCACGAACACTGATCTGATGATCAACTCGAAATGCCCTGCAGTTGATACAAACTGGTTATAGAATATGTTGTGCTTCATGTTCCGATCTTTGTAAAGCAACTCTCGTACGAAGACAAATATCGTGTTATTTGATTCAATCCACAGTGAAATATTGTTGTTACATTTTAAAAATAATGCAACTAAATTATAATAATTCGTACATATTAGAGCTTGTATCGGAAGGCCTCGTGCACGTCTTAGAACCCCATTGAAACATTCAAAAGCATTTGTGGTCATAGTACCATATCTATATCCGCCAACACACACCAACGACCATTCTCAAGATCCTCTCAGTTAACCAATCAAACACTTCCACTTTAACATTTTTTATCTCATTCATGTGCCTATTGATTGTATGTTCCTTAGTTTTCTTACGCAATACATTTTATCACAAACCGTTTCCATATCAGTAATTGCGAGGCGACGTAATGCCTTCTTGAAATTCTCTCGTAAATATCACAAACAATACCTATGAGCAGCCCAAGGAAAGATCTCTATACATCCTCTAACTATACCTAGATGCCTGTTTGATATTATGCATAGCTCTGCACGGGATCGTATTGGCTCCACCAGATCATGTAATTACTGTAGAAACAATAGCCAAAACTCACTATTTTTCGACTCAATCACAGCGAACACGAGCGGAAATAGACCACCACTTACATTAATGCCCACGATGGCTTGTAGAGTTCCTCTTATTTTCCTAAAAGAAAAGTCCCATCGACAATATGTACTAGTCGACAAAATCTCCATCCTTATATGCTTGGCCCAAATGCACAAAAAATTTCATTAAAGTGTATTGTTGCTAACTTGTATCTTATAGGCAGATCTATGTATTGCAATACACAGCTTCCATCATGCAAAATAAAGAACAATAAAACTCCTCGTAACTCCCAAAGATTAATTTTATCATTTTTCTTCGTGCATCCCAAGCTTTGATAAAAGTAATAAGAGCATTAAATTTAGATTACATGTGTGCAATAATTTCTTTCAGCTTCAAATCGAGTTGTTCTAGTAAAATAACACCTATATAATGATAAATAAATCTTGAGGTGCAATTTCTATGCCCACTTGGCATAACTGAACGGGTACACGTATGCGGTGATCCAACTGAAGAGATCTTCCACGCATTCCTAAGCGACTATTTTGGAAGCATGTAGCAGCCAATGACATAGACGTGTTGAGTTATCATTTTGCACACAATGCACAGTTAGTCATTTTTTATTAGATAAGGGCTCTCAATACTCAACTTTTTTAATAATGGATCATCCATTTAATACACATTGAAGCTGCTTACTAAAAAAATATCATCCCATCTTCTCTTCAGATACGGATAACTGGATAGACAGAGCATCACAATTGTCAGCTGCATCCCACTCCTCTATCGGACGAATTTTATTCACATACCCATTATTCTCCCTCATTGAATCAAGAATGTATGTATTCAATCATTATTGATTATTGTAATATATCATGAACTGACAACATCGCCCCAGCCTCTAATTTTGGTACACCATGAACTGCAACAGCTTCCGAACCGCTCGAATCTTCGCTTGTTCAGCTGTCTATAGTTTGATGCCCGCTTTCACCATTATCCATACGTGCCCCAACTGATGGTTAATGAATGAATGACTTAACATTTCTGCTAATATAAGGTTGAAATGAATGAGATAGGCCGAAAGCCCGACGGACAAGATTATCAACCATTATTTGATCATGCCAGCTAGAGTCTCTAATTTCATACATGTTCAATGGCTGTGGATGGGGCCTGCTCATCATCAAATTAATATTTTAAATCAAATAACACGGTTAGATCTAATAAGAATTTTTTCAATTACCACATATCTATGTTACATACCTCCATATTTCTGTCATCCTCTCGGGTTGCCCAAGAGGCTGATGTGAGGTCAAATAAATGGTGATGTCCTCATTTGGTAAGACCAAGACCTCCACGTAGAGTACGACTTCTAAAAGCAGAAATTCATATGACTCATCATCTTCAGTATGAGTTACAGTAAATCCACCATTCATTGGAAGCCTACAAACTAAATTTAATGTGTGTGTTGAACAATCTTGGTACAATAGACATAATGTTTTTTGCTTCAGTTCATTTAATGTTACCAGTTGTGACATTTGCATTGGTCGATTTTTTCACCAATATAAGGTGGGGTGAAATCATCAGTTACTCGTAAACTCTCCTTCGAAGCATACTAGTAGGTAGGACATCTTGCTACTTATATTCTAGCAGAAACTGTAATGATATATTTGACTTTACTGCAATTTATAGATACACTTCAAACAAATATATACACAATTGCATTAAAGAATAAAAGTGCGATTCAAATGTACAGTACCAAATTTATCAGGTCGAATAAAGGTAAAATTCAAATGTACCAGACAACGGTAGATTTCAAACAAGTCAGCAAAAGCCACAATATATTAGTTTTTATATGATATTCTATGGAAACCTCACTCTCAAATTGTAATGACTAGGGGTCTGACAATCATCCGCCACATATCATACTATTGGCATCTTCTGCGTCGCTCTTAACTATTGCTTCGCTCGAGATTGTTCCGACGTGTAACTCAATAAGTTGCTCCAATTGTCGTTCAATGCAGTCGACCACTTACCACAGCGACCTCATCCTTTAAAGCTTGGATCACATTTGAAAGGAGACGAGGACGAAATTTTACGAACATAGGAGCAATTTCTCTTGACAATTAACGTGTTTGAACCCTTTCCCTTGTGTCTACGTCTTCGGGGGAATACAAAATACTTCTCCCGAAGAAATGACAGACGTTGTGACAATGGTCGGTTGGTCTTACTGACCTTGCACATTGACGCGGTGCCATCAATTTTCTTAGATATGAATTTTATCATTTTTTTAAAATCTTGTTTAATAGCAAGATACAACAGTTGTAATTAATAAATTCTTGTATTCATGACAATTATCATTTTGTAAAAATTATTATATTGCAGTGAAAAAAAAACATAAAACGGATACTTAACTTGAAAAAAAAAATGCCAAAATCATAACCAAATGAAGTGGCAAACAATTTAGAGGGCATCTACAAACATACCGACTAATTCCTATATATTAAAATATGTTCGTATCAATGTAAAAAGAATTGAAGTTTAGGTGTTTGATTTGTAAATACATAAGACATTATGAGTGGTATGTATGTAAATCTTCTAATCATTTAATAAAAAATAATTTAGAAAAAGAATAATTACTTATAGAGCACAAGAAACATTTAAAAAAATCATTGTATTTCTGGGTAGAAACCAATAATAAAAACCCAATTGCTGTAGGGTTTTGAAAAGATAAGATACCAATTTACAAAAAAGAAGAGATAATCTTAAAAAAAAGAATGAGATACAATTTAACTAATTTTTTAATATATATAATTTCAAAAAAAGATAAGATCCAAAAAATTTTCTATAGGGTATTGAAAAAATTCCCATGTGCTAGAAGCATGATAAAAGGGATAATTACAAACATTGCACCCAAAACATTGGTATTTATAAAATCTAGCACCTAGGTGATTTTTTTGAACTACCAAACCGATTTATCGTTTGCCACGCACAAAGCATTGAGAATTTGATAAAAATAAAAAATATGGGTTGGTGCTTTATCATGAATTTTGATACTGGAGTGAGAATTTAAAAAATAGATGAAGTGGGTGCTAGATATGTAAATAGAAATGTGACGGGTGCTATGCATGTAAACAACCCAAAAAAAAAAATCTTAGCAGATTATGATTACAGTTAGCTCTTGAAAGAGGAGACTGAAGAAAACTACATTACATGAGCGATCAATAGCCATTTGAATTATTAATGTAGAAGATAATATTAACCAAAACAGAGAATACGAATATCCATCTGAATCACTTGACCTTTATATTATCCTTTCAAAAAATTCCAAAAATTTGCAAAAAAAATTGATTTTTATTCACAAAAATTTGCAAAAAAAGGTTCATTTGAATACAAAAAATAAAATGATAGTATTATGAAAATAAAAATAAAATAAACAATAATAAAAATAAAATGACAGTAAAATGAAAATAAAAATAAAATTCATTTGAAATGTTATAAATTCAACAACAAAACTAATTAAAAGCAGCAAGTAAATGCGTAGCATATATAATACTAAAGTACTAAATCTATATATATATACACACACATATATATATCAAATTTTGAAAGTAGCGATCTGATTGCCTATGGCCTTATTCCAGAATTTGTTAGGCGCTTTCCAATACTGGTTAGCTTGTCAGCTTTAAATGAGGACCAACTTGTTCAGGTCTTGACAGAACCCAAGAATGCTCTTGGCAAACAATACAAGAAAATTTTTGGCATGAACAGTGTTAAATTGCATTTTACAGAAACCGCACTTAGGCTAATTGCAAAAAAGGCAATGACCAAAAATACCGGTGCAAGAGGTCTACGAAGTATCATGGAGAATATTCTCACGGAAGCAATGTAAGAGGTTTTAAAAGATAGTATGAAGTCTGTTATCAATAATTTACCAGATGCAATTTTGTCAAGAGAGACTAGAAGCTGTATTGCAACTCAAAGACGTCAAAGCAACCATATATCAAATTTTGAAATGCCTGCAAGTTCTTCGCTCAGTCATATGAGAAGGGATGCAGTTTTTAACGAGCCTCTAAAGGTCTTAAAACCAAAATTGACAAATTCTAGTAAATATGCAAATGTTAGGAGAGAAGTTCCAATGACACTAAAGGAGCAGATACTCATTGAATCAGACGATGAAAGTGACGGAAGTCTTTGTATCCTAGTGAAGAAATAAACCGGCGTTCTAGTAAGGAGTGCCAATTGGAAAAGGAAGCCAGAGAAGAAAACATGCGAATTCTAGTTCAAGCGAGGAAAAGAAAAAGAAGAGAAATTAATTACATGAATATAGTTTGAGGCGAAATTGGCTAACATAAATTCATCCTCCTACCTTTCTATCCAATTTCCTTTACAAGATTTATCCTGATTCATGAAGGTAATAATGTATTTCATATTTGCCAAATTATCAAGGTAACAGTTTTCTCGACAAAACAGCCTTTTACTCGATCCTCTCAGATGCTATCAAACTTCTTAATTCATATATATGATTAGCTTGTGTATTAAAAAAATATATATATACGATGTCGTCGTCCCCGTTAGGCTCTGCTAGGGTTTCGCCGCATGGCGAACCCTAGCGACCGCGCCTCTCCTCCGGATCGCGTCTCCTCCGGCTCGTCTTCGTCGCTGTCCTTCGTGCGCAGCGTCGCGCATCGAGTTGAGCTCCGTGCGTCATCTGGAGCTCGCGTCCGGGTCGCTGCTCACCGTGCGCTGGTCTCCTCGCGCAAGGCGTGCGTCGGTCTCGTCGCACACCGACGTCGTCTCCTCGTCTCTCCTGCTTCGGGTCGAGTGCGTCGGTTTGGCCGAGTTTTTCCTCGGTCGCAACAGCTTGCCGCGTCTCCTCCGCGGGCTTGCTGAGGGCTGCGGCACTTCTACAGCAGCGGTTCGGCTGTTTCTACAGGGCCTTTTGTTCGAAAGAAACAGGACAGGGGGCCTATTCTAGGTTCTGAGCCGCCTTCATGGCAGCTAAGTCTACCTTTGCGGGAGTGGTAGGCAGGAACAACACCTCCCACAAAAAAGTTTCTGATCATCTTTTCTTTCCACAATCCTTACACGATGCGGCGACAGGTAAAATAGAGCAACATTTTAGTAGGCCGTTAGGTGTAAAGGATGGGAAGTCATCGTTATCTTCACTACCTGGGAAATGAAGCGTTCTCTCGATGATGTGAAGTTCACGCTAATTGGGAAATTTCAATTTGGTCATCCCAAGATGGATTTGGTTAGAAAGTTCTTTGAGGATCTGAAGTTCATTGGAGGATGGAGATTGAGAGTTTTGGATGGCAGACATCTACTTATTAAAATACAAAAGGAAGAAGATTATGCTAGAATCTTTGCTCAACAATCTGTTTCAGTTCTTGCAGTACTATATGAAGATTATCAAATGGACTCCGATTTTGACCCATCTAAGGAATCTCCCGTCGTTCCTATGTGGTTCAAGCTTCCGGGACTCCCCTTTCATTTGTACCAACGAAAAGCTTTATATAACATCAGTCAAGCTCTTGGTACTCCTCTCAGAGTTGATTCACCCACTTATGATATGGTCTCGCCTGATGGTGCCAGGGTTCAGGTGGAGAGGGATTTTACCCTCCCAGATGTGGATCAAATTTGGATCACGGATGGTGCAGATGGGTTTTGGCAGGAGGTGGTGGTAGAGGACAGACCTCTTTTTTGCCAGCATTGCAAAATGTTCGGGCATATTAGGGACACTTGCTACATGCTGCATCCCCCCTCAAGGAAAAGAGCTTCTGGGCCTTCTTTAGCTGCCGTTGAGATTCTTCAACAAAGTACTGATGCTACCCCGGTTCGAAAGGGAACATGGTACAATCCGAGGTCGACATGGCATCGGCGGAGACTCCTCTGCATCCCGCACGAGTTGCCACGCCGATGACTAGCACCGTGGTTGTTGAACAAGTTCGAAATGGTGACCTTTCTCTCGTGAGTGCAAGCGGCCAGGTGGCTACCATACTGTCGATTCCGACCGATACACCAAAAAATTTAGCAGAAAAGAAGAAACCTCCAACCTCATCTCGCACCCACTGGTAAGTTTCAGCAGAATCTGACAACAGAAAAGGAAGAAGCTGAAGAAGAAGAAGTAGAAGAAGATGAAGAAGAAGTAGAAGAAGATTGACAGGTTTACACTTCTCGACGGAAGAAGAAGCCTCAAGATACTCTACTTGTTGATGATACCTTGATCACTCATGGCAATGGAGCAGCAATTAAGAGTTTACTCTATGGATCTCCTAGAAACAGAGCGAGAGCAGCGTGATCTCGTTCTTAGACATGGTTATTGTAATCTATGTTTGGACCTTTCGCTCCATTTTGTTAGCGTTGTATCGTAAGGGTTGGGCTTCATGTTTTGGACTCCTCCACAAGCTCATGTGACCGTTTTTTATTTCAATAAAATTGGCCCTTGGGGCTTTTCAAATATATATATATATATATATATATATATATATAAGATGGCGTAGACAACGGGCTCTGCAAGGGTTTCACCTAATGGCGATTCCCGACATTGAAACTATCGGCTTCCCTCCACATTTTCTGTCGTCTTCGACGACGAAGAGTTGCTCGCACGTCGTTTCCTGCCAGAAGACGACGTCTCTCATTCGTTTGCTCACAGATCGCCTCTCCTGCGACGGCTTTCCCGCACGTTGTCTCCTACCCGACGACGACGTCTGTCTGCTCGCACGTCGCTTCTCCCGCCCGACCAAGATGGTTTCTTTCTCTCGTAGACAAAGGGCTTTGCAGAGCCTTCGATCCTTCCTGACACAGTGCCCTGATAGTGGGGTTTGCAAACAATAGCCAGGGTGATGGCCTCGGGGCTTCGTTCCTACGCCGCCACCCTTGCCGGTGATAACCCCGCTCGCGTCCCTCTTTCGAATATGTTCCCGCAGTGATACCACGATGCTTTCGCGCTCGACGTTGACACCGGGTTTCTAGAAAAAACATCCCGTAAAAATGGTAAGCTTACAATCTTTCTCTATAAGGCCGAGATCTCCACCTTAGCTGTATCTTGCTGGTTGATCTTAGTTTGTAAGTTCATTTATCGAAACCCCAAACTCGAGCTAATTCGAAAGGATTTTGAGCAAATGAAGCTGAAAGGAGATTGAAAGATTGGTAAACAAGACGGTCGACATGTCCTCATTCAATTATCAGATGTGAAGACTATGCACAATTATTTACGAGAAGAGTTGTTCGAATAGAAAACCGTGTGATGAAGGTTATACAATGGACGGTCGATTTTGACCCTCTTACTGAACCTCCTATCATTCCTGTTTGACTGCGCTTCCCGAGTTTGAAGTTCCAACATTTTGATCAAGAGCTCCTCTTCTCCTTAGCTATGGTATACGGTAAATTCCTCAAAACTGATATTCCTACAGTTAATCTGAGTCATTCTCTTGCAGCTAGAGTTTTTGATTGAACGAGGTATTACTCTACCTTTTTTGGGAGAGATGGATTGACTCACAACATCAGGGCTTTTGGCAGCGAGCGGAACTCGAACATATCCCTCTTTATTGCACCCACTATCGTATGTTTGGACACTCCCATTCTCAATATTATCATTTGTATCCTCATTTTAAACCTCCGAGTAAAAATGCTATTAGGTTCGCCCCAATTCACACTTGTCCCCCTTCCACTCCTGAGTGCAATCCATCGACTATTAAAACATTGGTTGACACGCTGTCAGCTCTCTCTCCCTCTACCGGAGACACCTCCTAACAATACTATTTCTGTTTTTGTGACTGATGTGTTGGCATATAGTTCAGCTGGGCAACCTACAGCTTCAATTCTTGTTGAAAACAATACTGAATGATCCTTACCTACAAAGGACAATGCTCGGTTCGATATTCAGGTGCATTGAAGCTCCGCTTGCTCAGGAGGCATCAGGTGCTGGGAGACATTTCTACCACTTCTTCAGAATGAGTATTTTGTTACTGTTAGTCAGGAGCAAGAGGCTCATCCTCTTATATATGCCCGACAATTTATTGACCACACTGATCAGATGAGTCAGTCTTCGAATGAGGAATAACATGTTTACACATCTAGGAGGAAGAAGAAGAATGGAGGCATACTTGAGCTTATGAACTTAACAGATGATACATTGATTACTTTGAGGAATGACACGAAACTCAACAATTTATTAGCTGGCTTCATTCCTAGAACTAGAGGCAGATGCAAGACTAAATTGGCTCGTCCCTAGCTACTTGTTTTCCGTGAGTTTTGGCTATTTGAGTTTATCTGTATCTTTTCTCTTTTGGGGTTTTCGTATGGGTAAGGTGTCTTTACTGGCCCTCTCATACAATCTTTATGTATCTTTTCTATTTTAATATATTAGCCCTTGGGCTTCTATAAAAAAAAGAATATATATATATATATATATATATATATATATATATATATATATTATTACACCTGTAATAATAAAACTTATTGTTATGGTCTTCAGATATATATTATTACTATTATAATAATTATATATAGGAAAATTTTGAGTTAGATGAAAAGATATAACTAGTGTTCCTAGTCTTCAGATGCAACTGCGTTTGGCTCTCAGATAAGAATTCTGCAGTTTATAGTTCCCATCCATTACATGTCTCCTCAGCATATCAAATTTTAAAATTCTTTCAAATTAAAAAAAAAAACATATTATAATACTAGTTGAGAAAGAAATATATATTTTTAAGAAATTGAATGAAAATTTTCTCATTTTTTTTCAAACAAAAAAATTAAATCAACAAAAAAATTTGTTAAAAATTAAAGTATGGAAGGAACTTGATTTCTTAAGTGGGTTGCTTCAACCGCAAAAAAATAATAATAATAATAATAAAAAGAAAAAAAAGATGTTTGAGGTTGATGAGGGAGCTGGGGATTAGGTAGAGAGAAAGAGGGAGCTCGGGATTGGGGAGAGACAGAGGGAGTACGGGAGAGGAGAGAGATGGGGAGTGAGAGTGGAGTTAAATGTGCCAGAGATGCAGTAGGGGGAGGTGGGGGGTATTTATAGCGAAAAGTTTTCTACATTCTAGGAAATTAAAAAAAAATTGTGTTTAATAAAAGACATTTTTTTTGCGTTTTATAAAATGCAAAAAAAATTTGAGTTATAAATTATTTTTATTATTATTTTTTCTGCGTTTTTGCCTCTTTTAAAATTTTCTGTAAACGTGATTTTGAATGCCTAATGATTATATAAAGTCGATCCTTCTAAAAATTTAGCATATTTCCTTAACATGGTTGAAGGAGAGAAAGATCAACATTGATAGGTGTCTCGTGGAGTTTTCGATTGAGAGTCAACAGCAAGATCAAGTTTGGTGCGATATGGTGCCTGTGGATGCGTAGCACCTGCCTTCGCATCGAGCCCTAGTGTGAGCATGTGACTTTATGTCGTGTTTGTTGTAATTTTCCTTTCAAATATGTTTGATTATAACCGCTTATTTGCTTTCAATAATAATACTTACTTTTCTAGTTGTGATTTGGATTATCTCCGATATTATCACATCTGTGGGTCACATTAAAATATGGATCAGATAGACAAATTTGGAATATAAAATAACTCGAGTTGAAAATTTTATTTATTTTTTAATATAAATTTGGACTATACTATAGAGCTCTCCAATGACAATTTCCCCAAGAATTAAATAAAACGTGGAAACAAACATAGCATGTGCTTCACACAACAATATATTAGCTCTTCGTGCTTATAATCTGATTATCATGAATTTCATAATAAATTCTCTTTCAACATACACGAATCATATTCTCAAAAATGTGTTTTAACAATAAATTAATCAAATAGAAATAACCAACCACTAACAAGATCTATCTTTCCGTATCATAACTTCCAATTTCCAGTCACTCATATGAGAAGTGCATTCCGCCAGATGATGTGCTTTTCCTCAGAAGAACATCAGATGATGGTGATCGACGAGGCAAAGTAATTTTACAAGCAGTTTATCCCGAGTTTCTGAATCATTATTGTTACATTTACCAGATGGTACAACTGCGTACACATACACATACACATACAGAGTTATCATTCTTGGGGATGTGTGGATTCGAGATTTTCTGCAAGATAGTTGTTTGTCATACACCCCAACACAGTTGGAAGACCTTTTTGGGTTTGGGTTGCAGTGTGGTGACCCTCTATCAGAGGAATATTGTTGAACCATAATTACAAATCTATCATATATTTTTAGGAGGTCAAGTGTACGCGAAGTGTTTTTTTAAGTAAGATTTGTAATGACTTTGTTGTCTACTTTCGTGCTTCCCACCTGAGAGAGTTCTGTGCATTTTAGTACATTTCTTGCTTCTAGCCGTCCTCAATCGAGGGAGCACCTTTGTCTAGCTCCTATGGTGGTTGTACATGCTTAAGTTTTACGGCTTATTGAGTCTAGTTCTTTGGTACTTGGAGACATTACATTGCCCTGGCAGTACTTATATGCATAAATTCATACATATTCGTAGAGATTTATCAAGCATAGAGTGTTCCTTCCTATTTTATGGAGAGGGGATTTCTTGTAGGTCATTAGTTGTCCTAGGACTTGTCTAAACTAGAGCGATATTGGGAGTGTGTTTTTCTTCGGACCCAACTTGCTTATAGACAAATTCTTTCTCGTTCATCAGTCGGACATAGATCTCTTTCCAGATTACTTCCTTGGGATAGATATGATTGACAATATTATTTCTGACATCAGATACACTTTGCTTTTTAGTGTACGATTGTTGTGTGTGGCCTAGTATTTTGTCAACTTACAACCAAGATGATTATGCTAAAGGATTGGATCTTCAATTATCCTGAAAGGTTTCCAGCCAAATATGGTGGAACATCAGTTTGACTGTTCTCAGGATACAACTTATGATGGACTGCCGCATATACAGGGAGTTATTGATGCTCATTTGATGGATACAACGCGTGTAGATGCTATATTGTACATAGCTTCCGTGAATATGGGTGAGCTATATTTAATTGACGCAAGTGAGGCTATATTTTGGCACTTTCATAGAGCATGATACTCGCGTATATGAGTGTCAAATGAAACTATTAGGTGTTCCTCGAGGTTGAGGCCCCATCGCAGTGTTCTACATGCATGTGATAGCAGAGGTAAACTTGTTATTATCATTTTTATTTCCTTTACCAGCAAGACTTCAACTATCCATTGCTCTTTTAAATTTGTCGTTCTGGCTTCTTTGACTTAATCCTTTGTTTATAATTCCGATAGAAGAAAAGATGAGCCCATATTAGAAAAAAAGATTGTCTCATTGCCGAACATAGTATGAGCTAGGGAGTCACCTCCACCTTCTACTCATATCTTCTTAGTATACAGACACATTAGATCTTGGCAAAGGATGTCTTCTTCTATTTCTGTTGATTAGGCAGATGACCTTATTACCCAGCCCCTTGTGATAAAAGAGGAGATTTCTCCTAATCCTAGAATGTCATTTAATGTGGAGTCATTACCAAATGAGCCGATGTTGGCTTCCAATTTCTTTGATTTAACTATTGTACCTTGTATACCTCCCCCAAACAGCTCTTCAGTGGATGTTGAAAAATTGAGTTCAGGTAATACTCTTTCCTTTTACTTTAATATGCATGTTTGTCCATTATCATATGCTCATATTTAATGCCACTCTTATTATTATTCTAAGCAGTGCCAACAATGGCATATTATGAGTCTGAGATCTGTTATCGACACCCTTCATTTACCTTCATTCACTGATACAAACATCGGGATATGCTTGAGTATAGCTTAGCATTTTAGTGGAGCATGATATTTAGATTATATCCAAAATCACCTTAGTCTTTAGAGAGCTTTATGGCGATGCCAATATCGTATTGGATTTCTTAGTACACTTTGGTTTAGAGTGCTCATAGCTTATTAACTGGGAGGTGGTATGTCGGGAGACGGTGGTTCACAGACATAGAACACTTACTATTACTGAGACGAGAGCCTCATTACCTAACCTTCATGAAAAAGTTACGAGAAGTTGCGAGACAGTTGACTTTGCATATGATGAGTAGGAGAGGTGCTTTGAAGCACTCAAGAGGACTCACCAACGTTCTTCTAATACTTTATGTGAGATTAAGAGTTTGGGAGCTTGCATAAATCATGTTCTAGGAGAGATCAGAGAGTTTATTGTGCAAAGCTGACCTTTAGATAGAGCACACTAGACAAGTATGAATAGTTGAGAGGGAGCGATGGTACCTGATTTATAACTAGGAAATATTAAATGATGCAATAATGTTGACAAAGATGAAATGATTGGATTGAAGATTGACGAAAAAACCAAATAAGAATTAAATATTTTTTCCTTTTACAATTTGATTTTTTTTTTAATAAATAAAAAATACAAAACAAGAATAGTAAAAGAAGGGCTCGCTCGATTCATGTTAGGGCAGAGAAGTCGAGACGGGTCAAAGGTCTTGTATGTCGCTAACCTGTTGTTGCTCTGTAATCTAAGAATGGTGAAGGCTAGGACGAATGCGCAGGAAGGCAGATGGCGGCTTCAGCTCCTGGGTCGCATGCACAGAGAGAAGAAGGCCATGGTGCAGGTATTGGGCGGTCTTTGCGTGCAGAAATTCCGCGCTTCTTTCTCGACTAGGCCTAACCATGACTCTCGCATGTGACTCAAGAAAATGAGGAAATAAATATAAGTGCGTACTTCAATGGCTGGAGAGAGGACCGTGGTTGGGTTCTCTGCAAAAAGAAAGAAAGGAGAGGCTTGCTACTTTTATGAACAGGGAAAGTCTTCGGATTTGGCCAGCACAAAAGAAGGAGAAGGGAAATAAACATCAAAGACATGATTTCGTGTTGTCCCCTGCAATGGAGAAAGTGTATGATTTGCAGTATAGAGGAATGAATCAAAATGGTAAGAGTGGCAAGTGCTTTAAGGAGGCGACGTGAAAGAGAGTGACTGAACAAGGAAAGAGTTTTTTAGTGCAGGGGTGACAAGGAAAAAGGAAAGATCGGAAGGAGTGGCACTGTGCGATTTTGATCCGACGAAGGGGTTGTGGCTGGAAACTGGCGAAGGTTGTCTAGTAAGTGCAAAAGCATTTCTCTTGTGAGCGTGACAGAAGATGAGGACGCGGAGGACTGTGTGGAGATTTTTTGCAGCTCACAAAAAAGGAGGGACGGCACGGGTTTGTCCCGTGAACAGGGAAAAGCTTCAAGTTGGCCTCTTCAAGTAAGCGGGGGCAAACAAGAAAGGGCTCTGTATGTGTTTGTAACCTAGGAAGAGCTACAGGAAAAGGTAAGCTATCAAGATAAATTAATTTCTTCCCCCTTTTGATTTATTTCACAACCAACACAATGATGATGATGAAAAACAGAGATTGGAATAGGTTGCTAATAACAAGCGTCAAGAAGATGGCTCCTGCTTCACCAATTCTGGAGAGCGGGGTTATAGCAACTTTGGATAAGCAGGATGGCCCTTAGTAAACAAAGCCCTCCTTAAACAAAGCATGGATTGAGATTTCAAGGTTTCAGCTATGATGCAAAAATCAAGAGCTAACATGCTAGAATTTGCAAAAGCATGCAATACGAACTTTCAAGAAGAAATCTACAATTGAAAAGAAAGTAACAAGATATATCAAACTTTGAGTACGCAACAAACTATAACTCTAGAAGCAAATTTGTTCTTGTTGAAGTCAAGATCGTCTATTACCTTGTGATTACTTGTTACATATACAAGATTTGCAATCTTCTTGTAGCAGTGTTGACAATTATTATCTCATACTTCCATGTCAATAACAAGAACAAAAACAAGGAAATGCTCCGGGAAATAGATCAATTAAAATAAAAAAGAAGGGTGAAAGAATGGAATCCATCAGATGCGAATTCAACCTTTCATCTAAAGATTCAAACTAAGCTAAGGGCCAACTAGTTGACGCTCATGTTTATAACTTTAGGGCATCACATGCAAACACAAATATGCTTTTGCAACTAAGTATTAACTTTTCCATTAAAAAACAAGAGCATTTCAGTTTGACATGTTAAAATCAGTACAGCTTTTCTAGCACAAAATATTATAACGAATTATTGATTCAGCCATTTTACTATATATGCGAACCAAATAAAGCTCAGAAGTTAGATAATCTAGCACAGTGAGACCACCAACCAAGGTCAACTAAATTCCTCAAAGTTGACATTTTATTATGAACGTGTCCTATAGACTGAAACATGATACTTTCAGCAGACTATACTCTTGCTAGCATAATGTTGAAATATATGTTAAGTGAACCTATATAATCTATGAACAAAGCTTGAGCTACATTATCATCCATAGCAAGCCTTTACACACTATGACACAAGTGCGGAAGCCCGCAATTCTGCAGGATCATGGAACCTCCCATGATCCTCCCACCTAAGAAGCGGTCTCGGTTCAATTTCAACAATATTGTTTTCCTAATTCTTTCAGATCTTTCTATTTCTAATTAGGTTATTTTCTATTAGGGAACTTTTATATAGGCTATATTTTGATTGTTTTGAAACTTTGCTGGATTTTGTGTAATTTGTAGACTATTTCTCCGATTTCTCCGCTCAGAGTGTTGTAGCCTCTTCCATTTGCAAGTAGTGTCTCTGTAACTTGCTCAGGAACAAGTAGTGGATCCTCCTCGCTGACCAAATCTTGCTGTTTTCCGTTCAACTGCTTTTTCATTTCAGACAGCTGCCAACAGTGTTGAATCTGCTGTCCAACAGCAGAATTTGCCTCATACGCCCCTTCAAATGCCTTTGATGTCCCATATTTTCACTTCCTTGCTACTCCACAAGCGCTTCCCCACTAAAATCCTCGTCCTAAACACCTTCTAGGAGCCTTAGAATGATGCCATACTAATTTATAAATAATACAATCCAATTAACCAATTTGCTGAATATTAAGCACCAAACATCCAAAATTTTAAGATATTACTTGCAGACATGAATCCTTTTGATCATTTTGTAAGTGCTAGGGCATCCCCTGGAAGCGACGCGCTGTATGGCCTGAATACAGTGGAAAGTGTGCAAGGGCCGCTACACCGGCGCCCGGGTGTAGTGTCTAGTAAGCAAGAGTTCCCACATTACGGACGGATGCGGGTAAAGAAGTTAGTCCATGATACTTGTATTAGGATAGGATCTTGGAATATAGGTACTCTCAATGGTAAATTAATGGAATTGGTTGATATTATGATCCATAGAAAGATAAATATCCTATGTATTCAAGAAACTAAATGGGTTGGAGAAAAAGCTAAGGAGATTGATAACTTGGGTTATAAACTATGGTATTCCAGTAAGAGTCGTACTTAGAAATGGTGTAGGTATAATTATAGATAAGAGTTTGAAAGATAATGTTGTTAAAATTAATAGAGTTAGAGATAGAGTTATAGCGACTTAAGATTAATATTGATATTAAGATTTTTAATATTATAAGTCTTTATGCTTCCTCAAGTTGGTTTAGATATAGATCTAAAGATAAATTCTGGAATGATTTAGAAGACTTAATACACTCGATACCCTCGAAGAAAAAATTTTTATTGGAGGAGATTTAAATGGACATGTCGGTAGAGTTGTAGAAGATTTCAAAAATATTCATGGTGACTACGGTTATGGAGCGATTAATGATGAAGGTAGAGACATTTTAGATTTTGTTTTAGCGTATGATATGATTATTACTAATACTTTATTCAAGAAAAGAGATGAGCATCTTATTACTTATAAGAATGGATTTAATAAAACACAAATTAATTATTTTCTTACGAGAAGAAGAGATCGTCGAGATTGCAAGGATTGTAAGGTCTTTCCAAGTGAGCAATTAAGTACCCAACATCGATTATTAGTTCTAGATTTTAAGATGAAGAGTTGTAAAATAAAGAATACTAAGATTCAACATCGTAGAATAAGATGGGGGCACCTAAAAGACACAAATAAAATTATTTTTATGAGTAAAATTCAAGATTTAAATATTTGGGATGTTCATGAAGACGAGAATGTTATGTGGGAAAGATTAACTAATACTATCAAACAAGTGGCTAAAGATGTACTTGGAGAATCAAAAGAAAAAAGTTTCTATAAATAAAAATAGTTGGTGGTGGAATAATAATGTACGAAAAGATAAAATATAAGAAGTTATGTTATAAAAATTGGTTTAAATGTAAAAGCGTAGAGAACGGGAAAAATATAAAACGGCCGCGAGGAGTGTAAAAGAATAATCTTTGACGCTAAAAATTCGCTTTTAGTGATCTTTATAACATGTTAGATACTTAAAGAAGGTGAAAAATATATGTATAAACTTGCTAAACAAAGAGAAAAGAAAAGTAAAGATTTAACTCAAGTAAAGTGCATTAAAGATGAAAATCGAAAAATGTTTTTCTTAGAAAAGATATTCAACATAGGTGGGTGAGTTATTTTGATAAACTTTTTAATGATGATCTTGAAAGTACGATCGACCTTAGTGATCTTAATATCGTTAATAATAATAAAACTTTTCATTTTGTCGTCACATTAGTAAAAAAGAAGTTGATGAGGCTTTAAAGAAAACCAGGGGAAAGTACGTAGGACCTGATGATATCCCAATTGAAGTGTAGAAATGTTTAGGTGATTTGGGGGTTTCCTGGCTTACCAAACTTTTTACTATTATTTTAAAAACAAAAAAGATGCCTGAGGAGTAGAGAAAGAGCATTTTGGTCCCCATTTTTAAGAATAAAGGAGATGCACAAGAGTGTGCAAATTATAGAGGAATTAAATTGATGTGTCATACTTTAAAGTTATGGGAGAGGGTAATTGAACATAGGTTAAGACGTATTACGAATATTTCTCATAATCAATTTGGATTTATGCCGGGCAGGTCTACCATGGAAGCTATACATTTATTGAGAGGTTTGATGGAAAAGTACAGAGGAAATAAGGAGGATCTACATTTGGTTTTTATTGATTTAGAAAAAGCTTAAGATAAGGTTCCTAGAGATGTTCTTTGGAGAGTCCTTGAGAAGAAAGGAGTTGATATGACTTATATTCAAGTCATTAAAGATATGTATGCTAGAGTCGTTACATGTGTTCGAGCCGAAGGAGGATTGACCAAGTATTTTACTATTTACGTTGGTTTACATCAAGGATCGGCTTTAAGCCCATATCTTTTTGCTTTATTTATGGATGGTCTTACCGGCCATTTACAAGAGAATGTACCTTGGTGTATGCTTTTTGCCGATGATATCCTTCTTGTGGACAAGACAAGAGAAAAAGTCCGGGAAAAACTTGAATTATGGAGGTCTACATTGGAGTCTAAAGGTCTTCGTTTGAGTAGAACTAAAGCCGAATACATGGAATGTAATTTTAGTAATAGTAGGTCTAGTGACGAAGTGTAACTTTGGGTGATCAAATTATTAAAAGGTGTGAACGATTTAGATATCTCGGGTCCATTGTTCAAAGCGATGGTGATATAGATGGGGATGTTAATAGTAGAATTCGGGTTGGTTGGTTGAAGTGGAGGAATGCATCCGGTCTATTGTGTGATAGAAAAGTACCGCTTAGATCGAAAGGAAAATTTTATAAGATGGTGGTGAGACCTTCAATGCTCTATGGTGCTGAATGCTGGCCTTTAAAAGAGAAGCATAATGTTAAGTTAAGTGTTGCCGAGATGAGAATTATTAGATGGATGAGTGGCTTTACACTTAGAGACAGAATGTGAAATGAATATATCCGTAATAGGGTTGGAGTTGCACCGGTGACCGATAAAATTAGAGAGAGTCGCCTTAGATGGTTTGGTCACATTAAACTTCGACCACTCGAAGATCCGATTAGGAGAGTAGATGTTTTAAATACAACTTATGTTAAGAAAGGCGAGAGGCAGACCTAGGAAAACTTGGACTTATTGCATAAAAAATGATCTTAATTTATTAGAATTAAACGAAAATTTGACACTAAATAGGACGCAATGGAGAAAAAGGATTCATGTAGCCGACCCCACTTAGTGGGATTAAGGCTTTGTTGTTGTTGTTGTACTTGCAGACATGAGATATAAGTAGTGGATGAAGATCTTGAAACATATACTGGTCAAGCTAAATAAATACAACTGATTGTCTTATTTATTAGTTGAATAATGAAAAATTACTTGGTCATTATCAGTAAAAAACACTGAAATTGTACTTCTTACCTATCTTTCCACAAAAGGTGGTTTCCAAGAGCTTTCTGTATGTCAGCTCTTTTTGGGGGTTGGTTATTGAGCCAATGCTCAGGCGTAATTCGACTTGAGCAGAACATTTTAATTCTCTGCTGGAGTTCTGTTCGGTCAAGCAAACTTATCTGAACAATAATCATGCAAAATCTATAATTAGTTTAAAAACCACATTGTCAAATATTATTAAACTTTAGCAACAGAAATTGCTGCAGAGAAATGATTCCACAGTAAAAAATTAAGCCAACCAATTTTCATATGTATAAATAAGAGATATGCAGGCAGAAATCACAAATAAAAGCTTTTAGGGTAATAAACTGTCGATAAAACAGCAATGCCAAATCGTCCAATGCTTGTCTATTTGCAAACAATAACCAAACCAGGCTATTTAAACCACTTAACAAACAACCACCCTTCATCTAATCAATTCAAGGAAAAACCCCAACCGGCCATTTAATGTTACAAAAATTTAAGATATTTATATTAATATGATAATGATATTTCAACACCACTCAAATTCTCTAGGAGTCTAATGGAAGTTTGAATCCATCGAGTAAAGATTAATCCTTTCAGGAGAAACAAACTGTGTAGGCTTTCCTCAATACTTCAAGCAAGGCAACAATTCAATGGGCTGCCTTGACTGGATTGTCAAACTTTAATAAGAAAATACAATGAAATAAAAATAACAAGGCAACTAACAAAATTTGGTTCCCCTAGGAGTCTAACGGACATTTGAATCCAGGGAGTAAAGATTAATCCTTTCAGGAAAAACAAATTGTGTAGGCTTTCCTCAACACTTCAAGTGAAACAACAATTCAAAGGGCTGCCTTGCACTCGATTGTCAAAATTTACTAAAAAAATACAATGAAATAAAATGAAAAAGGCAATTAACAAAATTTGATTGATAAATTGGATCAATATATATATAGAGAGAGAGAGAGAGAGAGAGAGAGAGAGAGAGAGAGAGAGAGAGAGATATATATATATAGAGAGAGAGAGAGAGAGAGAGAGAGAGAGAGAGAGAGAGAGAGAGAGAGAGAGAGAGAGAGAGAGAGAGTAAAAGAACAGCACAGGAAATCTGATATGTCAAAAAACTTCATGGTTGTCCTCATCAAAGGTGAAACTTGCATTGATGCATGCAATTGTTACAGGAATCCCATGAAATACTCAACCGAATCTACATTTTTAAATGCAACAGCTTAAGTTCACAAATATTAAGGTTGATTACTAGAAGGTCCTGAAGGTTCTTTGTACATTGCTTATAGGCTGACAACTTTAGATGTTTAACTTTAAAAATGACGGAATTATTTCTCAAGCAATTATGGTAATCAGATATGAGATTAGAGAGGTTTGCCTCGCTCCACCAATGTGGCAAATAGTACATATATGATAAATTTATATAGAGGGCAAAGTACTGTAAAAACCAATCAATTTTATTGTAAGTCATAGTTTGGCCACAAAAATTTACACAATGACTGAAAACCATTATTAGTTTATATAAAAACTTGATCATTTTGCATGAAAAATACTATGCAGTGGTAGTTATGGAAAGTAATAAACCTAAAACTTGTATATTAGGAAGCTTGTATATTAAGAAATGATATATTAGGTAATTTAATTAGAGGATATCTAATTTCATGATCTTCTTTATATTAGAGAGATTCCTAATCTATATAGATATGAATGTATGTAAATATATAACATATATTTTCAATCGAGAAATAAGAGAGCTATTTCCTTCACATGGTATCAGAGCCTCGCACAACCCGTCTCCAATAGTCCGCTCTTCGTCTTTGGCTTCGTCTTCACATAGAATCAATAGCCTTCGTCCTTGTCTTTAGTTTCATATTCCTTTGGCTTAGTCTTCATCATGAAGCAATACTTTTGGCTTCGTCTTCGTCAGGAAGCAATTCGATGGCTTCATCTTCACTGCATCGTCTTCGTTTTCGTTCGGAAGCAATTCATTCAGCTTCGTATTTTTTGCAAAGCCCGGTTTCAGTTACCTGATAGAAAAAACAAAGGATCAAAGGAGAGGAAACGATGAGTCAGAAGCCAAAGAAGTGAAAGTGATGAGAAGGGAAGCCGAACAAAGTGGGAGAGGAAGGGGGACGCGGGGGGCGGCAAGTGGAAGAGATGAATTCGCCTATATAAGTCCCAAACGACTTACCAAGTGAGTTGAATGGCAAGTGCGAGATACGATAGGTGCATATTAGGGCATACCAATTGCCGAAGGTAACGACGTCCACGGACGACGACCTCTCTGCCGACCATGGAAGAGGGAGGCAGCGGCAACGATGTCAAGTGGTTACTCTGCTGTGTCGAGCCACGACTGAAGAAGGGAGGGGAACATCACGACTCTATAGGGAGAGAGCCAAAGCTTTGAGTCGTGCGAGTCACTTCTTGCAATGGAGAAGAAGAGCTGAGCTTGTGCGGTAGGAACCTAAGTCAGAGGAGCTCGCACATAGAGGATCATGATCACGTTTGCACATGGCCTAAGGGTCGACCGAGGAAAGTAACATTTATTTAAGTGATTAAAAATTATATATCTAAAAGTTTATCAGAGCCTCACACATAGAGGATTATGATCACGTCTGCCGTATGTTTAGACACTCTCAATGTCATCATTTGCACACTCATTTAAAACATCAGAATAAAAATGTTACTGGGCCCTCTGCCCCAACTCACACCTGTCCTTCTTCCACCCCTGAGTGCAATCCACTAGCTACTGAAACATTGGTTGAAACACCATCTGCTCTCCCTCCCACTACCGGAGCTCCCCCTTGATAATGTTGTTTCTGTTTTGGCGATAGAAGTGTTGTCGGATGGTTCAGCTGGGCAACCTACAACTTCAAACCTTTGTGAAAACAATGTTGAAGGAACTTTACTTACAAAGAATAATGTTAGGTCTGATAATCAGGAGGGCTTTACAGCTCCTCATATTCAGGACAGAGATGCGGTAGCGACATTTCATCATTCAAAGAACCCAAAACCTATCAGTTTTGGTACTGCGGCTCTACCACCTCATCACACTAAGCAAGTTGTTACCGCTACTCAGGCGCAAGGGGCTCATGATGTACATGCCCGAGAAGCTGTTGACCAACATACTGATAAGATGAGTCAGTACTCATATGAGAAATGACAGGTTTACACATCCAATAGAAACAAGAAGAATGAATGCCTACTAGAACTCAGGAATTTAATGGATGATACATTGGTTACTTCAAGCAATGGCATCAAACCTAATAATCTGTTAGCTGACTCCCTTCTTAGAACTAGAGGCGGAGATATGACTAAATTGAGTCGTTCTCTAGCTAACTGATTTTGCGTGTATTTGACAGACTTGATTTTTGAGTACACATGTATTTTTCTTTTTTGGACCTTGTGTGTGTTGTATACCGTGTGGGTAGGGTGTCTGTTCTGAGCCCTCTGATATAACCTATATGTATCTTTCTTTCTTTAATATATTAGCCCTTGGGCTTTTTCAAAAAAACAATATATATATATATATATATAATAGAAAATAAACAAGATTATATAAAGTAAAATAATAAAATTTTCTTAGCTAATTAAAATAATTTAAATTATTAAATTTGTAATAACATTATTAATTAAAGTTAATATGTATATCATGTTTATTTTATGCGTTTCATTTTAGAAGAATCTACGTCAAGAGCAAGCGGATTGTCTATCACCAAGGCGAGTACTACTATTTTTAAATTATGGAATCATTTTGGTATCACTTTTAAACCAGTTTTATGGGTTGTTATTTATGCTTGATGGATGCAATTGATTTTTCTATTACTAAATTTTATCGCTCATTTCGATGTGAATGTTTATAATCTCATATTATGAAATATTTAATGCATTATAATATTACATGTTGGGTGATACAAAATTATTAATGATATGATATGCATAGATTGATTGTATATGCATGACTGACTATAACAGTTAGGGGTGTAAACGAGCCGACACGAGCGAGCCCAGGCTAACTCCTGTTCGGCTCATTTATATTTCTAGCCCAAAAAGTGTGTTCGTGTTCGGCTCGTTTGCTTAGCGAGTCGAACACGAGCTGTTCACGAACAAAGAGTCGTTTTGACTCCTAGTCACATAACAATAAGATGTTAAGGGTTGGAGCAAAAATTAAAAATTATTATTTATATTAAAACATCATTTGAATTTAATTTAATAATTTTTATTATTGATCATAAATCTTTTAAATTTTTTAAAAATACTGCTCATCAATGTATGTATGTATTATGTATGCACCATATATATATATATATATATATAATTGAGGAGTAGTATTTCAAGTCAAAATGAGCCGAACACGAACGAACAAATCTTTGTTCATGTTCGGCTCGTTAAGGCTTGTTAACTATGTATGTATGTATGTATGTATGTGTGTGTGTGTATGTGTGTGTGTGTGTGTGTGTGTGTGTATGTGTGTGTGTGTGTGTGTATGTATAAATAGAAATATATATATATGTAAACACCATATCATATATATATATATATATATATATATATATATATATATATATATATATATATATATATATAATTGAGGAATAGTATTTCAAGCCAAAATGAGCCGAACACGAACGAACAAATCTTGGTTCGTGTTCGGCTCGTTAAGGCTTGTTAACTTAGCAAACGAGCCGAACACGAGTTGTTCGTGAACAACGAGCTGTTTTGACAGCCCTAATAACAGTCATCCATTTATGGTACTTACGGGGGGCAATAAGGTCCCAATGCACGTATATAAAAAAATATATTGATATTTGAGTAGCTTAATTGGCATAAATTTTTAGACGGTGCTCTTGTGACGGTTATACAGATAAAAAACGATATTAATATGCTATTAATAGTGTAAGATTCATTAAATAACATGTTAAATATTTGTATTGATTTACTAAAAACTTTAACTGACATGCACGTTAGTTTTCTTTCCCTTGTATTGGTGTAACTTAGGAGTGAACATTCAATGACTTGTTTAGCTCACTGACATTTTTAAACTTACTAACTTTTCTGGTTCATTTAATTGATTAAAAGATGAATAATAGAAGACAAAATGTGTATAAAAGACAAGGTCAATCAGTAATGAGATAAATGTAAAAATATTGCTTTAATTTAATTTGATTAGTGGTTTTCATTTGTTCATAATTAGTTATAAAAGATAAATATATGAAAAATTTGATTCTCGCCGTCCGATTGTCTGTTTCCATCTTTGTTAATTTCATGTCTCGGGTCGGGTCGTGAAAAAAATGATATCAGACCCAAGGTTAGAATAAATTAATGTAATTTGGATGAAAGAGCAAATAAGATAATGATAAAAACTTTTTAAAACTAAAAATTATTATCCATTCAGGCACAGTGATGTACTAAAATCATAAAAGAAGAGAATCCGATAGAAAACGAAGAAATACAACCTACTATAAATGTGAACATAAATTTCCTGACCCAAATGATGGCGATGATGACTCAACCGATTTAAGAGTCTAAATTGTAGCCTATTAAAAGTGATAGTCGCTATGGATAAATACTTGAAGATATTTCAAGTTCTACGTCCATCTTTGTTCAAGAGAGATGAAGACTCAATTGAAGCAAAGAACTAACTAATGAGAGTAGAGAAGATACTAGAGAGCATAGCTTGTTCGAATAAAAGAAAAGTACCGTTGGCAACGTTTGTGCTGGATGTTAAAGCTGAAAGGTGATGGCGTGGGCAGTGTCAGGACAAATTAAGTTGAGGTAAGGAGAGAAGACAGTTATGCAGTACAAAGCATAATTCACTGAGCTGTCAAATTACGAACCACAATTAATCGCTACTGCAGAAGAAAAAGTGCTACAGACTCCTTCCGAGATTAAATGACTCGATCAAACAGCCGTTGCTAACTTTAAGGATCGATGAATACTCGATATTAGTGGAATGGGCTCGAAGAGTAGAGATCGACTATCTGCTTATTCAGAAGCGTAAGAAGATGAACAAAAGGAAGAGCGCTAAAGAAAAAGAACAAGTGGATTGATTAATCAGAGAGATCAAACGGGAAGAAGTTTAATAATAATTCAGGTGGAATTACCAGAGATACGACGCAGGGTACTGTAGTCACTTGTGCTAAATGTGGAAGACAACATAAAGATAAATGCTTGATGTGCTCTAACACTTGCTATTAGCGTCGTCAATCTAGTTATATGTAAGTTATTGTCCATCTTTTGGCTAGAAGAGCGCTGAAGATCAAAAGCTAGGTTAAACTCCTTCACAGTAGTCTGCAGGCAGGCAGAAAAAGATAGTCTATAACTTCAGCTCTGACCCAATATCAACCAAGACAGCATATTCAAACTCCAGTATGTTCCCTTATAGTGAGCCTGAAAAACCTACTGTTGTTGATAGTGATGAGATCTAATGAGTTTGACATTTTCTTATATATAAAGGTATTTTCCTAACATACTCTCTTGTTTCAGTATTGTTATCCGAAGTATAGCTAAGTCGCCTTATATTGAGTCTTTTAACTCCATAGTGATTACTTTAACGAATGACTCACAGTTTCATGAATATCTAATGATGACCTGCTTAATGAGAAATGACTTGAGGTCTGTTTATGAATTTCGAGGACGAATTTTTATAAGTGGGAAAGATTGTAATGTCAGGTTTCAGTACCCCGAACACCGAACAAGAAACAAAGGATCAAAGGAGATGAAACAGTGAGTTGGAAGCTGAAGAAGTGAAAGTGAGGAGATGGGAAACGGAACAGAGCGGGAGAGGAAGCAAGGGAAGGTCGAGAAGTGGAAGAGATGAATTTGCCTATATAAGTCGTAGACGACTTACCTGGTGAGTTGAACGAAGAGTGCAAGAGATGACACGCGCATACTAGGGCGTCCCCGTAGCTGAAAATAACTACGTCGATAGATGACGTCTCTGTGGAGCAAGGAAGAGAGAGGTGACAACACCAAGTGGTTACTCTACTGTGTCGAGTCGCGACCGAAGAAGGTAAACATCGTGACTTTATAGGGAGGGAGCCAAAGCCTAAGTCATTCAATTCACTTCTTGCGCACAGAGAGGAAGAAGGGGGAAGAAGACTCGAGCTCGTGCGGTAAGGAGCCAAAGCCAGAGGAGCTCGTACACGAAGGATCATAATCACGTCTGTGTGTCGCTTAGGGGTCGGCCGAGGAAGGTAAGTTAAATTTTATTTAACTGATTTAATAATAATAATAATATATAAATATATACATATTTAATAGAAAAATAAATAAAATTATATGAAGTAAAATAATGAAATTTTTTAGCTAATTAAAATAATTTAAATTATTAAATTTGTAATAACATTATCAATAAAAATTTAATTATGAATACAAGGTGAGTACTCCTATTCTTAAATTATAGTATTATTTCAGCATCTCTTCTAAACGAATTTTATTGCTTGTTATTTATGTTTGATGAATGCAATTGATTTTTCTCTTCTTAAATTTTATCGGTCATTTCAATGTGAATGTTTATAATCTCATATTATGAAATATAGCATAATACATTGGGTGATGTATTTATAAATGATATGATCTGCATTGATTATGTGCATGACGGATTGTGATGAAGTCGCATCTTTATGGTACTAGCAGAGGAATGCCAAGACACCCATGCACTTATGTGGAAAAAGATATTGATATTGGAGTACCTTAAATGGTACAATTTTTAGATGTTATTTCTGTGACAGTTGTTGGTATGATATTGATATTGTAAGATTCGTCGAATAACATATTAAATTTTTATACTGATTTAGTATAAAGCTTAACTACATGCATATTATTTTTCTTTCCTCATGCATTGTTGTAGTTTAGGAATATAAGTATTTATTGACTTGTTTAACTCGCTATTATTTTTAAACTAACTTTTTAGGTTAATTTATTTGATTGAAAGATGAATGATAAAAGATAATATTTATAAAATGTGCAAACAACCAGTAACGAGACAAACTTAAATACAGTGTTTTA
This sequence comes from Papilionanthe hookeriana x Papilionanthe teres, assembly GCA_022702705.1. NCBI lineage: Eukaryota > Viridiplantae > Streptophyta > Magnoliopsida > Asparagales > Orchidaceae > Papilionanthe > Papilionanthe hookeriana x Papilionanthe teres. The sequence continues at coordinate 53,066,806 of CM040434.1, read as the reverse complement.
ATTAATTTGATTAGTGACTTTCATTTGTTAATAGTTAGTTGTAGAAAATGAATATAGAAAAAATTTGATTCTCAACGTTTGACAGTCTGTTCCATCTTGATGAATTATAAGCCGGGCCGTGATATTTTTTTGCTTCGATTTTTTCTTCGACTTCGTCTTCGTCCGGATGCAATTCCTCTATTTCGTCTTCATCTGCAATGCCTTCATCTTCGACTGCGTCAGCTTTGTCTCTGTTTGTTAGCATTTGAGCTTTATCTGCCATAAGGGGAGGGGCTACGCTTTTGTCCAGTGGAAAATTGAGATCGGCTAAAGCTTCAACTTTGATTATAGCTTCGTCCGAGTCTCTGTCAAAGGTCTTGTTCGTGTCATCGCGTTGAAGAGTCCATTGATAAGCAATTTGACTTATTGGTTTACACAAATCATAAAATAGGATCACAACGTCATTTGGATTATTTGTTTGTCTCCTTAAATATTTGGTGCTCATAATGGCTGATCAAACGTCTCGTGACAAACTTAATTTCATTAGTGGCTAAAATTAGTGACGAAAAGTTAAATTGCCTCAATTATTTTTATTGCAATAAAATTGTGATACTATACTTGAGAAGTATTTCTCAAGCGAGTAACCTCATTGATAATCACCTAGCTGAGACTGATCTGAATTATTCTAAATGGATGAAAGTGAATGCCCAACATTTGATATAATAAATATAGATTTTATCAAACCCAATCAATCTAGTCATATTACTCATTGTGACTGTGTTAAAGATGTGGAGGAATCGAAATTCGTGTTTTCTAGAAAAATTATTACTTGAAACATTAATGTATACTAGGAATTCTATCAAGTTAAGCAACATGATCAAATTATTACATGCATTTTAGAAGTGTTCATGAAGAATTAAATGCACTACTGCCCTTTAGTACTGATATCGGCATTCAACTGGTTCAAAGAGAACAAATGGTCATTCTGAGTTTTCTAGCTCGCCTCAACTCTTAGTACAAAGGTAGCAAATCACAAATCTTATCTGACCCTGGAGTTACTACTTTGAGAGAAGTCTATACTAGAATGTTGCGTATTATTCCGAGTTCTCAAGTTTCATTCGTGCAACAACTTAGCACTCTTGCTAGCCAGAAAATTACAACATCTGTAAACAACAATCTCAAGGAAATTAAAGTGGAACTCCAAATTTTAGAAATCAAGGCTCGAGAATAGTTTGATACTCCTACAATGAACCTAGTCATGAAGAGAACAGGTCAGAAACTGCTTAAAAAGAATCAGAAGGGTTCTAGATCACAACCAACTTACATGATAGCTACTAGTGAGGCTTCTCAGAGAAAGACACTCTCGATTTTTCCAAATGAATATACAATATTTATCCAATTTCAAGAAGCATCCAAGAAATTTCTCTATCATTGCTCTTGTTAAGTCAGGTAATAATGATACTTGATGTATATCAAATATACAAATTAATTTTTTATGATATTTTCATATTTAATCATGTATTTTTATGTCTTTCATGATATTTGTCGTTGTATATACAGTGTACAAGTGTTAGGCTACTTTAAGATAGAATAAATGAAACAGAATCAAAATGGGTTGAACCGGCCTGAACTGATTGCCTGAGTACCCTCTCACTAGAACTGGGCGCCACTTTGCCAGTCCCAACACTTAGGCACTAGGAGACAAAGAAACTGGCACCCAGAAGCCAATTATGTGCGCCTAGTCGTCCGAAGACAGAGCCACATGTGCCCAAGTGCCAGTTCGGGTCGTCCATACAATTTTGAGACATTTTTTTCACATTGCTTCAGCCCAAATGCCTATATTGGAAGATACAAAGCTGCTGGGGAAGAGAGTCTATAGGTGAAAAGAGTAGAGGAGATTAAAGACCAACGACACGGAGAAGGAGAATACTTAGAAGCAGACAGAGCATTTCAAAGGAGGTATATGAAGGAGTGTTGTGAATGTGAGTGAGTGTTCTCTTGAGAGAGAATAAATGGTAAGTGTAAGTGTGTATCTATTCCTGCACTCAAAATGGTGGAACTCAAAGATTTGTTGTAAGTTCATGGGTCGGCGGAGAATATTGGTGAGATCGTTCTAACTTTCTTAAATTTTAATTTTAAAATAAAATTTATTTTGTCCTCATCTGTAATGAGGACTTAAACCTTTCCCTCCCTCGGATTGTATTTTATTGAAGTTCATGAAATCTTTATTATGTGATTGCGTGTAGTTTGAGTATAATTTCATAGTTTAGCCTTTTGAATTTAAATTGCTCAAAAACAAATCACTTAGGGAGTTAAGAAGGGTTGCAATCTAGTACCACGAGAGCAGGATAGTGGAACAATTATGTTAGCATATACTACTCTAAAAGAATATGAACATTGTTATTAGGATGATGCAATCATATATGAAAATTTACAAACACTGAGGTCTTTGCATGATTCAAAGACTAACTGTGATATGAAACCTATAACCACTGGGAAGGATGACAAAGAGTTGTTCTTGATTGACAACTTCATTAGTCACTTTGATAGATCTAGCTTGCATAGAATCAATTCAAGAAAAAGTTTTCTATTACTTGTTCAAACTCAAAATTAGATATATGTTTTACTTTTTTGTACAAAAATAGAATTAGAAATGTTAATATCACCAAATTTTTAAAATCAAAATGGTGTAAAACTTTATACTAGGATCATTAATGAATGATGAAAATTCTTATAAAGGATTTGGAGAAGTGAATGTTGTGTATGTAGTGTCTTGGAATGTAATCGATAATACGCCCAATAATCCTTATTATAAGGTTAAATTTATCATCTTAATTTTAATTGGAATAATAACAAAATTTAGAAAATAATTAGTGGATTAGTAACGAACAAAATACCCTATAAAACTAGAACAAGTGAAGTATTTCTTCAACCCCAAACTTAGTTATTCTTTTGGATTCATCTCAAATACTCAATTTGAAGAAGAAAAAAAAATTAAAGATTTGGTGTTGCATATGGGAAATCAACTATAGAGTTAAACTGCAGCCATAAGGAATATAAAGATATGATTAGGGCAGTTAGCTAACTTATCAAGTCAAATGCTAAGACGCATTGCCCAAAAATAATGAGGAGAATCTTAAGGACTAGGGTGAAGAGGAGTACAAATTCATTAAACTTAGGAGAGGGAGCAGCTAGAAGAGGAGACCATAAAGAAAGCTAGATTCAAAGAACCCGAGTCTAAGAAACTTATTGAAAAACCTTCAAAAAATTTAAGAAAAACACCCTCATATCCTAGAAATAAACTTGAGAGACCTCCACCACCTCATAGAATGATTATGCAAAATCTAGATAAAAAATTCTCTATATTTTTAGAAGAGTTCAAGAAAATCACTATTAACATTCCATTCTTAGATGTTCTTGAACAAATGCTTAGTTAAATGAAATTTATTATTGAATTTTTAAATAAAAATGTTGATTTTCACATTTTAAAACTATGGTATCAAATGAGAATTGTAGTGTTATAATTCCAAGAAAACTCCCACAAGAATTGAACATCAGAGTAGCTTTACCATTTCAAGCATCATAGAAGACCAATTTACGGGAAAAACATGTGATTTAGAAGCTAGCATAAATTTAATATCTTTTTCTATGTTTGAGAGACTAGGATTAAAAAAACTTCAACCCACCACTATGACTCTTAAATCAATTAATCATTTTTTGACTATCCAAGGGCAGTTATAGAAGATGTCCTAGTCAAAGTTAATAATTTCATCTTCTTAACCGATTTTATTATTTTGGATATGAAGTAAGCTATTGAGATTCCAATTCTTTTTTGTAGACCGTTTCTTGCAACTAGCAAGAAAAAATTAATTTACAAAAAGGAGAGTTAACAATTAGAGCTCAAAATGATGAATTAACTTTATAAGTTTATAATCCAATTACACGCCCTACTTATACCCCTGACGAGTGTTTTAGAATAGATTAGAAAAGTTGCAAGAGAATTGATACTAGAGGTAACCCAAACCATCATGAAAATACAAATATTATTTTTGAAATTCAAAACAGTAACGAATAAAACACTCTAAAACAGGTAAACAGTGACACAACACAAACTAAGGTATAACATGAGGTGGAGGTAGTGCAATTTGAGGGATTGGAAGGTGGTCATTTGGGTATGTGGTTTGTGGAAGGAACGTGGTCAGGGTAGCAAGAAAGGGTGATTGCAGTGGGATGGCCATGTATGGTGACAGAGGAGATGGGGCAGGGTTGGCCTGGTGGTGGAGGGGGGAAGAAGAGATGTGTTGGATGATGGCAGAGGTAGGTTGGCTTGGTCGTGGGAGGCATTGGGAGGACAGATTGCAGGTGATAGCTGCGGCTGGGTTTGACAAGAAAGGAAGCAGGGTAGGCTGGCTGGAAGGACAAAAACACTGGAAGGGCAGTGAGGGTTTGATGACATCAGTAGGCTACGATTACAGAATGAAACGGGTTGCTGGTGGATGCAATGACCAATATGGGAAGCCTGGGAGGGGGTGACATCGAACACGAGAGGGAAATAGGGAAGGATACATACCACCTCGGGAAGAGTTACATCCGGAGCACCTTCTTACCGTCGAATACAATCCTAGAAGAAAAAAGAGGGATGTCGGAGGCTGTCCAAGCAGAAATCTCAGCAAAACTAATCTTTACCAACTGTTCTTAGTAGGTAAGTTCCTTTACGAAAACCTTAAACTAGAGCTAATTCGAAATGATTTTGAGCAAATGAAGTTGAAAGGGACTTGGAAGATTGGTAAATTGGACGGTAGAGATATTCTCATTCAATTAACATACTATAAAAATTCAATAGTTTGCGAGAAGACTAATACGAATAGACAACCTGGTGATGAAGTTTTGAAATGGACGATCGATTTGACCCCCTTACTGAACCTCCTACCATTCCTATTTGGCTGCACTTTTCAGATTTGAAGGTCCACCTCTACGATCAAGGGTTTCTCTTCTCTTTAGCTATGATATACAGGAAGCCTCCTAAAACTGATACGCCTACAGTGCACCTGAGTCGGCCTACTGAAGCTAAAATTTTGATAGAGTGGGATATTACTTTACTTTTTCCAGGAGAGATTTGGATTGACACACAGCATCAGAGGTTTTGGCAGCGAGCAGAACTCGAACAGATCCCTCCTTATTGCACCCACTGCCGTATGTTCGGACATTCCCACTCTCAATGTTATCATTTGCATCTGAACTTTAAACCTCCAAGTAAAAATACAATTGGGTCGGCTCCACTGCATACCTGTCTTTCTTTGATTCTCGTGTGCAATCCACCGACTACTGAAACATTGGTCGACACGCTATCACCTTTCCCTTCCTTTACTGAAGACCCCCCTTGACACTACTATTTTTGTTATTGAGACTGATGTGTTGGCAGATGTTACAGCTGGGCAACCTATACAACCTCAATTATAGTTGAAAACAATACTGCATTATCCTTACCTCCAAAGAATATTGTTCGGTCAGATAATCAGGTGAGTATTGCAACTCCACATCCTCAATAAGCATCAGGTACTGAGGAGACAGTTCTTCCACCTCGTCAGGATGAGAATGTTGTCACTGTTATTTAGGAGCAGGGGGCTCGTCTTCTTCTACATGCCCAACAATTTGTTGAACACACTGATAGATGAGCCAGTCTTCGGAGGAGGAATGACAGATTTACACTTCTAGGAGGAAGAAGAAGAATGGAGACACACTCCAGCTTGCGAACTTAATGGATGACACTTTGGTAACTTCCAGTAATGGCACGACGCTCAACAGTTTGTTACGTGACTCCGTACGTAGAACTAGAGGTAGAAGCAGAACTAAACTGGCTCGTCCCTAGCTGCTTGTTTCCTGCGAATTTTATTATTTGAGTTTATCTGTACCTTCTCTTTTTTCGGGATACTAGTGTGTGTTGTTTCGTATGGGTATGTGACTCTTTTGGGCCCTTTCACACAACCTTTATGTACCTTTTATATTTCAATAAAATTAGCCATTGGGCTTTCCAATATATATATACATATATATATATACAGAGAGAGAGAGAGAGAAAAAAAAGAGCTACACATGGCTCCTTACATGTTAATTTGAATATGGAAGTACAAAGTTAGCATGAGAGAGGAGATCTCATCTAACAACCAAAAAAGGAACAAAGTAAAACCTATGGGTTCCTCTTTCCACATTACAAACACAAAACAAAAGAATCTTTGGTAAGCATATCCCAACATACAAGTATACCAGTACAAAAAACAAAGAAAAAACCAGAGGCAATACTGAGGAGCTAATCTGAAGTGGGGAGCATCAAAAAGATCTGCCTCCAGTAAAAAGGAAAGTTGGGGGAGTGGGAAGGATGAGACAACAACTTCCAAAGTGTCTAGTCCCCACCTAGCAAAGCCAATTGGCCGGCCTGTTACCCTCTCTATATATGAAGGAAAAGTTGAAGTGCTAATCAGAAACCATAGCCTTGATTTTGTGAATCTAGTGGGAGTGGTGCCAAGGTGGGGGTAGATCCTCCTGCAAATACTGAATCAGTAAAGCAGAGTCCCCCTCCACCATAAGGTGCTGCCAGTTGTTGGAGACAGCAAAAGAAATAACCCAGTAGACTGCAATGAATTCAGCTTCTAATGGGTCAGCTGCTACAACAAGTGCATGAAAATAGCAAAAACATTGGCCCTTGTAATCCCTGAAAACACCACCTATACCAACCCCAGCATTAGAGAAGGAGACATCAGCATTTGCTTTAATAGCTGGAGGGACAGGAGGAGTCCAAACAACCTTAATAACTCTGAAAGGTTTATCTATGCCCAAGGGGGGACTCTTTCAGAATTTGTGAAAACCTTTTATGTCTAATCAGTTTGGAAATGTATGAGTGGCAGTTCCCCACAACAAGAGCTGCTTTGCTGTGTCTACTATCAAACTTGACACTATTTCTATGCATCCATATAAACCACACTATGATAAAAGGGATGGCCCCAACCTTAGCCTTCAACCAAGACTGCCAATAATTACTCAAATCCTGCCAGTCCAAGAGAATGGTATTGATATTAAACAAACCAGTGAGAGAAGACCAGACCTCTTGTGAAAATGGGCAGTGGAAGAAAATGTGTTGTATAGTTTCAGTGTGTTGGCCACAAAGGTAGCAAATACATAAAAATATTTCGATGAGTCGGCTCTCTCTGCTAGGTTTCCCATCGGTGCCGCGATGGAGATTCGCGTAGGGAGGTGCTTCGACTCCGGTGGTTTCTTCCAGAGCTTCTGCTCCGGTGAGGTTTCCGTCTCTGCTGCTAGCTTCGACTACGGTGGGCTCAATCTTCTCCATAGCGTCGGCTTTGGGAATATTTACCGGCTCGGGGGCGACCTGCTCAGGCAATTTCGCGGGTGCAAGGGAGGCAGCTAGGGTTCCATGGCTCCTTCTTCCCTGATTTAATGGTTTGGTGAGATCCTTCCTACACTCGACTCTTCTTCGTTTCACTGCGATTTTGGCTTTCTCGCAAGGGATTTGTTCGCCATTTTCGCTGTTTGGCTTCTCTGTTTTCCATGTGCTGTGGTCTTGCTCGCAGCACCTGGCAGTTTGGATGTTGTTCGCGATTTTCCTCGCACCTGGTAGTTAGCTTTGGATTTATTGTTAATTTTGCGTTTGCTTTGGGGAGATCCAGATTTTCTGCTCGATTTCTTTCATTTCACCTGTTGTTTGTGTTTTGGGTTTGCTGCGCCTTTGGGTGGGTTCTGCTTTCCCATGGAAAGAACTTATTTTGATGTAGCCCAAAGGGCTAAAGCATCCTATGCTAATGTTGTTGGTAAAGATTCTACTACACGTATGAACGTTGATCTTGTGTTCCCTCAAGCTCTTCACGATGCTGCTGCTGGAAAAGATGTTTGCCCTTTTGTTAAACCCCATAGGCTGAAAGATGGCAAACCAGCCATTATTTATACGGCTCAAGAAATGCAATCATTGAATGATGCTATCAAATTTACTCTGATAGGTAAATTTTAGTTTGGACACCCAAATATGGAATTGGTTAGGCAATACTTCAAAGATCTCACTCTTAGTGGGAATTGGAAGTTGGGATTAATGGATCTAAGACACTTATTGATCCGACTCTCCAATGAAGAAGATTATGCTAGACTCTTTGCTAAACAAATTGTGTTGATTGCTAGTACATCTATGAAATTATCGAAGTGGACTCTTGATTTTGACTCAAACAAGGATCCTCCTATTGTCCCTATTTGGTTCAAATTTCTGGATCTCCCTGTACAGTTTTATAATCAAAATGTTTTATTTAATATCAGCAAGGCTTTGGGGACTCCTTTGAACGTGGATCCCCCTACATCAGTTATAGCTAGTCCTGTCGGAGCTAGAATTTTAGTTGAAAAAGACATAATACTGCCAGACTTGGAAAGAGTTCGGATTAGCACTAATGAAGATGAATTTTGGCAGAATATTGAGGTGGAACACAAGCCTCTCTACTGCCACCATTGCAGAATGTTTGAACACCTGGAAGATAAATGTTATAGGCTTCTTCCCCCTTCCAAAAGGAAACCTAGGGGGGCTGCTACGGCAGTGGTTCCTCCTGCTTTGGAAGTGGGTGAAGCTTCTAGCCCTCCGTTGGACATTTCTGTCTCTTTTGGTAATGAGATCGTTTCACTTTCGGCTCCAATGGTTGTTCACACGAAATTGGCCTCTCTGGCTCCTTTGGCTGATGTCCAGTTGGAGCCCCCCTTGGTGGAACCTATTAAATGGCTGTTGTTCCCGACAGCATTCGGATTGTCACTCAGACACCTCTTCTTCAAAATGCTAGCGAGGCAATCACTACTACGGTGGAGGTAGTTGATGACTCCCTAATTGTGGTGGAACTGCCTATTGAGAAAGTAGGAGTTCAACGTGTCGCTGTAAAACAGGCTGATTATGCCCAAGAGTTCTCAGAAGTAGAAGAAGAAGAAGAAGAATGGTACGTCTACACTTCTCGGAGAAACGATAAAATTAAGGGTAATCTTCAGCTTGGATTATTGGACGACACTTCGACTTCTCCTAGCATGGGCTCATCTCGCCAGAACATAATTTCTCGCTCTTCTTTAAGAAAGATCCTGAGGAAGAGGAAGACTTAGGCGATCCCTTCCAGTGCACTGCTTATTTGCATGTCTTGCTTTGTTATCATTCATGTGAGTCTTTTTATGAGTAGAGCTCCATTTTTTGGGCCCTCCCGTATCTCTTGTTGTACCCCTTTTCATTTCAATAAATTATATCTTTTGCTTCGATGTATATATATATGTGTGTGTGTGTGTGTGTGTGTGTGTGTGTGTAAATATACATATATATATATATATATATATATAGATAGATATATATAAAATACATAAATAGGAGGGGAAGCCCCTCCCTTGGGTGGATAACATATCCCCCAAAATAGGAACCGGTTGGCCCAAGTAATCCCTTAGCTAAACCAATCTAAGTAGCCCAACCAATTCAACCCTCAGGGATCCCCACGTTAGTCTTCCAGAGCTGTGGGAGTTTCGACTTCATTTGTCGAAGCTATTGTCTGCACGTTGGTGATGACAAAATGGTTGGAATCTCCCAGGTTGATGAACCTTTTATGTGGCCCGAGGAGCACCAAAATCCCACTAGAAACTGCACTACCTCCCAAAACACTAGAGATTTCTCAACTTGCGAGCACACCTCGATATCAATCCATTCTTCTGAGGTCTAGATTGAGCTGAATCATCCCAATGTAATCCATAGTTGGTTTAACCTGATATGAAGTGAGGGTAATCGAACCTCTCCAAAAGCTGGTGGCTATGGTGGCTAAGAATCAACCGTGATATCCTGAAATGCTCTCTGACGTGACTACCCCGTGACTAAAGCTTGTGTCTCAGTCCCTCAACCTCTATTGTCACCAAAACTGGTCTCACCGATGCTGCTCTACTGGAAAGGACACCTGTGATCTCAGGCTCCGCCAAAGGGAGAAGGATGATGCGCTTCCCATCCTTGCTGCTATGCTAAGTTCTACGGTTAAATTGCCAAGGTCTCTCCAATAACAGGTAACAGACATCCATAGGTATCACATAACACCACACTTGATTTTGTAGCTGGCTCCTAATCAAAAACTCCACCAAGCACCTCTTATCAATGCTGACCTTGTTCTTATTCTTCAACCACGTAAGACATACAATTGGAAGTTCCTCTGAGTCATGAGGAACAACTTCTCCACCATCTGTGTATACGCCTCGTTCTTATTGCTTCCTCCATCGTCACACCTTCCCGTTCACAATGTAATGAGTGTAGGATATATTGTGATGAAGCTACTGCATATCCTTTGTATCCTCGATCTGTAGAACCCGACGAACCACGAGCGTCTCTCCCTCACTTGGTGGAAAATAATACACCTTTCCCTATTCCTCAACTGCCTTTCCATTGCTAACTTACTTCATTGCGGCCTGCTCGGTGAATGACTCACTCGACTAGCCAAGCAGTTGGAGGCTATGTGCCTAAATCCATAATATCTAAAATATTTTCTGGTGGAGACTGTATTTGGCGTGATACTCTTCTTAGGCTACTTCTCAATAGGGGCGGCTCTGTCATTATCTGAACCAATTTTCTCAACTCCCCGAGGCATGCTCCTACTAGTGTCTTCAACTGCGGGCAACTGCTTGATTAGTGGTGGCTGCCTGCTCTGCTTCTGATGCCTCTCCACCTTCAGGGCTAAACTCTAAACATCTCCTAGTGAAAAATAAGGCTGCAACAACACAACATCCATGATATCAAGCTTTAGACCGCCTAGATAACGGGCTATGATGTGTTCCTCTAGCTCGATCAAATCACAATTCATATGCAACTAGTGAAACTACACCGTGAACTCCTCCGCTAAGAGGTCACTCTGTTGTAGATGGTGGAGTCTCAAAAACATATTCTGGCGGTATTGAGGAGGTTTGTATTTTCTCTGCATCGCCTTTCTTATCTTCTCTAACTTGATAATCTTGTCATTGTCTTCTCTCTTCCTCTGCCTTTACAAGTTTTCCATACCTCCATCAAACTATAGTAGATCCACTTTTATTCAAAGGTCCCTGTATCCTCCATATGTAGCATCATCTGATGTTGGATTCCAAACTGTCATGGTCTTTCTCCTTTATCACTGAAATCCTCCCTATGAACCAAACTGTCATGGTCTTTCTCATTTATCACTGAAATCCTCCCTATGGAAGGGCTTGAAATTCTCTTATCTTTCGTCCCTTCAACTTTCCCTGTTACGATCAAGGGTAATTTCTCCTTGGGTTTCATCTAGGGGTGTAAACGAGCCGAACACGAGCGAGCCTATGCTCAGCTGGTGTTCGGCTCGTTTATATTTCGAGCTCAAAAAGTGTGTTCGTGATCGACTCGTTTGCTTAACGAGCCGAACACGAGCTGTTCACGAACAAATAGTTGTTTTGACAACCCTAATCACGTAACCATAAGACGTTAAGGGCTGGGGCAAGATTTAGAAAATATTGTTTATATTAAAATCAATCTAATTTAATAATTTTTATTCTATTTTCTCCATTAATACATTTAATTAATTATAAATCTTTGTAGCCTTATAGTCAGTTAAATTTTTTAAAAATACTACTACATACATATATATATATACATATACATGTATACATATATATATTTAAAAGCATTTGATAAAAAGAAAGGTTAAATCTAAGATGGGGTATGTCCGAAACAATCGTCATTCGACAAAAAAGAGAAAAAGGAGGAAGGTCTATTATGACAAGTAATAGAGAGGAAGAAGCTTCGTATGCGAGGTGGTGAGTCGGTTTGTTACTCTGCAGGAACGTAAGGCAGGATGATGCGAGTAGAGACCGCCGAATCGTTGAATTTTTTCATCCAATATATCGAATACCATGGGGGAGGTCTTGATTGAAGGATGTGTAAGAGTTGTAAGCAATCCGATTCCACATGTATATTGTTCGAGCTTTAGAGCCAAAGCTAAATTCGGCTCCCAAAAGACAACTACGATTTGAGCTCAAGAGCATTTAGAGCCTCGATAGGAGTAGCGAAAGTCTGTAAACAATGTCCTTTAAAGTTCCTGCAAAGGCCACCAATGCCAGCCCTGCTACTGGAGTACCTTCCATCAGTGTTTAGTTTCACCCAATGTTGTGAAGGGGCCCTCCAAAAAACTAGCTGGACCGCAGGAGGGTTTACTCTCCCAGGTGAAATGGAAGATGAACCATTCAACTTTCTGATAAATAATTGACAGTGTAAGCTTATCTTATGATAGGCAGCGGGAAGGGTTTAGTACTTAGCGACGATTCCGGCCACCCGAGATAAACCGAGAAAATAATGAAAGGAATATGTTTTTTGAATGATGTTTCAAGAATCCAATGATCATTAATATTGGACCAGTTGGTAACAAGATCCGTAGATTGTTCTCTCGTAAGTACGACAGCCCAAACACTTCGGAGACTTCACGATGCAACATCGAGTGTATAAGGCTTTCCTCGACGAGTGGCATAGATGACATCCGGATGGTCCTCCGATACCTTTAAGTTTTAAAATGTCATCGATAGGAAGAAATTTTCTAAACAACCTCCAGCGAAGAAGGCCATGGATGGGGTTATGTTAGCTTTCCGAACACATTTTCCCCAATCAGTAGATTGCCATTAGTAGTGAGAGTGATAAATAAACTTGGACAGACTTTGATGGGAGCCATTTTAGGTAATAAGTCTATCAGGAGCAGAAGGATTGATAGGGAGATCCAAAATACTTTTGACAATGTGGGGGGAATTAACCTCACTAATCTTGGAGAGGTTCCACTTACCATGTACCCAGCAGTCAGATACATTAATTATACTAGAGTTAATGGGTTGATATTCCTTCAAGGAATGATTCCCCAACCAGTTGTCAAGCCAAAAATTGATTTGGCCTTCACCCACATCCCAAATGAAAAGAGCTTCAGCAGCATCTTTAATCTGGAGAAGAGCTTTCCAGTTTCTAGAGTCCCCCAATTTAGGATTCACAAGTGATGGATGAGAAATGAGACAATATTTACCTTTCATAAATCTTGCCCATAGAGAATATTGCTGTCTGAATCTAAACCATTGCTTACAGTAGAAGATATGGCTTGTGTGCTAAATTTTTAAAGCCCAGTCCACCAGAGGCAGTAGGATGGCAGATCTTGTTCCACGAAGTCCAGTGATGTTGTTTGTGTTGATCAGCCCATAAGAACTTGTTGAATGACACTTCCAGCATTCTTTGAGTGTTCTTCTTTAACTTGATCATTTAAAGTATGTACAGGGGGTAAGAAGTGAGAACCGATTTGAGGAGGGTCAATCTTCCCCCATTAGACAGAAATGAGGTGGTCCAACATTGGATCTTAGAGGTCACTTTTTTCACCAACTCATCATAGTGGGATTGCTTCCTCTTGCCCTTGATCAAAGAGAATCCTAAATACTTGAGGGGATAAGTAGTAGTAGAGAAACCAGTGAGATCTTTAATCCAATTAATAAGGTTAGGTGGCAACTTGTTGCTAGGAAGGAATTGGCATTTAGATTTGTTGAAAGAAAGTCCAGAAGCATTCTGGAAATAGTCCAACAATTTCATAACCTTCCTAATAGTAGTTTTGCTCCCATTAGTGAACAAGATAACATCATTTGCATATGCAAGATGAGAGACAATAAAGTTTGATCTGTGCAGGTATCTTAGATAGGGAGACTGTTGTTGTGAATGGTTAATCAACCTTGACAGATAATCAAAAGCTAGTATGAAAATGTAAGGGGACAAAGGATCCCCTTGCTTGATGCCCCTGGAAGCAGTAAAGAAGCCGTGACACTCTCCATTGATTAAAATGCTTTAGTTAGAATTATGAAGCCACCTTTTGATAAGTAAACAGAAATCCTCAGAGAAGTTCCTAGCTTTAAGAGTCCGTAGAACAAAATCCGCTTATTGTATCATATGCTTTAGCATGCCAATTTAATGATAAGATTAGAGCCTACAGGCACGTCAATCTCAACGATAATTTCGTGCCAATGAACATTATCGTTATGCTTCTCCTTGACAAATGCGATTGGTTAGGTGAGATTAAATCATCCAACAAAGGTTGCATTCGAAACAATAATTCTGCGATGACCTTGAAACACGTGTTAGTCGATAGCCTAAAGTCCTTCCATGTAGATTTGTTATTTTCTTAGGAATGAAAATAATTGTGGTAGCGAAATCTGGATAATTCGTACGGAAGAAACATCGAATAGCCAAGTGAGATCTAACTTGATAGTCTCCAACTTCGATGAATCCAACAGATATCCATTTGGTCCAGTCGTTTTGATGGATCCGGGAGAAAATAGCTTTTGATTTCATCTTCTCAGTGGAGCAGATAGAGTAGTACCATAACGGTTTTCGTTGGTAAGATCTCGGTTGAAGTAGAGGACCGATTGGAGGGCCAAGGTTAAACAATCGATGAAAAAATTGTACATGAACTGCGATAACTTGGATACCAGTCAACCAATCGCCCCCGTCTCCTTTAATTTTAGTTATTGCATTTAGCTTTCTCTTATAATTTATGACAGTATTAAAATATTTAGAGTTTCTGTCCCCCTGTGCAAACCATCGACAAGCGACTTTACGTTTCGAGAATTGTTCTTCAATATCTATATCGCTAAGAAGCTGCTCGATTAGCCACCATTAAATCATTATCATTAAAACTACCTTCAAAGTTAGCTCGCTTCTAGCCGATTCACAATTTCCTCACAGCAGAAACTTGTGAATGAATATTTCCAAACACCTTCCAATTCTCATCCTGCAGCTTCTTAGCTAATCTTTTTAGTAGCATCTTTAATTTAACAATATGATTGTTAAATGTACAGGGAAATGGTTCCAGCCAAAAAGATTGAACAACATTATGGAAGGTAGAGTGAGAAGCCCATACATTCAGATATCTGAAATGGGCTTTACTAAAAAGCTGCGGAACGACGAGCTAACCGATAGGGGGAATGATCCGATCCGGCCACAGGGAGATGGGTCACATTGGTTGAGGTAAAGAAGTTAATCCACTCTTGATTAGCCAAGAATTTATCCAGCCTTTCCCAAATCCTGCCTCTCTTCCAAGTATAATCTGATCCTTCATAATCCAAATCAAAAAGTCTAGCATCTGAAAAATTATTGGAAAAATCAGTCATTTTCCTGATGTCTGGTGTCCTTCCTCCTTTCTTTTCACTAGGGTTAGCTATACAGTTGAAGTCCCCACCAACTATCCACATTTCAGACATACTGCTACCGATCTGATGTAAAGAGTTCCAGAGCTCATCTCTATCAGCTTGGTTGCACCCAGCATAAATAAAAGTGGCCAAACCAGTCACCTGCTCAATGTGAAAATGGATGTGAAGGAACTGAAGGTGATCTAATAGAACAGTCACTATCATTTCTTTTCTGCTGAAAAACCAAACTTTGTTGGAACAGTTGGTAACAAAGTTAAACTGAGAAAATTTATTGGTAATTCTTGTGGTGTTATATTGAACTATAGGTCCCAAGAGAGCAAAGGCCCAGAATTTATGAATCCTATTAAGATTCACCACTCTATTAAGGGAGCCCTGGGCAGCAGCCCCCCTAATATTCCAGCACAACATGTTAATCATTAGGGGCATTCTTTCCACTCTTAGTGAGTCTAGGAATGGAAGATATATGTTGTTCTTCAGAAGTAGCCTGGGGTTGAATTATGCTCTCAGAAGACAGGTTTCTCAATTCTAGAGGTAGCTTTTTCTTTTTGGAATGGTAAACAATCCATCCTTCAATAAAGTCAGTAGCAACATTATCAAAACACACAGGTTCAAAGCTAGGAGAGGAAGGCAAGACAATGGGGTCTGGATATGAAGTACTTGGTGGAAGAATTATTTGTGTAGGTAGAGGTGCTGACTCTGATAAAGCAGGTTGTCCTGGGTCCAAAGGTGACACGGGTAAGGGTTGAGGGTTACCAGGAGGGGGTTCAACACTAGAAGAATAAGGTTCAGCAGAGGGAAGACAAGTGGGGTTGTCCAGCAAATCAATATCAGCAGGATCTGTATCAAGATTACCAACATTCTCAGCATTCCCATTAACAATAAAACCATTCTTTTCAGCAGGTGCCAAATGGGCAGGGTCCAACTGGAGGCCAGGCTTAATGGAACTAGGAGGAATAGCTGGGACAGAATCAACAACTAGGTCAGAGGGGGCCACAACAGGTGGAGGTTTTTTCCTCAGTTCTGGCTTCAACCTGTAGCACCTGTCCATAGAGTGACCAAACATTTTGCAGTGTAAACAATAGTAAGACCTCTTCTCCATCAAAATTGGTTGCTAATATCCATTGTGCGCAGTCCCAAGACACAATTCTTTCACTTCTGGTAGAGTGACATCTCTTTCAATTAACATTCTAGCACCTGAAGGCCTGGTAACTTCGGTGGTTGGGTCATCAACAAGTAGAGGTTTGCCCAAGGCTAGCTCGATATTATAAAGTGTATGCTTCTCATAAAAGTGCGATTGTAGTTCGAGCAAATTAAACCGGATGGGGGCGATAGGAGGTTCAAGAGAAGGGTCAAATTCAGGTGACCGTTTCATCTTCATCAATTTTCCATCAATTGTAATAGCTTTCATAGAGAATACCCTAGCATAATCATCTTCCAAACTTAATTGGATAATCACATGTCTGCCATCAAACAGTCCCACTTTCCATGAGACAAAAAGTTTCAGATTTTTAAACACCTTTCTGATAAGCTCCATTTTAGGATGGCCAACTGAAACTTTCCAACGAAAGTGAATTTGAACCTCGTCGACCAAAGTGTTTATCTCCTCCTCTCGTGAAAAAAATTGCGGGCTTCCATTCTTCTTACCGATTGGCTTAATGAATTGACTAACAGCGTTGGGTATCCCATGAGCAGCATCATGGAAGCTCTGTGGAAAAACTCCCTTACCACAGGATTGAGAAGAAGCCACAGCAGAGGCATAGGAGACTCCCGCCCCCATAGGAGGGTTACTTTCCATTGTATAAGAACGCAGGTGCAGAGAGGGCAGCGAACGGAGCAGAAAGAAAAGGAGACGCAGAAAACGAGCGCAGCAGGAGCAGACGAGCGGCTCGACACGATTGCGACAAGTGCCAATTCGACACGATTCGCCTGTAGCAGACGAGCGGCTCCGACGCCTCGCCACGATGACGCTGCGACGCGACGAGGCGAAGAGGTGACGAGGACCGTAGAGGATGCTAGGGTTTGCCATGAGGCGAAACCCTAGCAGATCGGTTGGGAAGACGACGGCTCATGGAATATCTAAAAACATATATATATATATATATATATATATATATATATATATATATATATATATAGTATGTATAATTCGCCGCGTATGACGGCATCCCGAGCAGTGGGGAGTTCCTAAATTACATCAGATACCAATTCCTGTCTTGTGGTGAGTCTCTCCTTTGGTGGGGCCAATGTGTCCAGAGCAGTGGGGTCCTGCTTTTGACTATAGGTTCTCAACTGTGGGTGCAATCTGAAATATTTCTCTTACGGGTGCCCGAACATCTTGCAATGCTTGCAGTAGCGAGGTTTTTCTTCCATATTGACCTCTTGCCGATAACCATTATGAACAGAACCAAGCCAGATTTTCTATGCATCTGATAGTGTAATATCATTTCAATCAAAATCCTTCCAGTGAAAGGCCTTGAGCAATGAACTGTATGTGTGTCTACCTGCATAGGTTTTCCAAGAAAATTCTCAATTGCATATATGGTAGGATAGTCAAAGAATTGAAGCTTGAGTTCAGGTAATCAGAACCAAATAGGCGCAAAGGGGGGTTCTTGACTGAGATCAAAATCAGGAGTCAATTTGAGCAACTTCATAGGTTTGCCGTCAATTGTGATGAATTTCTTCGAGAAAATCCTTGTGTAGTGTTCTTATATGCACAGCTGAATCAAAATGTCTTCCTTCAAGAAGGCTCACCTGCCAATCCCCAACTAGCTTGAAATCTTCGAAAACCTTCCTGATATTCTCCATCTTAGGGCGACCTAATTGAAACTTGTCAACTAGTGTAAATTTGTATTTTTTTGCAATAGATGAGATTTCAGCATCACAATAGATGAGATTTTAGCATCAGAGAAGAATAGCCTTGGTAAGCCCGCCTTTTTCCCTGTTCTTTTAATGAGTTGCAATCACCATGTCCTGCAACAGAATCACGGTACGACTTGGGGAATATCAGACTGTCGGTGAGGTGAAAAGGGGAGCTGCGTCTGTGAGTTACTATAGTATTGGAGGGTTTGGCGGAGTTGTCACCGGTGAGGGTGATGGCGTAGGACAGCCCTGAAGCCATTGGCGTGTTTCACACACTCCAAGAAAAGTACCTGGCACAACTGATCTGCCGCAGTCCACACGAACAGCCGCAACAGACGACTCTGGCAGAGAAGGCGTTGAGCAGGTTCGGGCTCGACACTAGCTCTTCCGAAGACGTTGCAGCAGACAATCTACGAGGCGGAGCGTCCACACGAAACTGAAGACGCGAACGACGAAGACTATGCGTGAAGCTGGGACGACTCGTGCAAGCCTGCGAGCAAAACGACAGAGCGTCGTATCGAGCCAATCTGCGAACGGAGGGAGGAAATGATGAAGATGACTCTCCAAACAGAGAAGACGATGTCGTGCGAACCTGAGAAGAAGCGAGACATCGATTGTGCAGTGAAAACAGTGATTTTTAACGCCGGGAATCGCCATGGTGAAACCTTAACAGAGCCTGCGACGCCGCCATGTATTTATATATATATATATATATATATATATATATATATATATATATATATATATATATATATATATATATAGCAAAAGGAGCCACTAGGGCCTATATTGATTTAAAAGCGGTTACGGAGGCTCGAGGAGAGGGCCCATGGAACCCTTCCCCTGCGATACAATGTTATAAAAAAAGATCCAAAAATATTCAAAAATTACAAAACAAAGTCATAAGCGAGAACGAGATACTCTCGCTCTGTTTCTTGGAGATCCATGGAGTAATCTATTTAATGCTACTCCATTGCCCTGAGTCACCGAGGTATCATCAAATAGGAGTGTAACCCCAGATTTCTTCCCTCGAGAATGATAAACCTGCCAGTCTCCTCCATCATCTTCTTCTTCCACTTCTTCTTCTGTCGAGTCCTGCTGATTCTTGCCGGTGGGTTCAACAATTGGAAGGAGAATTCTTCTTTTTTTGCTGAAAGTTTGGATGTATCTGTTAGAGCGGACGGCTGAAGTAGTCCACTGGACGGCTTGCGGCACAGGAAGAAGTGCCGCACTTCCAGACTTGTTCGATGCAACCACCGTAGTCTCGGAGTGGCAATTTGTATAACCAGTCGAGACTTCTCACCCGATGACCATGTCAGTCGAGTTTAAGCTTATATCGGCATCGGATCCTACCATATTCTATCGAGTCGGGGTAGCGTCAACTCTATGTTGGGAATTTCCAACAACGATAGAAGACCCAACGACCCTTTCCTCGAGGGAGGATGCGATCCCATAGTAGGTGTCTCTAATGTGCCCAAACATCTTGCAATGCCGGCGAAAGAGATGTCTCGCTCTCCACCACAACCTCCCGCCAAACCCATCCGCACCATCGCTGATCCAAAACGATCCACGTCGGGGAGAGTGAAATCCTCTCCACTCGAACCTCAGCACCACTCGGAGAGACCCTATCAAAAGTAGGAGCATCAACTCTGAGAGGAGCTCCGAGAGCTTGGCTAATGTTGTACAAAGCACGTGGATTGTACAAATGAAAGGGAAGCCCCGGAAGTTTGAACCACAAAGGAACGATATGAGGTTCCTTAGATGAGTCAAAATCAGGAGTCCATTTGATAAGCTTCATGCAGGTGTCAGCAATCAAGACTGATTGTTGAGCAAAGAGTCTAGCATAGTCTTCTTCCTTTTTGTATCCGAATGAGTAAGTGTCCGTCATCTAACACTCCCAATTTTCATCCACCAATAAGTTTCAGATTATAAAAAAATTTTCTAACTAAATCTATCTTGGGGTGATCAAATTAGAATTTCCCAACTAAAGTAAATTTAACATCATCGGAGAGAACATTCATTTCCACTGTAGTGAAGATAACAGCGGGTTTCCTATCTTTAGTACCAATCGGCCTGATAAAATCGCCATGTATTTTTCCAGCCGCAATGTCATGAAATTCTTGTGGAAAAAAGAGGTGATCATTGTGGGAATTGTTGCCCACAGCTCCAGCATAGGAAGCCTTAGTTGCCATCAGAAAGAAGTCGTCGGGCAGCCTCTACAGACAGAGAACTGTGTAGCAAGCACACACAGAAACTGTGCGACTGGAAGTCGAAGGAGAGCAAGGAGTCGAACGGGAGGAAGTTCAACTCAGTCGAGAAGAGAAGAAGCCAAATCCGTCGCTCGAACGAACTGGTCGCGAACGCAGACGGTCTTCCTGCAGCTATAGGTCGAGCAGACGCAGACGACGACTGCGACGCCGAAGGAGATCGAGCCGACTCGGTCAGCAGCCGTGCTCTGCCAGGTGGACAGACGACTCCGGCGTGGACGACGACGACGAAGAAACGAGTCGTCGAGGCTGAAGAAGTCGTTCAGCTTGCAGTGACGCACCGAAGCACGCAGACGAACTCGACGACAAAGACGAAAAGGAAGAGATGAGCAGGAAGCAGATCGACGCTGGAGGTCGATCGATGGAAAGATGACCAACCTACCGTGCTTGACGAAGACGAAGCAAGAGTCAACGGGAATAGCCATGGCGAAACCCTAGAGCTCGGGATGTCGTCATCCCGAAAGATATATATATATATATATATATATATATATATATATATATATATATATATATATATATATATATTGGAAAAGAGCTGCTCATGGTTCCTTACGTGTTAATATAAAAAGGGGGTTAATATAACCAGGGTGCGCGAGCATTGGTTCATTTGTAGCGGCCATTAGCGTAAGACCCTTGGGTCCCTGTTCGAATCCTAACTCTTTCGGGAGGATTTGAACAGCACACAGGACTGGAATGGGGTCCGCCCCTCAGTCAGTTCAACCTATAGGGGTTAATCGGCGGTCTCCGATTGTCGAACAATCTTTTTATATATATATATATATATATATATATATTAAAAAAAGCCCTGGGGCATATATTGATATAAAAGCAGTTACAGAAGTTAGAGGAGAGGTTCTATGGAGCCCTACCCCTACGATACAATGCTTAACAAAAATAACCAAAAGATCAGAACAGAAAAGTTCACAAAACAAAGTCAAGAGCGAGAGCGTGATACTCTCGCTCTGTTCCTTCGTGAACCATAAAGTAAACTCTTTAATGCTACTCCATTGCCCTGAGTCACCAAGGTATCATCAACTATAAGTGTATTCTCAGGCTTCTTCTTCCATCGAGAATGATAAACCTGCCAATCTTCACCATCATCTTCTTCCTCTACTGCTTCTCCTTCTGCTTCTTCCTCTTCCGATGTCTGATCCATCGGAATCGTACCGGTGGGTTCGATAATTGGTTGGGGATCTCTTCTTTTTCTACTGAAAGTCTGGATATATCTGTTAGAGCGGATGGCTAAAGCAGTCCCCTGGATAGCTTGCTCCCCCACAGGAGGAAGTGTCGCACTTCCCGCTTGTTCAGTAACCACTGTAGTCACCGGAGTGGTAATTTGTGTAACCAGCTGAGGAGTCTCCCGACGTACGTGTCGGCTAAGATTAAGCCGTTATCGAGCATCGATTCTTACCCTATTCTCCCGAGCCGGGGTAGCGTCGACTCTATGTTGGGAAGTCCCGACGAAGCGAAGGTCCGAAGACCTTTTCCGGAGGGAGGATGCGATCCCATAGCAAGTGTCCCTATGTGCCCAAACATTTTGCGATCTTGGCAAAAGAGAGGCATATTCTCCACTACGATCTCTCGTCAAAACCCATCCGCACCATCGGTGATCCAAAAACGATCCACATCCGGAAGAGTGAAATCCTCTCCACTCGAACCACGACACCACCTGGCGAGACCCTATCAAAAGTAGGTGAATCAACTCTGAGAGGAGTGCCGAGAGCTTGGCTTATGTTGTACAAGACACGTCGATTGTACAAATGAAAGCGGAGTCCCGGAAGATTGAACCACATAGGAATGATAGGAGGTTCCTTAGATGGGTCAAAATCAGGGATCCATTTGATAAGCTTCATAAGGGTGCCAGCAACCAAAACAGATTGTTGAACAAAGATTCTCGCATAATCGTCTTCCTTTTGTATTCGAATAAGTGTCTGCCATCCAAAACTCTCAATTTCCATGCTCCAATAAGTTTCAGATTCTCAAAAAATTTTCTAACTGATTCTATCTTGGGGTGACCAAATTGGAATTTCCCAACTAAAGTAAACTTGATATCATCGGAGAGAACCTTCATTTCCATGGTGGTGAAGAAAACAGTTGGTTTCCCATCTTTAACACCTATCGGCCTGATAAAATTACCCTGAATTTTTCCAGCAGCAGTATCATGAAATTCTTGTGGAAAAAAGAGATGATCAAGATTTTTTTGGGAATTGCTGCCACAGCATCAGCATAAGAAGCCTTAGTTGCCATGAAGACAGAAAGAAGGCGCAGATCTAGCGGCCCCCGGCGCAAAGAGTCGCGCTCGGACCACTCGAACAGCAGTAGCAAGGGGATCGAGCCGAAACAATCGGCGTCGAGCAGAGATTCCTCGCAGCCAGATGTAGCAGCGGTCGGCGTCGAGCGGGCACGAACAACAGCCGTCACGATCAGGCTGTGAATCCTGCAGACGACGACGCCACGAACCGTAGTAGCGTCGGTCGGCGTCGAGCAGGGGGTCACGAACAACAGCCGTCACGAATCAGGCTGCGAAACCACAACGGTCACGAATCCAGCAGACGACCACGCCACGAGCCGTAGTGGAGCAACTCGGCACGATCCAGCAGGCTGAGCGAGGGTTCTGTCGGGGACGACGAAGTTGCTCAGCCAGACAACGACGCGAATCGAGTCGGCAGGAAGTTCGAGCCGCTCGAAACTTCAGGACGAGGCACGCCGAGAGCAACAAGAGCAGCTCGAGACGAGAAGCGAGCTTTTCCACCGAGACGATGAAGACGCACCGCAAGCCAGTCGACGATGGATACGAAGACGATCGACGCTAGGGTTCGCCATGAGGCGAAACCCTAGCAGAGCAACGAAGACGATTAGTCCCCATTATAATGGTTTGTATATATATATATATATATATATATATATATATATATATATATATATATATATGGGAGGACCCTTCCCTTGGGTGGCAACCCTATCCCCTAAAATAGGAGCTGACGGGCCTAAGTAACCGCTTGGCTAAACTAGTCCAAGTGGTCCAGCCGGTACAACCCTCAGGGAGGCCCCAATCAGGAATTTGAGGAAAACTTTAGAAAATAAGAATTTAATATTTGAAAGTAATGAGAATTTGGGATCACAGTTGAATTATATAAGATTCTAATGGCATCTAAATCATTAGGTGATTGATTCAGGACTGTTAAAATAAAAAATTGATCCTAAAGGAACCAAGGTTAGATTTGAATGTGCTTGACTGAGGACATAAAACTAAGTGCTACTTTGGAGACAGTCCAAGCGTTAACTTGTTTGATTGGGTTGAATTTGCTTTATGCTAGATTTAATTTGATGAATTTGAGTGTGTGTGTGCTTTTAATTGTGTGTTAATTTGATGTTGTGATGGCAAGTTTGTTTTACTTAATGATGTATGTGTGATACATGTATGCTTCGATTAGACTGAAGATGTTAAACTAAGTGCTTTTTGAGAGGCAACGCAAACTTATCTTTGTTTGATTGCTCAGTGATTGATAGAATGTTGTGTTTGACATATTACTCTCTGAAAAAGAGTAATAAATGATCCTATCTTTTCTTCAGATTCTTCTCTAGTTACTACATATTATGTAATGAGCTTGTGATTAGACCTGCATTTCTACTCTTATTATATCTGTTTCATGCTTGGATATCTTAATTATTATGTGTTTACCTTTATGCTCTATCCCGCTATGTTCCTTACCCTTTCCTGTTGTTATTCACATGGTGTAAGAATAAGTTTGGGGGATGGATATTCGTAAAAATTATGGCATAAAGTAAAAGTGGATATCTGAATTTTTGAATTATAATTAAAATGATAAATTTAATTAGGTTTCAAAGTGATTTAATAAACATAGTCAATAGGGATAACATGAACTATTCATTTAAGTTTTAAAAATTATCATTAACTCCCAAATGACTGACCTCTCTAACTATAATAAAAAGTTTCCTAAACATTTAGATTAGAGTTAACTACAAATAAAATTAACCTATTAATAATATAAAATTTAATAGCTAATCACTCAAAATAATTTAGTTATTAGTTAATATCAATTGAACCTCAATATTTTAGATTGTGTTAGGAGATAATTGAGAATTTGGCCAAACAAAGAGTTGGTACTCGAAATCATCAAAGAAGAGCTAAACAAGATATAGTAATCTTCTATAAAAAAATGAGAAAAATCAAAAAGAACAGAAAATTTGAAAAAAAACTCTAAGTGAATATATATATATATATATATATATATTAGAAACTCTAAGTGAAAACATTACGAGCTTTAGAGGAGAAGCTTGAGATTGAAGTTTAAATTTTAAAATTAGTACCAACCCACTTTTTAAATATTAGAAACTCAAGAACCTACTTAACTTTAAATTCAAAATACTGAATTTTAAGAGATAATAACTGAATCGATATTATTTGAATGATTAATCAAACTGAATTATATATATATTTGAGAAATAATCTTATTTTATTCAACAAAATATAAGTGATTTAGGAGTAATTATATAGAAAAATTGTTAATATAAGTTATGTGGGAATATTAGAGTTTCTAAAAGAAATTAAGCTTGGGAAGAGATTTATGCATCCTCGATAAATTATTACCTATATTAGTAAGAAACCCTGAGATCCTAAACTTAAATCTATCATTAATCATTATAATTCTAACTTTAAGTATTAAATTAAGTAATGTTTAAGTTTGAGGGTATTTGATGTGCATCAAATATACACATTATTTTTATGATATTTTTATCTTTATTTATGAATTTTTATGCTTTTATGATATTTGTGAACGTATATGCAATGTACGAGTGATTAGACAACTTGAGTAGTGAATGAGATGAAACAGAAAGCATGGTTGCCGTGACGCTCACTCACAAACACTGGAAGCTCCTTTGCCCGTTCGAACGCCTAGGTGATCCAGGATAGAGCCACAGGCGCTAGACACCCGCACCTAGGAGTCCTATACAAGGGATTACATTTATGAGATGTTTCATTCGTTTTGTTTCAGCTCAGATGCGTAAATTGGAAGATACAAAGCCGTAGAAGAACATAATAAAAAAGAAGAGGGGATTGAAGACCAATTCCATAAAGGAGAATACTCGGGAGAAATCTGAGCATTTTTAAAGGAGGAATCAGGAAATAATTTAAAATTTACTTCCTCCCGTCGATCTGACAAGTCACCGTTGTGGCTAAGGGTGATCTAACCGGATTACTTCGCTGAAAGGCTATAAGACCTTATTGCAGTCGAAGGATTTCCCACTGCATATCTTTCATCGTAAGTTGCTAGATAAAACGTTGAGGGTTTCTACTAAGCAATATTGTGTGTTGACTGAAAACAGAATAATAATAAAAAAAATTATTTATATATAATTAATTAAGTTGAAAAGAAGCCCAACATGCTCCCGCCCGTTGGAGTTCGTGAGAGCGTGATAACCATTCACGCACTCTCCTTAATTTCATTCTATCTAATAGAACTACACAAAATGCTCTAAAAAAACCCCTCTATCACCTTTCCCATCATGGTCGAAACCCTTGCGACATTCACAACTTGAGGTAGCAAGGAAAGCAGTAGTGAAATGGTGACATACAAAGTCTCTGAATCTCTCCACTTCTTCTCATTCGAACAAGTAACCACAACCCTCCCTCCCTCTCCTTTTCCAAGTGTAAAATATAGGGGCACACTTGATATGGCATTCTCCTCGACTACAATTAAAACCACATAAAAATATAAGTTACAAAATACAGAATGATCACATGGATTATAAATCAAATTCATTTCAAAAGAATGATCAAATACACATGGAATTTCTATAGAGTTTATGATTTGATAAACCACATACTAATATGATTGGGCTTCTATTTGACTTTAAATGTATTCATATTTGAAGATTATCAAAGAAAGATATATGTCCCAATGCAAATGAATAATTATTTCACTTGTTCAAGAACATAAATTTAGGGGATGTCAAAGTGACTTACACACGAAAAATCATAAATTGAGGCTGACGACAAATTGAATACCTATTCTAAGATTAGGGGCTGAGCTCGACTTAAATATCAAATAACATAAATTGGGGCCAAGTTTAAGACATAAATATTATTTTCAAATGCCAAAATGAAAAATATTTTAATTTCACCATCGAATTCACAACATATTTGGAAGCAAATATAAGATAATATTTAAAAAGCTTAAAAGTGAAAATTTTCATGCATTGATATATTAATTGAAGTAAGGTTATATAATCTTAAGTCCTATATGTGCCTTCCAAAATGATTTCTTGGTACAATATATTTAAAGCATGCAAATACTTATAATGAGTGAAATTGTATCTTATGAGTATGTCAAGTGTACTATTATATTTGAAGAACATAGAACTCTAGATAATTAATAATATATGTATTTGAAGAGTCATACAAATGCATGATATGGATACAATAATGAAATATGTGCAATCTTCTAAAATTATAAACCCGCACGTGCTCCAACTAATATTATAAATGCTCAAATACTAGGTTCGAGAATGTTTTGCAGGCTAATCCGACCACCTTGTCTATACGATAGAGTTGTAAGTCCTGGCCAACTAGTCTGATCCTGATCCTCGTAAGGACTTACAAAATAATTGTTCAAATCTTAAAATAAGAACTTGTAAGTCCAAAGCACCCAACCCGGTGCTTATCCTTACAAGGACAGAAGTCGACGAGACTTATATCTTAAAAGTCTAAACTAACAAAATTACATGTCCCTTTAAATAAAAAAAGTTCTGAATGAACTTTCCACGATGATAGTTGTTCAGATTGAAAATCTAAATTCAAATAAATATTAAGTATAAGTTTCAAATCAATAGTCAAGTAAAATTAATTACAAGAAAGTTAATCGTAAAAATCAATGCACCTTCCATAACAGTTCCTTGAGGGTGACAAACATTTGATTGACTTTAGTTCACAAATAAGTGAATGTCAAATCAAGTGTATCCCTATATTCACAATCAAAGCAATTGCATGCCAGTAAGGATGTGGCTCAAGTACTCTGTCCACATGATTTCTTGTCAAATGACACCACAAAGTAGCAGTTACAATCAGTCCTTTGACCAGGTGGTTTTTGTCAAATAGTACCATTATATTACGGTCACGACTACAACCTATATATTCCCTAACAGC
Source organism: Papilionanthe hookeriana x Papilionanthe teres (assembly GCA_022702705.1). NCBI lineage: Eukaryota > Viridiplantae > Streptophyta > Magnoliopsida > Asparagales > Orchidaceae > Papilionanthe > Papilionanthe hookeriana x Papilionanthe teres. The sequence goes on along the minus strand of CM040434.1, from coordinate 53,039,317 downwards.
TTTTTGCACTTTGACTTGTGAATTATAATGATACAATTGATTGACATAAAGTCTTATGTAAGTTAAGGTCGACTTAAATTTATCTCCTTAGACAAACATCAACCTTAGATCTATAAGGGTCCTTTGGACGCCGTAACTCGTGATTGCTAACAAGAATCCTTCAGTCAGGTTGGGTCGACTATCATCTCTGACAAAATAGAACAGAGACCACGACGACTAGAGATGACCATCATGTGATCTTAATCGAGAATCGTCATCATTTCCTGTACCATCCGCTTTAAGTTCCAAAGGATAAATTTTAAAACTTAAATCCTAAGTCTGCTACTATTATATGCTTTATATTCAGTTCTTAATGACGGTGCCTTAATCGAAAGTATTATCTTATTATTTGTTGGGGTAATTAACCATAGGGGATTATGTCTGTGAGAAATCTCGAATCTTAGATCAAAAAAGTCCTCATGAATGTGAGTGAAATCTATGGATAGTGTCTTATCGGTAATCCAATTTGCCTTCTAAAAATTTGGCCATCTAAATCTCTCTTAACAAACAAAATCAAAATAAAAGCAGAGAGTCCTGAGGAGCGAAAAGAATTTTTGGAGCCCACATGGTATCCTTATCTCCTGATCAAATTTTCAGGGGCTTAGATTCTAATGGTAGGTTTTGGAGTGGATTTTTAGTGAAGGTAGAAATGTTAAACTTTAAAAATTTAGGTTTAGAACTGGTTGAATGATGGGGGAGATAATATGTAAGCCTATTAGAAATTTTGTTTTTGAGACAAAAAAGGCAAAACACTAAAAAAATCTAGGGTCTGTCGGACTGTGATACTAGATGATACCATTCCAGGGATCCTAGAAGGCGTTCAAGAGATGAATTTAGCAGGAAAATGGTTGTGGACCAGCAAGGGAGTGTTAATATGGGCGGTCGATGACATTTGGAGGGGAAATCACAAAAATCTTACGACTTGAATGAGATTCCACGTTCTTCCCTCGCTTTGGTCTCGCAATCGTGTCCCACGTCAATTTGGGCTCACATTTTTTTTATATTTTTATATTTTTTATTTTTTATTTTATTTATGTTTAGATTTGAAATAAAACATGTTTGACATATTTGATTAAAATATGATTATTTTCTAAAACATTCAAAACGCAAAAAAAAAATTCAGTGTTTTCAAAAATAAATAAATTTATTTTTAGAGAAAAAATAAAACATATAAAAATTCCAATAAAGAAACATATTTTTTAAAAATAAAAGAAAAGATAAATAAAAAAATGCAAAATTGATCCCAAACAAACTTTTAGCTCGTCGTTCTTCAGTAAACCTAAAGTTATATTAAAATTAAAAAAAAATGTAGAAATAAGAAAGTTTTCATACCACAATGCGCAATGCATAAGGATCATCATCCCTGTCTATCAGAGCTAGTAGCAAAATATCAAGTGGAAGTAGCTCATGCGTCCAAATGAAAAAAGCAATGCCTGAGATTGCTTTAGATAGAAGGTCCTGCATAATATAATAGACAAATAAAAACCAGTGTCAAAATTAATCAAACAAAAATACATAGCACACATGTTAATTCCACTTCACCAAAATAAATAGGGGCATTTACAAACATAGCACACAATTCTTACATATTTACATATCTCATATTTAAGCTTTATATTTACGCACGGATGTCTCAAATCTTTAATATCACATAAAAATTAATACTATCACAACTTTTTAAAAGCAAAATACACCTTTTCATGCATAAAGCACCAAAGTGCAATGTGTAGATATGAAAGTTTAGGTGTAAGATATAAATAGACAAGAATTGTGCGCTACGTAAGTAAATTTAAATCAAACATAAGAAACAATTGAGAAGATTGAGGTTTATAGGGCGAGGGGGTGAGAGGCAAGACCTGGGCTGTATGTCCCCTCTGTAGCTCCAACTGAATATGGTGCAGAAGTACATCTACCATCGTGTATATATTTGATGTCACTTCTTCAGGAGAAAATTCCCTTAAGACACGTGCCTGCACTCAGCCCCAACATTATACGTTCGTAAAAGCCATATGAAGATTGGTGTTGTACAAAATTCAATGCAAAAAGATAAGGACCATACAAGGTTTGCACTACTGATGCTCTCAGGGAGTCCGTTCATAAGCACCCAAGCACCAGCACAAAGATACTGACGATGTTGAGGAAAGCTATGACTGAGATATGTCATAGAATAAGTTGGATCAGCTGATGGAGAAAGAAGCTGAGTGCACTGGTTAATCACTGTGGTTTCTGCCTGGCGAAAGAGAAAATTAAATACAGGATCTGAAGAATGCAGTGTATCAGCACATGATCAACAACAGTAAATTAAAATGAAACAGTAACAGATTGATAATATTTTCATTTCAAAACTAAGCTGTTCCTAAAAAACTTTTGAGGCTGTTCGCAGTTTGCTGGGGGTGGTGTGGTGTGCTAAGGAGCTGCGGTTTTAATATCCCCTTATTAAGCAATTAGGAGGAGAACGGTCGAGCTCCTGCTTCAGTTGCAAGATCCAATCCTGCCCAAGCTCGCATATATTGTAAGGTTGACTTCCAGTGTTCCAGAGTCCACAACGCCAAAAAGCACGAAGGATATCATGGAACCACCACAATTATGGCGGCTACCATTCTTGAGGCTCTTACAAAAAACAATAGTCTTTTATAGTGAGAACATCCAGGACCCTTGGACGCTTGAGATGAAAGTGATCATAATTGAAGGGGACAACAAATATGTAATTGACTTTGTCAGAGTGTCTGGCAAAAAGCAGAAGGAAACCCTGACTATAGGACAGTCCATATATTGTTTCATTTTGTAATCAGAGAGCACAACAAAGCAGCTCATTTTTCTTTGCGTAACTTTCCTTACAGGATAGTCTTTGTTAAAGCATGCACACGAGCCATATGCTACTTTTTTTCTCTCGGCAGGGAAAATAGTCCAACACTGTCGTTGCCGGTCCCAAGCTCGAATGTGAAAAGTGGAGGGTTGCGTTAGGTAGTCGATAGCCAGCGTCAAACTTGTCGAAAAAAATCATGACATGAATCCTTCTGATCATTCTAAAAGTATCAGGGCGTCCCCTAAAAGCGACGCACTGTATGGCCTGAATACAGTGGAAAATGTGCAAGTGCCGTTACACCAGCACCCAGGTGTAATGTCAAATAAGCAAGGGTTCTTACATTACGGACGGATGCGAGTAAAAAAGTTAGTCAATGATACTAGTATTATGATAGGATCTGGGAATATAGGTACACTCAATGGTAAATTAAAAAAATTGTTTGATATTATGATTCATAGAAAGATAAATATCTTATGTATTCAAGAAACTAAATGTGTTGGAGAAAAAGCTAAGGAGATTGATAACTTAGGTTTTAAAGTATGGTATTCTGGTAAGAGTCGTACTAGAAATAGTGTAGGTGAAATTATAGATGAGTTTGAAAAATAATGTTGTAAAAATTAATAAAGTTGGAGATAGAATTATAGCACTTAAAATTATTATTGATACTAAGATTTTTAATATTATAAGTGCTTATGCTCCTCAAGTTGGTTTAGATATAGGCTCTAAAGATAAATTTTGGAATGATTTGGAAGAGTTAATACACTTGATATCTCTTAAAGAAAAAATTTTTATTGGAGAAGATTTAAATGGACATGTCGGTAGAGCGGCAGAAGATTTCAGAAATATTCATGGTAACTACGGTTATGGAGCGATTAATGAAGAAAGTATAGTCATTTTAGATTTTGCTTTAGCGTATGATCTGATTATTACTAAAACTTCATTCAAGAAAAGAGATGAGCATCTAATTACTTATAAGAATGGATCTAATAAAACACAAATTGATTATTTTCTTATGAGAAAAAGAGATCATCGAGATTGTAAGGATTATAAGGTCATTCTAAGTGAGGAATCAGGTACCCAACATCGATTATTAGTTCTAGATTTTAAGATAAAGGGTTGTAAAATAAAGAATACTAGGATTCAACATCGTAGAATTAGATGGGGGTACCTAAAAGACAAATAAAATTATTTTTATCAGTAAAATTAATGTTTAAACATTTGGGATGTCCATGAAAATGCAAATGTTATGTGAGAAAAATTAACTAATACTATTAAACAAGTGGCTAAATAAATACTTAGAGAATCAAAAGAAAAAGTTTCTATAAATAAAAATAGTTTGTGCTGGAATAATAATGTGCAAGAAGAGATAAAATATAAAAAGTCATGTTATAAAAATTGGTTTAAATGTAAAAGCGTAGAGAACTGGGAAAAATATGACACTGCCCGCAGAGAGTCTCAAAGAATAATCTGTGACGCTAAAAATTGTGCTTTTAGTGATATTTATAACAGGTTAGATACTAAGAAGGGTGAAATATATATGTATAAACTAGCCAAACAAAGAGAAAAGAAAAGTAAAGATTTAACTCAAGTAAAGTGTATTAAAGATGAAAATCAAAAAGTGTTTTTCTTAGAAAAAGATATTCAACATAGGTGGGTTAGTTATTTCGATAAATTTTTTAATAAGAATTCTGAAAATACAATCGATCTTAGTGATCTTAATATCGTTAATAATAATAAAACTTTTCATTTTTACCGTCGCATTAGTATAAAAGAAGTTGAGGAGGCTTTAAAGAAAACCAAGGGTGGAAAGTCTGTATGACCTGATGATATCCCACTGATCGTCAGGTGATTTGGGGGTTTCTTGACTTACTAAATTTTTTAATATTATTTTAAAAACTAAAAATATGTCAGAGTAGTGGAGGAAGAGTATTTTGGTCCCTATTTTTAAGAATAAAGGAGATGCACAAGAGTCTGCAAATTATAAAGGAATTAAATTAATGTCATATTTTGAAATTATGGGAGATGGTAATTAAATTAGGTTAAGACGTATTGCCAAGATTTCTCATAATCAACTTGGATTTATGTCTGGCAGGTCTATTATGGAAGCTATACATTTATTGAGATGTTTGATGGAGAAGTCAGAGATAATAAGGATGATCTACATTTGATTTTATTGATTTAGAAAAAGCTTACTATATAAGGTTCCTAGAGATGTTCTTTGAAGAGTCCTTGAGAAGAAAGGTGTTGATATGACTTATATTCAAGTCGTTAAAGATATGTATACTAGAGCTGTTACCTGTGTTCGAACTGAAAGAGGATTGACCAAATATTTTACTATTTCTGTTAGTTTACATCAGGGATCGGCTTTAAGCCCATATCTTTTTGCTTTATTTATGGATGGTCTTGCTGGGCATTTACAAAAGGATGTACCTTGGTGTATGCTTTTTGCTGATGATATCCTCCTCGTGGATAAGACAAGAGAAAAAACCCAGGAAAAACTTGAATTATAGAGGTCTACATTGGAGTCTAAAGGTCTTCGTTTGAGTAGAACTAAAACTGAATACACGGAATGTAATTTTAGTAATAGTAGCTCAAGTGACAAAAGTGTAACTTTGGGTGATCAAATTATTAAAAGGTGTGAACGATTTAGATATCTCGGGTCCATTGTTCAAAGCGATGGTGATATAGATGGGGATGTTAATAGTATAATTCAGATTGGTTGGTTGAAGTGGAGGAATGCATCCAGCCTATTGTGTGATAGAAAAGTACTGCTTAGACTGAAAGGAAAATTTTATAAGGTGGTGGTGAGACCTGCAATGCTCTATGGTGCTGAATGTTGGCCTTTAAATGAGAAGCATAATGCTAATTTAAGTGTTGCCGAGATGAGAATGATTAGGTGAATGAGTGGCTGTACACTTAGAGACAAAATGCAAAATGAATATATCCGTAATAGGGTTGGTGTTGCACCAGTGACGGAAAAAATTAGAGAGAGTCTCCTTAGATGGTTTGGTCACATTAAACGTCGACCACCTGATGATCCGATTAGTAGAGTAGATGTTTTAGATACAAATTAAGTTAAAAAAGGCAGAGGTAGGCCTAGGAAGACTGGGCTTATTGCATAAAAATTGATCTTAATTTATTAGAATTAAATGAAAATTTGACACTAAATAGGACGCAATGGAGAAAAAGGATTCATATAGCCGACCCCACTTAGTGGGATTAAGGCTTTGTTGTTGTTGTTGTAGTAGTAGTAGGGAAAATAGTCTCACTTTGTTCATGCATAGTTGCATAGTTTTGCACTCCTTTTTTAATATTTTAAAATAGAATGCAAAATGCAACAAACAAGAAGTTGATAGTTGAAACAAAACAAACCTGCTGCTGCCACGCCTGAATTGCCTGGCCCCTCTTATCCACTCTACCAATTAAGGAGTCTCTTATAAGTGGAGGGAAGTATCTTAACGTCTTTTCTGACCATGTGTGCTGACTGGTAGCCATTATTTGCTCCAACAGGGGTTGAATATAAAGCATCTGATCAACCTCAGCAATACCGCGTGTTTTGATTGTGATAGCAAGGCTAATAATTGTCATCCGATTAAGTGTTTCAGTAAATTCAGTAGGTCCCTGAAATAGCAAGCATTTATTACAATGAGCCTTTTGTTTATAATTCAAGGACATCTTAGGGATCAATTTAGTTTTTTATTGCTGTTTTTTTTTCTTTTGTTTTTAAAAACATATTTGTTTAATGTGTTTTTTACATTTTTTTTTTGGGGAATTTACGTACGTACCACCCACTTCTTACGTAGTTACATATCTAATACCTTACTTTAATTTTTACATTTATACCACCCAAATATTTCATATTACTTTAAAAATACCACTATTTCTTACGTTAAAAAGTGAAATGCACCTTTTCAGGCATAGGTGGCATGTATGTAAAAATTGAATTGTAGGTGTTAGATATGTACATACATAAGAATTGAGTGGTAAGTATGCAAATCTTCCTTTTTTTTGTTTCTAAAAAAAAATTAACATATTTTTTTTTAAATACTCAAAAGAATTTTAAGTGTTTTTAAAAAAAATCATATCTTAATCAAATAAGCTAAACATTTTCTATCTCAAAACAGAACATAAACAAAACAAAATAAAAAACAGAAAATAAAAAATAAAAAATAAATTGATCCCAAACAGCCCCTAGAGTTATAACAGCAAACTGTGAATGGATGAATAAAACTCTTCACAATAAAAAAAATAAAATAAAATAAAATAAAATAAAAAAAGAAAAAAACGCCATGAATAGTTTTCTCACCTTTAACTCTTTCTTCACCAGGAAAAAATCCCTTATTGAAAGGATCAAATTCATGCATAAGTTCTCAGCCAATCTGAACAGTCGGTGTTCTCCACGTTTACCCTTTATCATTGATATTATCTTTGTCACATCATACATCAAAGCCTTGTTCTTTCCATGGTACCTGGAAAAATATTGTAACAACATTAATAAGCAAGGAGTGGAGCAAAAGATGGTTGATAGTATAAATAACTGGATGTAGACAGGATTCTCAATATGGAAGGCAATTAACCAATGAGATCTGAAGATGCAATTCAGAAATAATAAGAAGTCCAAGGAAAACTATAAACATTTTCAGGAAGTAAGAAACGAGGACAGCGAATCAAAACCAAGATTTGGAAGATTTATCAGTATAATGAAAACAATATTTCAGGGATTATAGTGACAAGAAATCCAACTTTTCAAGTTCAGCTAAATTTCAAATAAAATTTTACATACGTGGCACACAAATCTTATCGATTTACATATCTCACTCCTAAACTTTCATATTTACATTTCACTTTGGTGTTTTAAATCTATGCATGAAAAGGCGCATTTCACTCTTAAAAAGTGACAATAGTGCTATTTTTGATGTGATAAATATGAAAATCTAGGTGTGATGTATGGAAATACATAAGATTTGTTAAGTGCTATATATGTAAAAGGCTGACATGGGTGTATCCCACTACAGGAGCGGAAGTGGCTTTCCACAATCCTCCCACAATCCCATGACAGCACGAGCGGCTGGTTCACACAATCAGCACTGTACCGAACCAAGCGGCCACATTTTCAATTCCTTCCCAAATTTTAGGATGTTTTCTCATTTCCTTTCATTCCTTTCTACTCCTTTCCTATATATGTGTTGTATTAGGGACTTAGATTTCAGTTTTGGAGAGCCGTCGGTATCCCCTATTTTTCCTTTTAGGGTTGTTTCCAAAGGTCAAGCGATGTTTCGCTTGTTTCTCATTTCCTCCCGCCTCGCTACCGCGCATTCCTCATCACTTCCACTGCCCTGAACAGCCGTTTCTGGCTGTTTTGCTGCTGTTCCAGCCATCCCAAACCACTTCCCTGTAAACTAGTCGCCGTCCCAGGCCTCCTGAACTACTTCCCTGCCACATATCCGCTGTCCTAGCCACCCGGAACCCCCTCCCCACGGCCCAGCTGCTGTTCTAGCCACCCAGCACCGCTTCGGATCATTGTTTCTTCGCTGCCCAGCCCACCTATCCACTTGTTCTCAATCTCAGGCTGGAAATAACCCCTGCTTACCTGCTGTACACCCACCTGCTCCACCTCCCCACCGTGCCGTCACCTTACTGTACCCCCAACGTCCATCACCACAATCGTCGGTACACCCAAGTCATAGTTTGTGTGTGGTTTATGTTGTTTTCTATTTCCGAGTGTCAGTTGTATAGGCCTATTGGCTTTGCCAGTAATAATATTTGTTTGCTTATTATTGTTTGAGTTAAATCTAGTATCAATGCCCCAATTTCAAATATAATTTAGGTCAAACGAACTTGAAATATATTGATTAAAACTGAGCTCAAAATCATTTCGAACTGGTTTGGGATCAAAATCTGAATAAATAAGAAGGATGTGAACTTGCCAAGCAGTAATTACAAATAGAGCAACTCTTTCTCTAAAATTATACCAAATAATTGTATGCATGATACTTCAAGACAGGCGTCTTCAATTATATTTTCAGCAAGCAGTCGTGTGCATGAAACTGACACAAAATGGGTTCAGCTCTATTCTCATAACAACAAAGTCAATTTAAATTTTGAATCGAGTCAAAATCCCAAAGAGAGTCAACTTTGGTATCTTTATCAACTTTAAATGTTATAGGCGCATTGCAAAGGATTAGGGATCTCGCATATCAAGAAACCAATGGATCATCAATGTTTTTCCTTAATGTGCCTTTCATATCAAACAAACCTAATCTAAAGAATAGCATTGAACTCAATTTCGAAAGATCATGTTAATAAGGTATATGAATATTTTATGCATCCATAAGAATGTTACAAAACATAAAAGTTTGGCTTTGAAAAATTATCTGCATTGCACTTCTCAGTGGTTTTGTATCTTTAATGAAAAATGATGGTATTCCGGAAAAAAAAAAAAAAAAAAAAAGAGTTTCAGGACTTCCCCGAAAGTCATCAGGCATCTTCTTGTCGGGGAAGCAGAAAAAAGGGCTGACAGATGAGGAATGATCTGCTTTTAGAAAAATCTTGAAAGCCCTTCAACATTATTTTGTTTAAAACATGTCGTATACTATTGGCGTATATGACAATTGTGGCAAGAAAATTTTAAGGGCTGTTTGGTATAGCTATTAGCTTTTTTTTTTAATATATTTGATTTTAAATACAAGATGATTAGTATGTTAAGACATGTTTAGTTATTTTAAAAACATTCAAAATATTTCATAGTTATTTGAGTGTTTTTAGAAATAAATTGATTGGTTTTTAAAAACAAAAATTAAAACAAGCGAGAATATATATTAAACAAACATGTGAAAAGTTGGCACTATAATGGGTCAAGGTTACCTGTACAATGGTAACAATCTATAGTTCAATATTTCTAAGAGCAAAAGGGAAATGCCAGGCTTGCTCAAAATTGATGGGGATCTCTGAGTCAAATTCTGCAAGAGGTGAAACGTATTAGTATAATACAAGGTAAATATATAAATAGTGCACAATAGAATAAATAACAAGTAACAAAACTATAAATATTATAGACTTTCTAATATTTACATCATTTCAACTATTACGTTATACTATGTAGATTTAATCACTCTAAACATGCAAACATAAATTAGCGACATCCTATGGGACAAATTAGATGCTTTTTAAGTGCTATAAAAAGGATTCATATTGTTGAATCTAAATTTGTCCAGTAGATCATATCCAAGGAATAGAGTGTTGAACCGAGGAAAGAGAGAGAAAGAGGAAGAAAAAGAACAGCCCACTCGGGGCGAATCAGAGTATTCCCGGGCTCATGGACCCATATTATTCCACAAAAAGATAGATGTTATAGGTGAAAGGAGCCAAAAGATCCTTTTACACAAAAGGACCCTCCTTAGTATAGATGATAGGAGGGTCATAGAATAAACTACAATATTATCATTGCTTAAAAAATAGTATAACACAATATTTTAGTCTCTTGTATTGCTATGTTTTGCTAGAAAATCCTCCGTCTGGGGGAAAAAGTTATTCGTCTGAGTCCTCCGTCAAAGGAAGGAAGGTCATTCGTCTGAGTCCTCCGTCGGGGGGAAAAGTCCTTCGTGTGAGTTCTCTATCGGGGAGAAAAGTCAGTTGGCTAAATCCACTGTCGGAGGAAAAGTCTTTCGTCTGAGTCCTCTGCTGGGAGAAAAAGTCCTCTGTTGGAGGAAAAGTTGGTCGAGGGTAACCAATTTGACAGGAGCAGACAACATATTGCCTCGAGATCCGTGCATACCATTTTTGAGTATACATATTAAATTCTCAAATTCTCTTGCTCCTTGAGAGTGAGATCTGCAATAAAGATTAAAAATTTATAAATCAAACAAATCTTGAACACATAACATGGTAGTGGTATTCCCTAATAGGCATTTTTCGCGCTCGATCATGGTATCTTTGTCGTCATCTGTTGGATTTGTTATTCTGGTGTTTTTTTTTTTTTGTCGGAGGGAGTCCTCAGAGGACAAGTATTAAGTTGGGAAAAAAATCGGCCGTCAGAGGAAAAGTTCTCTGTTGGAGAAATGGTCGGTCGTCAGAGGAAAAGTTCTCCTTAGGAAGAAAAGTCAGCAGTTAGAGGAAAAGTTCTCCATTGGAAGAAAATTCTCCGTTGGAGGAAAAGTTGGCCCAGGGTAGCCAATTTACAGAAGCAGACAACAGATTGCCTAGAGATCAGTGCAAACCATTTTTTAGCAAACATTTGCTCCTTGATAGCAACAACTGCAATAAGCACAAGAAAATTTATAAATCAGACAAATCTTGAACACATAATTTGCTAATGATATTCCCTGCTAGGCATTTTTCGTGCTCAGTCCTGGTATCTTTGTCATCATCTACTGGATTTGTTATTCCGGTGTTTTTCTGTCGAAGGGAGCCATTGGAGGAGAAATTCTAAGTCGGGGGAAAAGTCAGCCGTCGGAGAAAAAGTTATCTGTCGGAGGAAAAGCCTGTCGTCGGAGAAAAAGTTCTCTGTCGGAGGAAAGGTCAGTCATCACAGAAAAAGCTCTCCATTGAAGGAAAAATACTCCGTTGGAGGAAAAGTTAGCCTAGGGTAGCTGATTTGATAAGAGAAGACAACAGATTGCCTTGAGACCCGTGTTGACCATTTTTGAGTATAGACATATATAGGTTTGTTGGTTCAGCCAATTTGAGGATTAAAAATTTTTTTATAAAACATTCAAATCAATATTACAATTACTTTTCCATACTCACAATTTTTTAATGCTTTCCATACATAATTTTATTGGGTGCCGCCAAAGCATGAAAGGATTAAAATTTTTTTTTTAGTGATAGGGCTCGACTAAAATGAAAATTATGCAATAATCCATTAGAATAGGAAAAAGACTTTCTAGATTAAGAGTTTGTGAAAAGGCTTAAGAGTTTGGGCACATTTATGTGACGCGGGACCCCCTACCTTTTCCACAATATTGCTACAGTGTGAGGGAGACAAGTCACCCGACAACGCCGAATCGAACCCCTTTTTGATTTCTTTGTAATTTTTAGCATATTTCCTTTAATCATTCCTTTTTAGTCATTCATATATGTTGTATTAGGCTTTGGATTCTCAGTTTTTGGCGTATGTTTGTTTAGGACCGTGGTTGGTGCCTATTATTTGATGCCTATATCTGATGGACTGGGTGTTGCTGCTATATCTCTCTACTGAGGTAGTCATTATCCTTCCCCTAACATTCCGCAACATTCCTACATTGATCCTCGTCATCCAATCCCTATTGCAGCCGCCGGAATAGCAATTTTTTGCTTTTGTTTCCTACATTTCCACAAATTTCAGCAACCTCCCACCCTTCCCAAGCTTGTTGCCGCCCAATCAGCCGATCTTCACCCATCCCAACCTTCCTGTGTCGCTTTCCGCCTACTTCCTCCACAGACACCGCCCATAACTGTCGTCCAACCTGTTGTTTTGTCGTTCCAGCCTCCTTGATACTGCAACTAAACCCAGAACATGCTAGGATAAACATATATTATTGTCGAAAACAAATAGACGGTTACAAGGAACACACTAGAAAGGGAAATTGCAACAAACACGGCACGAATTCACGCTAGGTCTCTACCCATGGGTGGTGGAGGTCGGCTAAGTGGTTGGGGAGCGAAAGTAGATTGCTGAAATTGGGTTGTCAGAGGTTGGGACAATCAAAGGAGGGGTTGGAATCACGTTGGCAGTGAAGTGAAATGCTAAGACGGTAAGGGCAGCAGGTGCGATGGTGAGCAGACCGACAAGGAGTGGTAGGAAAGGCTAGAACAGCTATGGGTCAGGAGGAAAACAATAGGTTTATTGTTTTCTAGTGTCGACAACAAATGGGAGAAAAGGAGTGTGGTGGGGGGGTGCAGAGGCTTTAGGACAGCAAGGAACGGCTATCTGAGACGGGGCAGCGACCAAGAAGGGCTGGAATGGGAAGACTACATTGAAAAAAACAGCAAAAAACTGCTTTCTTGGGGGCCGCTGCAATAGGGAAGAACGACATGGAGCGGCGGGTTGTGCTTGGTGAAGGATAAATTATCACCTGGAAATCAAGATACAACCAAAGTACCACTTGGAACTTTAGAATACAACCCTCAAAGGGAAGAAGAGACGTCGCCAACTGTCCTGATAAAAAACATACAAAAACTAACTTTCAAACCCTAATACAACCAATATAAGGGAATAGACTATAAAAAAATTAATGATAAAATAAAATAAAGCATAAGAAAGGAACATTATATTATTTTGGCATGTCTCCCTCGATTAATATTTCAGCAGAATTGTAGCAACTTTAATACTATAGTATCACAGTATGTTTTTATTGAAGTAAGCTCTTGCATCAATCTCCTGAGCTCTGGAGAGCATCGACTTCATTCGTTGAAACCTCTGGTTTCTTGTACCACAGAGTCAAGTCTGTCACATTGAAGGTATCAGGGATATTGTAATCCCCTGGTAGTTCGATCATGTAGGTGTTGTCACTTCAAATCACGTCTCGACATAATAAATACGCATCCTCTCTTGGCACATCATGAATTGGAGCTGTGTTAACCTCACTTTTGTTAAGGTCTAGTCTTTCTTTAGAATAGCCTAGAGTCTAACCATAAGACTTTCCTTGTGACTATCTTAGAGACTAGCAATAGAACACTTATCCCATAGAAAATCAAAACACTTCTTTGCTTCGCTTGAAGTTTTCAAATGCTTAAAGTCTAACCTCTAAATGCTTAAGAGGATGAGACAAAGCATTAAGAAGCTCAAGAGGAGATCCCTATAGGATGGTAAAGCCTTAGGACTTACCCAATGTCTGGGTGAGGCTCACACACACATTTGCACATTAAACTCTCACATACTACATCACAACTTTAAACCAAATATACCAATTTCTCTGAGGCTTAGGCTTGATCCCCTACTCTTTTGGAAACTCATGTTGGTGGTTTCTCCAAGCTCTTAGCCCCAGGCTAGAGTTTGGTTAGCTCCATTACATGGAGAGTCCAAATGAGGAATTCCCTTGGTCCACGACCCAAATGGGTTATCAATCTCCTTCGACCCCAATTTTTACCAAAAATCAAACTTTTGACCCCTTTACCCATAAACTCTACCAAAATTGACCAAATGACCCCAAATTTACTAAATTTCCAAAAAAGCCCCAAAACCACCAAAATTACCAAAATACCCCTCCTAGCCCAAAAATTTCAAAATTTCCAAAAATTCCTAAAACCCTTCAAATATTCTCATTTTCAATTTAAACCAATTTACTTGACCCAACTTGACTAAATGGACCCATTTTGACCAAAAGCTCAAATTTGCCCTTTAAGCCCAAAATGCCCAAATCACGTCCAATGTCCACCAAATTGACTTCAATCCTCTCCAATTTCAATTCTAAACTTAAATTCACAATGATTAATCTCATCTCAAACAAAATCCAAGCCAAATTTGACCCAATTCCAAGTCCAATTTAAACTCAAACCAAAAAGCCCAATTTTGACCATATGACCAAATCTACCCAAATTAAACCCCATGAGCCAATCAATTCCCCAAATTAATATCCAAAATTCTTCATGACATTCCCCTACACCAAATTGAACCATCAATTGCCCCAATTTGAGCCCAAACCTCATCCAAGTCCAACCAAACCTAAAATCCCCAATTTTGCCCCAAATTGACCACATGACCAAAATCCATCAAATTGAATGCCCTAACCCTAAAATTTCCACCCAATTAATGTTGGGAACTCTTCATAACATCCCCATAGGCCATTGTGAACCTTCAATTGGCCTTGGACCTAATCCTAGCCTAGCCTAAACTCAAGCTAACCCAAATACCCCCAAATTGACCAAATACTCAATTTAAACCAAATTGACCCCCCTCAAACCTACTCAAAATCACCCTAATCCTTTTCTAAACTCTTTATAGCAATCATACACACCATTTTGAACAATCAATTGGACCTAACCCAAGCTTGAACCAAACCTAGCACTTTGAACCCAAGTGACCCAAATTGAACCTATGAGCCAAATTGACCAAACCTAGCCAAATTTATCAACCCAAACATTCCACAGCCACCAAGTTGAGCCTAGGGACTGACCTAGATGCCTCTAGCCAACCCTACTCAAGCCATGGGCCAAGGGTCCCCCAAATTAGGGGATCCCCTTCCTTAAATGGAAAAACCTAAAAGAGATTTGCAATGAATCCCTAACTACTTAAGCTTACCCCACTCATGGCCTGCCCACCTGACCACCAGACCACTGGCCACCTCCCCTGGCCTGGCCGGTCGGCCTATTCGTCGGAGGAGCCCAAACCGAGAGCCACCTCCTCCCAATTTAAACCCAAACTCACCCTCCGACTTGTCCAGCTCTGATTGGCCATTACAGCTCTTCAGCACTCCACCTAAGCAACTGATTCCACCCACCAGCAGGCCCCAAGCTCAGCCTAATGGCCATGGCTATAAAAGCCATCCTTCATGCCCAAATGGGGGTGCTGAAAATTTCTTAAGGAAACTCTGCCAAAAAGAGCTTCCTGGAGACCTTTTAAGTGCAAGCCCACCATGCTCCAGCCCTGATTACCACTGTCCAGAGCCAATTTCCCCACTGCTTTCTCAGTCGGAACCAGGACAAACTCCATCACAGCTCCACAATGCACTAAATCCAAATTAATTGCACCCACACCATCCCCACACTGAAATAAGAAGTTCCCCCATCAAAGTCCCATCACAGAGAGCCTCTAGCATAGAGTTTGATCAACTCCTGAAATCGGCCTTGGTCGAATTCCGGTCTATACATTTCACCACAGCTCAAGGCTTCATCTGAAGGTTCGTTGGATCCAATCAAAACTACTACAACCATCTGATTGAAACCTCCCCTCTCAAATAAAGGTGGAAGAACGAGAAGACTCGCCAGGTATGCTTTTATATTTTATAACACCTTTCCCTGCACTGTCTTTACTGTACTTTTCTTGCTTACGAGCTTGCATGATTAAACAACAGTCACCCTGCATGAAAACCAGATCTTTTAGGATATCTATAAAACCGAAATCAAAACTAAAACAAAACAAAAATAAAATTCAAATCCGCAACAGTCAAAATATTACACAACTCAAAATTCAATCACAAACAAACAAATATCGCAATTACAACTAAATTAAAATACATATATCGGATGATCGGGAATCCCTCGGATGATGCAACCTCGCGTACTAACGAGATTTCCCACGGTATAAATGAAAGTATTGAATTCATTTACTTGAATTTGGTAAATTCATCTGGACTAAATGAAACCAAAGAAAATAATAGTGTTATAATGAGGGAATCGTGGGATCCTAACTGGTGTCGCTATAATTAACTTAAATTCCCCCTACTAAAACTTAAGACATTAAACTTGACACCTTAGAAAACTTGAACTCTGAAACATGAAACTTCTCTCATCTCTTCAATTTGACATTTCTTTAAACTAAACCTACTCTAATGAGGAGCGCAGAGCAAGTACCGTTGGTAGCACGACCACCTTCAACAACAAAATAATTCTACATCAACTAAACTATTCTTAGAAATAAACAAGCCATAGGACTTCGAGGTGGTTTGTCTAGTGCAATGTAAACCCTCTCTTTATCTCTTTAGGTCTTAGCACCCTACGCAATATAAGCCTTAACTCGTCTTAGGTTCCAAGGTTGTCATCAGGTATGCATAAATCCCCCTATCCTCCAGACTATTCACATGATCGGTATCAAGTGAATGTAAGCCCTAAATAATAAAATTGACAGGATGACATATTAAATAATTATCTCAAATTGAAGCCAAACCATAAGATAGTTGGGAGGACACCAAGGTTTCTCTTGGATCTATGTCTTTTCCCCTAACTTTCTCTTCCTTTGGATTTCTATAATAACTGTTCCGAAACTTGAGCCACTCACTTATTGGATTTCCTACTATCACATTACTTTGAAGAATCCTACCTTTCGAAAGTCATGAATACAATATTTTCTGATCTTAATCAAGAGTTTTCTTAAGTGACTTCAGTTATCTAAGATATAATTAACTATAGAGGCTTGCCCTTATAGAAAACTTAAAGACCCCAGATTAATATAAACCCTATCAAATTCTTTCATATTAGATAGAGGAAGTTGTCGGTCAACATAAATGGTTAGAAGACCAAATGGATGTAATGGATTCTTTAGTTTATTTGATCAAACCTCACTACCAAGCAATGTATCCATTCTTCGGAATAGATATATGGCTTGCGGTGAAGTGCTTAATCATTTAAACTATTGCATAAATGAGATCGGTTTGATTTCGTATTTTAAAATTAAATTTATACTTTCTAAACATTTATCTATATTTATATAAATTAAATCTAAACCAACTTTTTGCACCGATAAGTTGCATATAGATAAAGGTTCCCGCAATGTAACTCTTGAGCCCTTAAGTCTGAAACCTTCTTCCACTTCTCGTACTCAGTGAAATATAGTTTATAAACCAATATATGAGAAAAAATCAACTCTAGGGTGAAATTTGTAGCAAGCTGCACCACTCTCACTAGCAATCATTCAAAAGAGACCTCTTCTCCACTTAATAGGGACTTGAAATCCATTCGTTCCCCATCAAAATCCTAAGATAAATTTCAATACTAGGTTTCATCCCTCCCTTATGGACATCTGATGATGGTTGTCATGCTTAACTGAATCTAACATCTGAATAGCTCCAAGTATTCTACCAAACATGGCACAAAAGGGCCCATTTTTTGACGTGTCAGACCTCTATCAGTAGGGACAACTCAAGAAGGCATCTATAGATCTGAATGTCTGGATTTCTCTTATCTACGGTGTCATGCTCAGAACTGTCAAAAAAGCTCGTCATTCGAAAACAACTCGTGTTCGGTTCGATAAGTAGCTAGTGTTCGATTTGTTCGTTAAGCAAGCAGGCCGAACATGAATATATTTTTTTAGCTCGATTTATAAACAATATGTATACTAGAGTTGTTACTTGTCTTCAACCTGAAAGAGAATTAACCAAATATTTACCTATTTCTTTTGGATTACATCAAGCATCAGCTTTAAGCCCAATCTTTTTGCTTTAGTTATGGATTGTCTTACTGGACATTTACAGGAGGATGTAACTTGGTGTATGCTTTTTGCTGATGATATCCTTCTCGTGAATAAAACTAGAGAAAAAACTCAAGAAAAACTTGATTTATGGAAGTCTACACTGGAGTCTAAATACCTTCATTTGAGTGGAACTAAAACTGAATACATGGAATGTAATTTTAGAGGACGTAGCACTAATGACAAAAGTGTTACTTTGGGTGATCAAATTATTAAAAGATGTGAACGATTTAAATATCTCGGATCTGTTGTTCAATGCGATGATGATATAGATGGGGATGTTAATAGTAGAATTCAAGCTGGTTGGTTGAAGTGGAGGAATGTTTCAAGCCTTTTCTGTGATAGAAAAGTGTCTCTTAGACTGAAAGGAAAATTTTATAAGATGGTGCTGAGATCTGAAAATGTTGTATGGCGCTGAATGTTGGTCTTTAAAAGAGAAGCGTAATACTAAGTTAAGTGTTGTTGAGATAAGAATGATTAGGTGGATGAATGGCTTTACACTTAAGAGACAAGATTCGAAATGAATATATTCGTGATAGAGTTGGTGTAGCTCCTGTGACGGATAAAATTAGAGAGAGTAGTCTTAGATGGTTTAGTCACATTAAACGTCGACAATCTGATGATCTGATTAGGAGAGTAGATGTTTTAGATTCAACTTATGTTAAGAAAGGCAGAGGTAGACCTAGGAAGACTTGGGCTTATTGCATAAAAAATGATCTTAATTTATTAGAATTAAACGAAAATTTGACACTAAATAGGACGCAATGGAGAAAAAGGATTTATGTAGCCGACCCCATGTAGTGGGACAAAGGCTTTGTTGTTGTTTGTTTTGTTTGTTTGTTTTATAAACGAGCTGAACACAAACAATAAGTTGTCCGATCGTGTTCAACTTATTTTAGCTCGAAATACATAAGATATACATATTATGTAGAAGTTAAATTAATGATATGTTTAATATAAATATAAAAAATAAAATTTAAATTTTAGAAATGTAAATACATAAATACTGGGTGGTATGCATGTAAATACGTCCCACCAGATTAAAAAAAAATAGATGATAGATATATAAATACATAAGAATTGGGTGGTATCCATGTAAATGGATTAAAATGCTTTTCCAAAAATTTCGCTCATTCCATTGACCAAAGTCCACAACCCACTACTGCAAGTGTTATGCTAATACATAAAAATTTGATGGTATGTATGCAATATCATGGTTTCACCTTGGGAGACTCTTCTGCTTTGCACAATTGTGTGACTTGTGGTAGACCTCCTCTTTGTTTTGTTCCTTAGCGGAAGATTGAAAAAATTTTTATTAAGAATCCACTACAATCTAAGACTGATGGACAAGACAACATGTTCCAGTTTTGCTCCACTCTTTTGTAATACTGATAAACCATATATATATATATATATATATATGTATATATATATATATATATATATATATATATATATATTAAAAGAAAGCGTCGTATGGCCTATTTCATTGAAATAAAAAGAGGTACAAAACAAGTAGTATGAGACGGCCCAAAAAATTGAGCTCGACTCATAAGAAACAAAAAGCAATAAAGCTCAAACAGAGCAATACAAAAGATAGAACAAAAAGAAACAAGCAACTAAAGAGGACGAGGTCGCCAAGGCTTCCCTCTACCCCTGGTTATTGTAGTGCATCCATAAATCACACTCTGAAGGGTTTCTCCATTATCAGGGGAGACCAAAATATCATCCATTAAGTTTCCAAGGAGGATATTAACACCGCACTTTCTTCTTCCTCCGGGAGGTATACACTTGTCATTCTTCTTCAGTAGACTTGACTGTCTGATCCGAAGTGGGAAAGGTTATTGCTGTGATAGGTTCTAATACTTGAGAATCTTCTACCCATTGAGCGGGTAGAACAACCAAGCTACTATTAGACAGTAGTTCTTCCTCAGTAGTAGTAGACACCTTTTCCGTCATCATAATATGAGTGTTTGTTTCTTCCCTATCTTCAGACATGTCATGATTGGAAGTCTAATCTCCCTCTATAGTAGTGGGCACCTGAGATGGTAGTAGCTGCCCCAGTAGAAGAAGACAGAGAGATGACCTCATCCTGTCCAGCAATGACAACTACCTGATGCTCCTCCAAGGGTCGATCCTTCTCAACCTGTTCTGGAACAGTAGTGGGTATCACTGACGGTGAGGAAGGCGGTATACCCGTCACAGGAATGTGCGGTCCAATAGTATTTGCATGTGGAGGTTTGAGCTTCGGATGCAAGTGGCAACACCGATGAGGAGAGTGACCAAACATACGGCAGTGGGTACAGTAAAGAGGTACTTGTTCTAGTTCTGCTGGTTGCCAAGATCCCTGATACTATGTGTCAATCCATATCTCTCTCGGAAAAGGTAGCGTGATGTCTCATTCCATCAGTTTTCTAGCCTCAGAAGGTCGAGTCATTTGCTTTGTAGGAGGGTCGGTTTGGAGTGGTGTGCCATAGATCTTTGCGAAGATGAATAGAAGCTCTTGATCGTAAAAGGTGTACCTGCAGCCAAACAGGGATGATGGGAGGCTCAGTACGATGGTCGAAATCCACCGTCCATTTTAGCACCTTCATCACCCGATTGTCAATTCGAATGAGTCTTCTGAACGAACACTCGGTGTAATCCCATCATCGGTTAATTGAATGAGAACGTGTCGCCCATCCAATCTACCAATCTTCCAACTTCCATTCAGCTTCATTTGCTCAAATTCATTTCAGATCAGTTCAAGTTAGGATTGCCGTATAAGAACTTACCTAATAGAAACAGTCGACAAGGTGCAGCTAGAGTGGAGATCTATTCCTTTGTAAGAAAAATTGCAAGCTTTCCGTCTTTGCGGGAAGACTTTTGAGAAACTCAGTTTCAATGCCTTGCGCGAAAGGATCGTGGTATCTCTGCGAGAAAATGTTGGAACAGGAGGGGGCGCGAGAGGGGTTATTGTCGGCGAGGGCTTCGGCGTATGAACAACCCGAGGCCATTGCTACAATTGCGCAAGTCCCACAGGGCCTGCAGGAGGGAGCTGCAGGGGGAGCCGCTGTTGTCGAGTAGCAGCACAGCTGTCGAACCCGACACAGATGTAGAGTAGACAGATCGCAGATGACTCGGCCACCAGCAAGCAGACATAGTGGATCGACGACGCTGGTGATTGCAGATGTCGAGCCACAGCAGTCGAGCTAGGCACAGCTGTCGAGCAGATTCCGCTAGCTCGGCCACCAGCAGCAGCGCAGCAGTCGAGTAGAGCAGGAGGAAGCACTAACGCGAGAAGAGACGCGAACACTTCCCACAGCTTGCGATGAAGAGGACACGAGAATCCGTGGAACAGGCGCTAAGGTTCGTCATGCAGCGAAACCCTAGCAGAACGAGAGCGGGACGACGACAATTGAGATATATATATAAACCATATATATATATATATATATATATATATATATATATATATATATTGAAAGCCCAAGGGCCTATTTTATTAAAATAAAACGGTTACAGAAGCTTGAGGAGAGGGCCCAATAAATGAAGCCCTACCCCTACGATACAATGCTAACAAAAGGATCCAAAGATCAGAATAGAAAAAGAGCAATAACAATATCTAAAAATGAGAGCGCGAAGGCAGTGCTCTCGCTCTGTTTCTTGGTGATCCATTAAATAATCTCTGCAGTGCTACTCCATTTTCATGAGTAATCAAGGTATCATCAAGTAGAAGTGTATCCACAAGCTTCTTCTTCTGTCGAGAAGTGTAAACTTGCCAATCTTCTTCATCTTCATCTTCTTCAACTTCTTCTGCTTCTTCCTCTTTTGTTGACTGATCCTGCTGATTCAAAGCGGTGGGTGCAACAATGGGTATAACTTGGGGGTTTCTTCTTTTTCTGCTAAATTTTTTAATGTATCGGTCAAACTCGACAGCTATAGTAGGCACCAGGGCGGTTTGCACCACAGGAGGAAGGGTCACACTTCCAACTTATTCAGTAACAGCTGTGTTGATCATTTGACTTACCACCAGAGGAGTCTCCCTGACAGCCTTGTCAACTGAGTTTAAACTGTTGAACATGATATCAGCATCAGATGCTACCTTTTCTCCTGAACCAAGGTAGCATCAACACTTTGTTGGGAAATCCCAACAGCAGCTAAGGAAGGCCCAGAAACCCTTTTTCTTGAGGGATGATGCAGTCTATAACAAGTGTCCATAATGTGCCCAAACATTTTACAATGTTGGCAATAAAGAGGCTTGTTATCCACCACAACCTCCTACCAAAACCCATCCTTATCATCTGTGATCCAAATTCGATCCACATCTGGAAGAGTGATATCCCTCTCCATCTGAACCCCGGCACCATCAAACGAGGCCCAATCAAAAGTAGGTGAATCAACTCTGAGAGAAGTACCAAGAGCTTGGCTGATGTTGTACAAAGTCTGTCGGTGGTACAACTGAAGGGGAAGTCCAGGAAGCTTTAACCACATAGGAACGATAGGAGGTTCCTTAGATGGGTCAAAATCAGGTGTCCATTTGATAATTTTCATAGGTGTGTCAGCTACCAAAAGAGATTGTTGAGCAACGATTCTAGTATAATCTTCTTCATTACGTAGTCTAATAAGTAAATGTCTGTCATCCAATAGTCCCAGCTTCCATGCTCCAATGAGCTTCAGATCCTCAAAAAACTTTCTAATAAAATCCATCTTGGGATGAACAAATTGGAATTTCCCAATTAATGTGAACTTCCATGCTCCATTCGTCGATCACGATCGTTTTCGCCGATTCTTTCTCGCCTCGTGTCTCAGGAGCCGGTGTCGTCCTCTCTGGAGCACTCGCCTCTGGAGCTTGCTTCGCCTCAGGAGCACGAGAGCTTCCGTCATCGCAATGATCCGTTGCGGGCTGACGCGGGTCCGGTTGCCGCTGCTCTCGACTTGCTGGCCGCCTCCAACTCGTCTCTGGAGCTTGCTTCACCTCAGGAGCACGGGAGCTTTCGTCATCACGGTGAGCTGGCTGACGCGGGTCTGGTTGCTGCTCTGCCCGACGATCCTTTCTCTCAACTTGCAGGCCGCCTCCTAGACTTCGACGACAGTGAGTCTCTTCTCTATCTCTAGTTTTATGTGTCGTCTTCATGGTAGCTACCTCCTCTATCCCCGTTAATGTGCAGAGTTATGCAGAACGGGCTAAGTCTACTTATGCTGGAATTGTGGGCAAGGACAACGCTTCCCACAAAAAAAAATTTATCATTTTTTCTTTCCACAAGCTTTTCATGATGCTGCGGCTGGAAAAATAGAGCGTTATTTTATTAGGCCGATAGGTGAAAAGGATGAGAAATCTGCTGTTATCTTCACTACCCAAGAAATATATATATATAATATATAACATTTCTCTGAAAATATTTAAAATATAATAATTTTTAAAATTTAATTCGAGCAGAAATTCAAGTTCGAACACGAGCTTAATTCGGACAAATATGTTTGAATCAAGTTAAACACAAACAAGCTACTCATGAGTTATTTCATACACGAGTCGAAAACGAACATAAATTTCTTTTAACAAGTCAAGCACGAACAAACCTTAGGCCCGCTTAAGTTCAGCTTGACACCCTTAGTCATGCCTCTGGTGTTAGTTCCTCGAACTCAAGTCTACCTTGGACACTCATCGTGAAGTCGGTTAGAGTCTCCCCAACACGCTCAGCTGGAGCTATGTGCATATTTTCTTCCTCATGTAGAAGCTGATCCTCCTCCTTTGTGTCCTCACTATCTTCATTGTCTACTGTGTAACTACCAAATTTTTTAAGAATGCTCTGCTTAGTGAAACAGATCAGCCCCCTGATTGCGCAGTCTAGTTCAATATGCTCAAATCCGTAATGCTTGCAATACTTCTTGGTTATGACAGATTTAGGGATACAAATTGGTTCCACCTATTCTTCACTCTAAATCAACATTTCCTTTGACGAGGTCGTCATGGGTGTGTTCTTATGGGAGTACTCTGGCTATAAGATCCTGAGGTTGAACTTTGCTTGTGAGATGGAGTGGTAGCTTGGTGAAGTGGTCTCTTAACTTCTGATGTAAGGTCTAGACAGTAAGTTGGTAAGAACCGGCGTTGTATCTCCCGCTTCATCTTCAAATTCTACCATTCTCCCCTTTGACACTCCACATCCTGGTCGAGGGTAATTTCTCCTTGGGTTTCATCCTCAATATCCGCAAGCCTCTGTTGAAGTTGACGAATCTCTCACTCTATCTCTTCCAGGATAAGCTCGAGCATTTATCAATTTCGTGGCATGGATAGGGATTGGAGTAAGAGGTGAAAGAGGACGTAAAAAATCATTTAGGGTTGCTGACTTTAAAAATCGGCAAGAGGAAAGTAGGGTTGGGTTAAAATTTAGGCAATACTTTGGAAATGGGAAAGACAATTTTTGCTGGAGAGGATAGGCGAATGCTAGGGAGCCCTAGGATAGGACTAGAATTAGGTTATATTTGATACCAAATAATAAAGAAATTAGCCCAAACCACTGTAAAAAAACATATATTATTACCAAAAACAATTAAGCGATTATAATCACCTCACTAGAAAGAGAAATTATAATAAATATGACAAAAACTCATGTTAAGCTTCGACCACCAGGTGTTAGTCGGCTGGATGGCTGGGGAGCAAGGATAGATGGCTGAAATGGGGTATAGGTGGTTGGGATAGCTAAAAGTAGAGCTGAAATCGAGTTTGGCAGCGAGTTCAAATGATGAGACAACGAGGGTGGCATGTGAGGTGGTGAGTGGAGCGGCAAGGCGCGGTAGGAAAGGCTAGAACAACCAGGGGACAGTAAGAAAATAGCAGTTTTACTGTTTTCCGGATGACAACAGCGAAGGGGCGAAGCCGGGGTTGGGGGGTGGGGGTTGCAAAATGACAAGGCGCGGCTGTCGGGGACGAAGCAGCAGGCAAGGGCTGAAATGGGAAGACTCCGGTGAAAAAATAACAAAAGTTGTTGTCATGGGGCAGCTATAGCAGCGAAAGACGACACGGAACAGCGGGGTGCGATTGGGGAAGGATAAATCAGCACCTTGAAGCCAAAATGCAAACGAAGAATAGCTTGAAATCTCTAGAATCCAACTCTCGAATGGAAGAAGAGACGTTGGTAGCTATCTTGAAACAAAACACACTAAAAACTGACTTCCAAACCCTAATACAACACATATATATGGGAAAATACTACAAAGGAATTAAGGATAATAGGAAAATAAAACATATGAAAGGAAAACAAGAAAATTTAATGTCAATTTATGAACTTTGTAGAGAACTATAGAGTTCAAATTGAAAGCCGAAATCAAAAAAAAAAAAAAAAGAAAGAAGAAAAATTCTACGTATGAAACTTAATTTAAATGTTTAGTTGTTAATTTCTTAATTAAATTGTGTTGGGCTAAAGTCAAAAGTAAAAGATGTTGCTAACATCAGTTATTTGGAAATTTCAAGAGCAAAAGTAATTTGAATATTCATATATATGTAGATTAAAAAAATTTCAAATGAATGTATCTAAATAACAATGTAAAGTTTGAAATTATATAAAAGAAAGATTTAAAATGAACATAAATTAATAAAATTTAAATTGTTACTATATCTACATCTAAGGATCAGTTACTTCTGAGGAAAAGATAATTGACAACATGGAACAAGTGGGAAAATATAGTTTAATTTTATAACAATATTGTTTATTTATGAAATCAATGTAGTTGCTTTTACTGTTTATAATATTTTTTTAAATGTAAAATTTATATTTTCAATTATTAAATAAACAAAAGAAGATACAATATATGCATGCATATGTAAAGTCACCTATAAAAGATACTAGCAGGTGATGCAATGTACATGTGCATCTAAGATAGCAATAGAAATGAAAATAAAAAATGATTGTCTTTTTTTTGTGGATTTTAGAAAGGAAAGTATGTTTAAACGATGGTTTGCTTTGACATATATTGTAATTGAAATAAATAAAATAAAATAAAATTTTGATTTCTTTATCCACTTTTGTTTCTTTAGTCGTTTTACAAAAAAATAATATTTTAAAAAAAATTAAGAATTATTATAATTTAATGATATTTTACTCACTGAATAGTTAAGTCATATCTATATTTACTAACATTTTTCGGAAAAGTACCTAGAAAATAAATAGATCTTAGAGAGTATGGGTACACACAAAGAAGCTTATTTTCTGTCATTTGTAAGAAGTTAAAAGTTATACCAAATATTTGTAAATTAAAAATTTATGAAATATAATAGCTCTTTTTTATTGGGATTAGATATAACTATGACATAAAAGTATTTAGATAGTTTCATCAATGCAATCGTTAGTTCCCATCTTAATATTCCAAGCTCCCAAATTGAGTCATGACCATCGAGCCTTAAGTAAGCTTTTTTATAAGCTTAATCAGAAGCTTATTCCTAAACTTTAAATGATACTGCTTATCAATCTTCTAAATGATCTTGTTTACATGATATAAATGAATCGAGCAACAAATTATTTATATTTGCTCATTTAAAATTCTAGTATTTACGACAGCATTCAAGCTTGTTCAATTATTTAATCAATCTATCATGAACGAGCTCTACTCAAGCTAAGCCATAAATCGCATGTTAAATATTTTGTACTTTAGCAACAGTAATAACATAATGAATGTTTAAGATACACTCTATTTCTATGCAAATTATAGACCTGACATTTTCCAAGCGAGTAAAGTTTAAAAAATTCAAAAGCAGAAGCTAAAAATATTTAACTCCTTTGATAAAGCCAAATTGATTGATAAATCTCTATCAAAAGTAGAATTCAATTATAAAAGTTCTCTCAATTTTCAAAGCAAATCACTCGAGCCTCAAATCTCGATAAAAAATAAAAACTATAAAGATTTGGAAAAATGTTCTAGTAAAATGAAACACTTAAAGTTAAAAGTGAATATCCATGCACTTCTTGCAAGAGTTTGATTTGGATGACAAACTGAATATGACTTCAACTCACAAAGAGCTCAAGCATACTTTGATGATAACTCTCAAATATCATTTGCCAATAAGAACATGACATGCGTCCCCTAATCGGTTTGACACCTAATGACATAATAAAAAGTATGGTTATGATGGGATCCTCCAACTTGGTGGTTCACAGAAAAATCATTTTGTTAAATTAATATGGTCAAAGCCCACCAAATCCCTAATGGTTAAATTCTTTGAGCGGTAAATCATGGAATGTACTTGATAGAGCATAAAGCTCTCTATTATCTAAGATTAACTAAAAATGAACTCTTTAAACAAACTTTCACCCCCAACTTTACAAGGTTCTCTTGAAAAGAACAACTAATGGTTGCTAATAAAAATATTATAAGTAGTTTAGGTTGACTATCTCTGTGCTACATAGACCAAGGCCCGTGATAATCTGGGACGACAAAATCATAAGGCCTTGATTGGCTATGCCATCATTCATCCCACAACCTGCTTTAAATTAACGATAATAAATTTTCTATGATTGTAATTTAGACTACTACTACTATAGGCTAAACACTTAGTACCCACTGATTAGTTTTAATAAAAGATTCTTTCATCACCAAGAGGGGTAATTAACAAACTTAGAGGCTTACTTATATGAGAAGCTTGGAACCGGATCTTAAGGTTCTCATAAAATGAGAGCGAAATTTGTAGATAGTATTTTATCTACAATTCAATTTGTATTCTACAAATTTGACCTGAAAACCAGATACTTAGAAGAGTCATGCGTGAATAATCAAAGCCCGCATAGAGCAATGAATTGCAAGAAATTTGCAAAATAAATAGTTGATTGAAAACAGTAAATCAACAAATAGTTTTAGAAAATAATATAGGAAAATACATAAAGCCAATCCCAATTAATTGGAAAAATTCTAATGATGATGAGGATGCTCACAAAGGTAAATAGTTTAATGTGAAATAAAAGCTCAATACACAGTTTGAGAACGTGAACTCGAAACTAAAAGAAAATTAACAAATTAATGAGACGAAAAAACTTAAAAAATCTTGAAAGCTACCGTGAAATGAGAACGGAATAATGAATGAGGAGCAATCAACAGCAATCTAACATATGTCTCCACCATAGCTATGCTAGGAATGGCCTGCATGGCAATGCAGAATAATGTGTTAGGCACCAAAGGGTAATTTTCCAAACATGAAAATGTATGAACATATAAATTTTGTCAAAATATTTTCAAATTTCTGCCATTGGAAGTTAATCTAGAAGAACCAAAGAACTAGTAAAAAACGACACTGTGCTTGTCAGTGTCGTTGGTACTGGTTATTTTGTTGTTCTTCTCCATTTGATATTTACAATTTCCACACTGTAAAATCCATTATTTTCAATGGTAGGATGGTAGCATCATAAATTTTAACACAATTTAAATATGAAATTCTATTGCATCTCTTTACATATCTATCAATGGCTGGATCATATATCAAAGAAAGAGACTCAACAAAATTCTTTTTTATAAAATGGGGATTGTCTCTAATGTCACTTCCGGTATGTTCAAAGTTCAACTTGGAGAAAATTGACACTCTTTCTTCGGCTATCCCAACATCTCAAGCATTTAGGATAGGCTCTACTACACTTGGCATTACTAATATCGTACTTGCGTTTCTAAGCTTTTTCTTCTTTTTTTAGAGAAGCAAAGTTAGCAGAAAAAAAATCTGAAATTCTGAGATTCATTCCTCGATCATTTAGAAGGTAAGAAATCTTTAGACGCTTTCAGAATAAACTCACATTTTTTTTTGGTTGGGTAGGGGGGGGGGGGGGGGGGGGGGGGGGATGTTTATAACATTATTTCTATAGCATATCTCTGGTGCAGGAAATTAAAATTGAAGAAAAGTTAAAATATTAACAAACTGATGGACGAATTCAACTTGCCTAGCTCCCAAGGAATTATTTATGAGGTCTATACAACTTCTGTAATATTCTTAGAATTTTTATTCCATATTTGCTATCATCTGATGATACCAATGTTAACCCAAACCACAATAAAAAATATCAATATTATTGCTGAAATTGAAAGGGTTACAAACGAAGACTCTTAACGATAGAAAAATAACAACACAAAGTAAATAGACACCCTAGAGCGAGGACGAGGGTAATTGTTGGCGGCTGGACACCAAGTAGGGGTTGGATGAGAGGTGGTTGTAAGGGCAGGAAGGGTGGAAGTGAGTTCTAGTAGCCATTGGTTAGCAAGTGACATGAGTGTGGTGGCTATCCGGTAGGTTAGAGAAGTTGGCAGCAATTCTGGGAGGGTTGGAGGAAGTTACGGGGTAAGCTATGTATGGAAGGGGGTTTAGGGGAAGTGGTCACAGTAGGTGGTTGGAGCAGCAGAGTGCAGGAGGCAACAACGACAAGGCCAGGCCAGGAAAGGGGTGGCTGGAAGCAGAAAAGGGGGCTTGAGGGTTGGGCGGCAGCAAGAGATTGATGGATGTGTATGCGATAATACTTGGAGAAATAGTGGACAGATTGAGGCAGGTAGGAGAGTCCGCAATAGTAAAAAAACAGAAGAAGAAAACGGGCAGGGGAAGTATGACAGGGAAGAAGTGGGGAGGGCTAGAGTCGAGTAGATGGTGTTGCAGGGAAACTGCAGGGCTGCAATTTCAGGCGGTCCGCAGCAAGGTATGGAGATGAAGACAACCGAGGGGAGGTTGTTGAGGATCGAATAGTCGAGGATAAACACCATATCAGAGCAATATACAACCGAAACACCTCTCTTCCTCGAATACAGCCCTCGAAAGGGAAAAGAGGCCACTAACAGTTGTCCTTAACAGAAAACTAAAATCAAACTCACAAAACATAACTCTAAAACAAAGAAAAAATATATAAATAGAAGGTGGATAGGGGGAAATGAAAACAGGAATGGGGGATTAATTCCCGCCTAATGAAAAGAGGGAGAGTGGGCAGGTTCAGGCTCCTGCTGGACTGAACCTCTCCGACTGAACCGATTGGGACCGAGTCAGCCCTCAAGCCCCGCATCAATCTCCTCCCAGTATTGGGAGAGCTTCGGCCTAATTAGTTGAAGCATTTTTCTCCTAGTAGTCAGATAGGTCATGTTGTAAGAACCTGATTAGTCAATTTTGTATGCGGTGTCATTCCAAAGAACATCTTGATAGAATAGGGCATAACCTGAGTCGGAAGTGCACAATAACATAGGTTCTCCTAAACTAAATTTCGAGCAAGTAAATATATAGTATGATTCACCCACTCCACGTACTCGGGTAGAAGTGTTCGACAAAAAAGGCTGTCAGAGGGCATCAACTCTGGAACGACATCTTTTAGAGGTTTGGCCATCCTGACATGTAACCACTTATGAGAGCTTTTATTCTTCTCGAGAAGAGCCTATATCACATGGTAGAATACTCTTTCTCCCAAGGATCCTGGGGTAATTCCCATACTACGGTTCATCATCCTGTTTGATCTTTTGTTGGGAGGTACATCATTGAACAAATTTTAATCCCCAAATGACTCACAACTGTCTTTTAGAAATAATTAAAATCTACTCATCTTTGACAGGTTGGACCTCATTTTGTAGGGCAATTCAAGATGCAGGTTATATATCTAAAAGTGCTTAAATTCTGTTATCTGAAACTAACCTGTCTCTAGCATTGGCTCCTCAAGGACAAGGTCCTTTTGAACATCCAAATTCAATCTAGTTGATGTTCCAGTGAACTTCTGCCCAACTGTAGCTCGAGGAACCACAATCTCATACTCTGCATGAACGCCTTTTACATTATAGTCACTACCTTCAAGAACAACGTTATTTTTACCTCAACTGGAATCTCCCTTGAGATCAACTGGAATGGATACATCTCATCCTCGTTGGCTGCAAGTTGGGAATTCTCTCTGAAGTCTTCATCAACTCTTGGATCAACTGTGTCATTGCCCAAATTCTCAACAACACGTTGCTAAACGAAACAAAACACTCTCCCATTTGTGCATTCTAAGCCAACATGGCCAAATCCCTGGCACTTGTAACACTTATTAAGTGTGAACGATTTAGAGGTGTGGATTGGTTTTACCTTTTCTCCACTCTAGAGTGAGTTCCTGGGTGTATTCAAACTGTGAGATCCGGAGGTTAGAATCTGTCTGTAGGATGTGGAGGTCGATTTGTACAGTGGTCTCTCCACTTCTGAAACTGGAGTCTACAACTTTTTTGGCAATAGTAAGTCAATAAGTACTAACGTTATGTTTCTCGCTTCATCTTCATATCTTCTCGTTTCCTGCTTCGACCTTTCGAATCACGGTCCATTGGATTTCATCTTTCATGTCCGTAATTCGATGCCGAAGTCTGCAAATCTCTCTCCGTATCTCTCTCTCGGGAAGGCTTGGGCATGTATCTCAATGGAGGCATTGCTAGGGCTTAGAGTTGGAAGGTGAGAGAGGGCTAAAAATTTAATTTAGGGTTGATGATTTTGAAAATCAGCAGGAGGAATTGAGGGTTAGGTCAATGTTTTGGCTATGGTTGGGAATAGGATTTTTTTTTTTTTTTAATTTATTTGTGGAGGTGGCTTGAGAAGGGACAAATGCTAGGAAACCCTAAGGTAGGACTAAGATTAGACTAGCTCTGATACAAAAAATGGTATCAGTGTTAACCAAAATCAAAATAGAAAAATCAATATTATTGTTGAAATTCAAAATTGTTTACAAATGAAGGCTCTTAATGATAGAAAAATAACAACATAATATAAAATGACACCCTAGGGTGAGGAGGAGGGTGGTCGTTGGCAGCCAGGCACCAGGTAGGGGTCTGATGGGAGGTGGTTGTGAGGGCAGGAAGGGTGGAAGTGAGTTCTGTCCGCCACTTGGCAGCAAGTGAAATGAGTGTGGTGGCTATCTGATAGGTTAGAGAAGCTGGCAGTAATTTTGGAGGGTTGGAAGCAGTTATGGGGTAAGTTATGAATGGAAGAGGGTGGAGGAAGCGGTCACAGTAAGTGGCTGGAGTAACGAGTGGAGGAGGCAATAACGGTTAGTAAAGGCAGAGAGAGGGGCGGTTGGAAGCAGAAAAGGGGGTGCAAGGGTTAGGCGGCAGAAAGAGGTTACTGTATGGTAGGTTGGCAGTTGTGTAGGAGGTAATAACTAGAGGAACAGTGGGGCTGCAGATGAAGGCGGGTAAGAGGGTCCACAGTAATCCAAAACAGAAGAAGGTAACGGGCAAGGGAATTATGACAAGGCAGAGCGAGGAGGGCTGGAGTCGGGTAGATGGGACTGCATGGACTGCGGAGCTGTAGTTTCAGGTGGTCAGCAACTAAGTACAGCGATGGCAATAGCAGAGGGGAAGTTTTGGAGGATGGAATAGTCGAGGATAAACACCACCTCAGAGCAAGACATAATCGAGACACTACTCGTCCTCGGATACAACCCTCGAAAGAGAAAATAGGACGCCAACGACTGTCCTTAACAGAAACCTGAAATCAAACTCACAAAAATAACCCTAAAATAGGGAAACAAAATACAGGAAGGGGGAATTATTCCCGCCTAATGAAAAGAGGAAGAGTGGGCAGGTTTAGCTTGTTACTGGACCAAACCCTCTCCGACTGAACCGGTTAGGGCAGGGTCAGCCCACAAGCCCCGCGTCATCTGATGCTTTTTTCTTTCTTGTAATCAATATTAACTGTCTTTCTTGATTTTACGCGCGGGGTTCTGGTACCCAATTTTTATAATAAAAAAGGAAATTTGCTCAGGGTAATAATAGAACTTCAAAGTTCAATAAGTTTATGACTCGGAGTGTCTTGTGTTAAAACCTATAGAAAAACTACAATTCTTGCATGCATTTCTATTTTATTCTTATTCCCATCCACACAAAATAACAAGCCTCAATGAATCAACTTAATTATGCTAGTTTGACATATATTCCCACAATCTAAGCTCCTGAGGTTAGGGCTAAGTGTCAAAGTTAAGGTATGTTTCATTATTACATTCTTAAATAGTGATAATTATGAAACCAATGGCAAGGCTAAGTGTCAAAGTTAAGGTTAAGATAGACATATTTCATTATTACATTCTTAAATAGTAATATTTATGATGCCAATGGCAGGGCATGTGATTTTGGATACCAATGGCAGGGCATGAGATTTTGGATTTTTCTATTACATTGTTGTTTTTGTTGTTGTAGTTGTTGAACTAGCATGTATGCTTAAAAGTTAAAACAAACCAATAAAGATAACCAGCTCAAGTATCCAAAGAAAGGTTCGTTTGAGAAAAGAGTTAACAAAATTGGCATTCAAATAACTCCAAATTTCTGAGAGCATATGATGCAGCGAAATTATGGTCATTGGATTTTCTATTAATTTACGTTCAAACATGTGTTTACTGTGTTCATTTAACTTTGCCATATTTTAATAATATTTTAGGCTATATAATGAGATATCCATAAAGAAAAAATAGTAATCATAAAAGTTATTTAAGGGAGATTTACATATGCTACTCAAGTTCAATGTATTTATACATATCTAACACCTAAACTTAAATTTTACAAGCAAATCATCTTAACCATGCATAAAAAGGTGCATCACTTCTTAAAAGTTAAAATCGTGGTATTGTTGATGTGATAAGAATGATTTGGATCATATAAATGCAAAAAATGAAGTTTAAGTGCTAGAAATGTGAATACATAGGAATTGCGTGGTATATATGCAAATACCCCTTTATTTAAGGAGATCCTGACAAAAGAACAGAAGATCATTCCAAAAGTACCTGTCCAAGAAATATTCCTTCTTCAAGTTGGTACGCTAGTTTCCAGCATAAGTTTATAGATAAACCAGAAAGAAGCTGCATAGAAAGAGGACAAGTTTCCCGCATCATCATCATTCTATCATTAGACTGTACATGTCCTTGCAGAATTTCAGTTACGCCGGAAGAAGTAAGCCAGTTCATCACAGCCTCACAAGTTGGCTGAACCATGGTGAATGACAGAACCCAAAACATACCCATCGATCGATCATCCAAGTTCATAAAATCCATCATGTGTTCTCCTAGAAGCAGACGGAACGAATAAAAACATGAATAACCAGGAAGGAAACTTCAATGACAATCAAATGCTCAAGGGGAATTTACATACATACCACCCAATCCCTATATATTTACATATCTAACACCCAAACTTGGTTTTTTTAGATTTATATCACCCAAATATTTCATATCACATCAAAAATACCACCATTTTAACTTTTAAAATGTAAAATACACCTTTTCATACATAGGTAAAGTGA
The DNA here is from genome assembly GCA_022702705.1 of Papilionanthe hookeriana x Papilionanthe teres. Classification (NCBI taxonomy): domain Eukaryota; kingdom Viridiplantae; phylum Streptophyta; class Magnoliopsida; order Asparagales; family Orchidaceae; genus Papilionanthe; species Papilionanthe hookeriana x Papilionanthe teres. Next base: position 53,005,147 of record CM040434.1, on the reverse strand, counting down.
TATGTAATTAAAGTTTGAAGTATAAGTGCTAGATATGTAAATACTTAAGAATTGAGTAGTATGTATGTCTTTCAATATTCAACTAGCATCTAGATGCCAAAGACGGGTAAAACAAGAACATTGCAAGATAATGTATTACAACTTTTCATGTATAGGTTCATTGCATCAAAGTGTATAAATGTAAATATCACACTTTAGGTATTAGATATGTCAATACAAAGAAATTATATGGTAGGTTCGTAAATTTCCAAGAAGGAAAATACTATGAAATTCCCTGAAAATTCTATTCAACCATTAGAAGCCCTTCTCGAATAACTTGTATCATTTCAAAAGTAATGAACAGGCAAATAAGAATCCGATGGAAACAAATATATATATAAATAATAATAATAATAATAATAATAATAATAATAAACCAGTAAAAAAGAAGCCTTATTTTGACTTGACTATAATCGTGAGAGAAAATGCAGTTCAAATCAAAAGAAGTGAACGTAGATTAATCTTCCAAATAAATCTTTACTTTAGTTCCACGCAAAAATTTTAGCTATTGTTCTTCTCTTTTCACCTGAAACTCTATTATCTCCATCTCATTCTATCCTCACCAATTATTTAATTCGGGCATTTACATATATAACACACAACACTTATACATTTACATATTTAACACCTAAACTTCCATATTTACGTACATAAACACTCATATCTGTGACATCACATCACAAATACCACTATCACTAAGATGCTTATCTCTTAAAAATAAAATACACCTCATGCATAGGTTTTAATATAAGGTGTTATAAATGGAAATATCAAACTTTAGTTGATAGATATGTAAATGTACAAAATTCTTGTGGTATGTAAGTAAATTATCCTATTTAATTTCTGATGAGAAGGGAGGTTTTCCCTAGCTTTTCAGGATAAAAAAAATGACAAGTTCATAAGTATAAAATCATTAAAGCTATTTGCATATCTAATGGATGAAAAGGCAAGAGATAATTACTCCGACATGGCATAAGTTAATGCGGCCAAACCAATACAAGAATGATTTGTCCGCCAACCATCCATACTAGGTAATATATTGCTATTTTTTTTCTTATTTTAGGCTCCACCGAGTAAACTACCTACAAAAAATTTGAACTTTCGGAAATTGATTCCATGGCTTTATTTAGTTGGGAACGGCATAGCTTGGATAACAATTATCTTGATTGAAGAAAATAATATTAACTGGTCTGCTAAAGACTGATTTATCATTGTTTTGCAACTTCTATCAAAAAATTAAAATTGAGAAAAGTGTCAAAATGTTCTCCGGACTCTTTGCATAGGGTTATGTTACTCCTAAAATTTATAAAAATGTTAAATTAGTAATTTGACAAATTTGGTGCTTTTAAAGACTTGGGGAGTAAAATGACCCTCATGTAAATATACAGTGAACTATTTTGACACTATAATCAATTAAAATTTATTGTTCACTTGCTACTGCATACAACTTCAAGACCCCACAAACTGGAATTTTCTAGATCAAAACAATATCACAAACATCACTACACTTTCTCTAAGTAAATCGTTGGGTCTGGCCAAAATCAGAGCTTTAGCATCCATTTATGAGCCTCTTTTGGGAGCTCATTTACAGCCTCAAATGTTGTCACCACCATGATCTCAATTATGGGTAATTGCAGACACTTTAATGACCAAAGCTTCCTCATACATGTAGGATGATTTAATTGATGTAGGCCACACAAAAGAAATTATGATTCACAAGACAAATAAGAAAAACAAGGTAATAAACAAACTTTTTTTTATGCATAAAATCAACTTATGTGAGATTAAACCAGAAAAATACAAAAAACCATTAAATTTGAAGGAATCAAAGAGAGATTTGAACCATGAAAAACCAACAAGTAAATGAATTTATCAAAATTTAAAAGTATCATTGTGGCAAAATTAAAATCAAGACGCTTGCATTAACAAATATATACATATACATATAGATATACATATCTATCTATCTATCTATATATATATATATATATATATATATATATATATATAAATTCGGGATGACGGCGTCCCGAGCTATGGGGTTTCGCCATGGCGATTCCCGGTGATTTCTTGCTTCGGCTTCGTCGAGCACGAGACGAAGGTTGGTCGAGTTCGTCTGCGTGCTTCGGTGCTTCACTGCAAGCTGAACGACTTCTTCGGTCTCGACGACTCGTTTATTCGTCGTCGTCCACGCCGGAGTCGTCTGTTGCAGCTATTTGCGTCTTCTCGCATCCCAGTTCTGGTGGTGTTGTCCACCTGGCAGAGCACGGCTGCTGACTGAGTCTCCTTCGGCGTCGCAGTCGTCGTCTGCATCTGCTCGACCTATTGCTGCAGGAAGACCGTCTGCGTTCGCGACCAGTTCGTTCGAGCGATGGACTTGACTTCTTCTCTTCTCGACTGAGTTGAACTTCCTCCTGTTCGACTCTTTGCTCTCCTTCGACTTCCAGTCGCACAGTAAGTGTCCGCAGTTCTCTAACTATAGAGGCCACTCGGCGACTTCTTTCTAATGGCATCTAAGGCTTCCTATGCTGGAGCTATGTGCAACAATTCCCACAATGATCACCTCTTTTTCCACAAGAATTTCATGACACTACGGCTGGAAAAATACAGGGCGATTTTATCAGGCCGATTGGTACTAAAGATGGGAAACCAGTTGTTATCTTCACTGCATTTGGAAATGAAGGTTCTCTCCGATGATGTTAAATTTACTTTAATTAGGAAATTCGATTTGGTCACTCTAAGATGGATTTAGTTAGAAAATTTTTGAGAATGCGAAGCTTATTGGTGGATGGAAATTGGGAGTGTTAGATGACAGACACTTACTCATTCGGATACAAAAGGAAAAAGACTATGTCAGACTCTTTGCTCAACAATCAGTTTTGATTGTTGACACCTACATGAAGCTTATCAAATGGACTCTTGATTTTGACTCATTTAAGGAACCTCTTATCGTTCATATGTGGTTCAAACTTCCGGGGCTTCCCTTTCTTTTGTACGATCCACGTGCTTTGTACAACATTAGTCAAGCTCTCGGTACTCCTCTCAGAGTTGATGCTCCTACTTTTGATAGGGTCTCACTAGGTGGGGTCAGGGTTCAAGTGGAGAGGAATTTCACTCTCCCTGATGTGGATCGTTTTTGGATCACTGATGGTGCGGATGGGTTTTAGCAGGAGGCTGTGGTGGAGTGCATCCTCTCTTTTGCCAGCATTGCAAGATGTTTGGGCACACATTAGAGACACCTGCTATAGACTGCATCCTCCATCGAGGAAAAGGGTTGATGGGCCTTCTGCTGTTGTTGGAAATTCCCAACATAGAGTTGACGCTACCCTGGCTCAGGAGAATAGGGTAGCATCCGATGCGATAAAAGTTTAAACTCGAGTGACATGGTTCATGCAGGAGAAGTCTCAGCCAGTTATTGTCACTCCGGAGACTACAGAGGTTACTGCACAAGCTGGAAGTGCGGCACTTATTCCTGAGCTGGAAGCCGTTCAGGGGGCTATTTCAGCCGTCCGCTCTATCAGATACATCCAAACTTTCAGCAGAAAAAGAAGAATTCATCTACCGATTGTCGAACCCAACGGCAAGAATCGGCGGGACTCTACGGAAGAGGAAGAAGTAGAAGAAGTGGAAGAAGAAGATGATGGAGAAGAGCGGCGGGTTTATCATTCTCGAGAGAAGAAGAAGCACAGGGTTACACTCCTATTTGATGATACCTCGGTGACTCGGAGCGATGGAGTAGCATTAAAGAGATTACTCCATGGATCTCCAAGAAACAGAGCGAGAGTATCACGTTCTCGCTCTCGACTTTGTTTTGTAATTTTTGAATATTTTGGATCTTTTTTTATAACATTGTATCGAAAGGGAAGGGCTCCATGGGCCCTCTCCTCAAGCCTCTGTAACCGTTTTTAAATCAATATAGGCCCTAGGGCTTCTTTTGCTATATATATATATATATATATATATATATATATATATATATATATATATATATATATATATCAAAAATAAAGTAGGGAAAATAAATAACCAAAGCATAGAAACTTAAGGCCTCATATCGAAAGAGGAAACATCTTCTAAAAGAACTTGCTTATTGCACTTGCACTGCACTCAAAGGAATCCCACATCCAATAGATACGTACTAGTTTGAAAGCACAAAATACAAAATTTTATTGATCAAAAGGAGTATTTACATGCCTAAGATTTTGCTCTTTATAGTCATCAAAAGTCCAAGGTTAGATACCCTTAGTCAGCTCAATTTATATCTTAAGAAACATGCGTATTTCATCATAGAAACTCTCAACAAAAACTGACATGCTAATGAATAGAGATGTGGACCACCAGTTAAGATCCAAAATAAACACAAAAACTTAGTTATGAGAACTAACATGACGCAGGGCTTGCTTGGGCTGAACATTGCGTGGATCGGTCCCGCAGGGCGGCTGGACCAGTCGGTGCTTCTTAGGACAAGGGTTGTCGCGCCGCCTTCCCCTCCAAGTTATTATAAATATATTTTTTTATGTTTTAGGGTTTAGTTTGCTTTGAGAATTTTGTCTAGCTTGTCGTCGTCGGCTGTTTTCGCCATCTAAACAATATTCGAAGGTGATAAGGTGTTCCGGCTTTAACTCGTTCGAGGTGGTGATCTTCTCCAAGAGTTTGACTGTTGCTCCGGCTGTAACTTGCTCTTGTGGGGATAGTTATCCTTTTCGCAATCATCGTTGCCATCCTACTTACCTAGTGCTTCCATCCCCTCTCGGGATCAATCTGCTACAGCCCCTCTCTCGTGACCACCAACTGCAATCCCCTCTCCAATAACCCCACTACTAACCCTCCTCCCTATTGTAACTCCACCTTACCAGCCTTCTTGCTTCCCTGCAGCAACCCCTGCCTTCCTGGGCTATCTTGTGACCACACATCTCTAGTTCCCTACTCCACTTGTTCCGTCCAGGAACCTACCTGTTGTCTCTCCACCACACAGCCCACCACCACCTCTCCCACTGTCACTGCACCCTTTATAGCATCCCCACCATCTATCGCCTGCCTCCACCAACCCTTTGGCTGTTGTCGTCATCCCTCCCAGTCTTCCTGGCTTCCTATTGTTGTCAACCTTCTAATCCACCACCCACCTACTTTCTAGTCGGTGTTCACCACCTTACTCCTCATCTTAGAGTGTCTTTTATATTTTTGTTGTTACTTTTCCTATTGTCAAGAGTCTTTGTTTGTAACCTTACTAATTTTTAGCAATAATATTTGCATTTCTATTGTGGTTTGGATTAACTCTTGAATCATTTGGTATCAGCATTGGCCTAGTCGTAGTCCTATCCTAAGGTTTCCTAGCATTCGTCTTACTCCACTAAAATTTTCTCTCGTACTCCCAAACCATAGACAAATTTAGACATAACTCTAATTTTCCCTAGCTGATTTCCAAAATCAGCAACCCCAAATTAATTTTCCTACACCTTCAATTACTCTGATACAACCACTTTGACCTCGCAACCCTAAACCCTAGTCATACCACCACGAAGATACATGCCCGAGCTTATCGGGAAGAGATACAGTGAGAGATATGTCGACTTCAGCGGAGGTTGACAGACATGGAGGATGAAATCCAGAAAAAAACTACTCTCGATCGTGACAAGGAAAGTCGAAGGGGCGAAAGAGAAGAGAATTTCAACCCCTTCCATATGGACGATTTCGGTGATGAAGAGAAAAACCACGACACTTGTGGTGGGAAAAATTGCAAAGGAAGATTAAGAAAGAAGACAATGACAATATTACCAAGTGGGAGAAGATGCGGAAGCCGATGCAGAGAAAATACCTACCTCCTCACTACTGTCAGGATATATTTCTGAGACTCCATAACCTGCAGCAGAAAGATTTTTTGGTGGAGTTCAAGACGCAGTCTAATCAGTTGTAGATAAAGTGTGATTTAGTCGAGTCAAAGAAACACACTATAACCCATTATATGGGGGCCTAAAGTCCACGATCAACGTGGTATAACTACATCCGTATTGATCATTTGGAGATGTCCAAGCCTTAGCCTTGAAAGTGGAAAAGCAGCAGAAACAGAACAGGCAACCACCACCAGTCAGGCAGCCACCCGCGGTTGGAGACATCAGCAGGAGCACGCGTTCGAGAGTTGAGAAAATTGGTTCAAAGACGGGCAAAGCCATCCCCAGTGAGAAGAGTAGCATGACTACTATAGTTCCATACAAAAAATACTTCAGATGCAACGGATTTAGGCACATCGCCTCCAACTACCCAACGAGTGGAGTTGTCTTTCACCGTGCCAAGCGTAGTGAAGGAGGTCAGCGACGAAGAGAGTTGAAAAACTAGGCGAGGTGTATTATTTCCCACCGGATTAAGACGAGATGCTTGTGGTTAGCAGTGGCTTCGCCAAAATATTTTCTACAGTCGTTGCCCTCTGAACAGAAAGGTATGCAGTCTTAGGGCTGTCAAAAAAGCTCATTGCTCGCAGACAGCTCGAGTTAAACTGTTAAGTAGGTTTTGTTTGGCTCATTCATTAAGTAAACGAGTCGAACAACAACAACAACAACAACAACAAAGCCTTAATCCCACTAAGTGGGGTCGGCTACATGAATCATTTTTCTCCATTGCGTCCTATTTAGTGTCAAATTTTCGTTTAATTCTAATAAATTAAGATCATTTTTTATGCAATAAGCCCAAGTTTTCCTAGGTCTACCTCTGCCTTTCTTAACATAAGTTGTATTTAAAACATCTACTCTCCTAATCGGATCATCAGGTGGTCAACATTTAATGTGACCAAACCATCTAAGGCGACTCTCTCTAATTTTATCCGTCACTGGTGCAACACCAACCCTATTACAGATATATTCATTTCGCATTTTGTCTCTAAGTGTAAAGCCACTCATCCACCTAATCATTCTCATCTCGGCAACACTTAACATTATGCTTCTCTTTTAAAGGCCAACATTCAACACCATAGAGCATTGAAGGTCTCACCACCATCTTATAAAATTTTCCTTTCAATCTAAGAGACACTTTTCTATCACACAATAGGTCGGACACATTCCTCCACTTCAACCAACTAATCTGAATTCTACTATTAACATCCCCATCTATATCACCATCGCTTTGAACAATGGACCCGAGATATCTAAATCGTTCACAACCTTTTAATAATTTGATCACCCAAAGTTACACTTCTGTCACTAGACCTACTATTACTAAAATTACATTCCATGTATTCAATTTTAGTTCTACTCAAACGAAGACCTTTAGACTCCAATGTAGACCTCCAAAATTCAAGTTTTTCCTGGACTTTTTCTCTTGTCTTATCCACAAGGAGGATATCATCAGCAAAAAGCATACACCAAGGTACAGGTTTTTTAAACTCGAATTATAAACGAGCCGAACACGAACAACCCTTTGTTCGCTCGTGCTCATCTCATTTTAGCTCGAACTAAGAAAATTATATGTATTATTCATATAATAAAATAATATTTAAATTTATATCTGAGTTTAAATCATAACAGCTCATGTGCTCATATGGTTTAGCGCATTCTTTTGTATAGAGATTGTGCAAGTTCGAATTCAACACCCTAAATTTATTTTTTTAATTAATTTTAACATGTCAAATTAGACCCGAACATAAACAAGAATATTTAAATCCAGCCGAACACAAACACATTGTTCACGAGCTGATTCCAAACACTAGCAATTTTGAACGAGCCGAACACGAGCCAAGCCTGAGCTCGCTCAAGCTCGGCTCTTTTACAGCCCCACTCATCATTGATGGAGGGAGCAGTAAGAATGTGGCATCTATGCAGAGGGTAGAGACATTGGGTCCGTGACTTAGAGGCATCCCAACCATATTACCCGACGTGGCTGAAGAAGGAGAACAGGGTCAGCATTGACCGGAGGTGCCTAGTGGAGTTCTCGATTAGAAGCCAATTGCAGAAACATGTATGGTGCAACATGGTCCCCATGTATGTCTGTCATCTTTTGTTAAGGAGTCCACAATCATTTGACTGTATAACTCAGCACGATGAAACTCAAAAACACATGCTCCTTCGCCAAGGAGGGGAAGCATATCCTCCTTCCTTCGGCAAAGCCCGAGATAACAAGATCCCTTGCTAGTAGAGCTGCGTCAGTGAGACCAATTTTGGTTACGACGAAGGGTGATAGAACTAAGAAACTGAGTCCAACAGCAGGACAGTTATGACAAAAAGCTTTTCAAGATATCAGGATCGATACCTTACTACCATGGCCACCACCATTTGGAAAGCTTTGGTCTACTGTCACATCAAATTAGGGTGACCCAACCTTTGGTTACTTTGGGAGCATGCAGAAGATATGCATGACACAGGCCCAGGTCAATTTAGCTGTGAGTTCCCAGAAGATTGGGTTGATATAATGGATCAAGAGACAATGCACTCATCAGTGAGGATCAAGGAGCTCTTAAGGACGCATGCGCAGAACCAAGAGCTTTGACAAATTACGGGAGACTAATGCAGGGCTTGCTTAGGCAAAACAAGCCGATTTAGCAGCAAGCATGTACCGACTCAATAGGGAGGCTGGACCGACTAGTGCTTACAAGGAAAAGGGATGCCTCCCTCTTCCCCTCCTAGTTATTATAAATATTTCTGATATTTTAGGGTTCAATTTTATTTTAACAATTTTGTCCAACTTGTCTTCGACAGCTGTTTTCCACATCTATCTGAATGCAAGAAGGTGCTCCAACTGCTCCAACTGGAACTCGTCTGAGATGGTGATCTTCTCCAAGGTTCGGGGGTGATCCGGTTAACTGGCTCCCGCGAGAATAGTTAACCTTTCCGCAATCTTTGCTATCATCCTACTTACGTCTCGAGATCAATCTGTTGCAGCCCCTTTTAAGAGAAAAAAATGAGAAAAAAGTTTTAAGTCAATCACTTGATTCACCCTTTTATGATACTTGTTGGAGACACTATAGCACCCATGCATGAAAATGAAAATGATTTGGACAATGAAATAAAAATGCATACAGCTTAATGGTTATAATATTTTAGATGGAGCTCCTGGTATGACTTCTTAAATAAAATATAACTAAAATTGTAAAAACATAATATATTTAAAGAAAGTGCAGATATTATAATGTTTTAATAAAATAAAATTTTAAAGTTTAATCACCATTTTTAACAGCGTCATGTTGTTTAACTGCTAACCGACTATCTCCTTTGAGTTAAATGGTTGCTAGGAGATGGCATGTTTAAACAAAAAGATGAAATGATGAAAATCAGTATCAGATAATATTGTTTGTATTTAATTTTCTTTCTTTATTAGTTTTGTTATAAATGGACATATTTAGGTGTTTGAATGTTATATAAAAACCCTTGTGGTTTAGTGAATCTTTAATGTTTTGATGATTATTATTTATGAATTATTTTTTATGGATTATTATAAATGTCAGATTAATATGACACTATGATACTACGGGTCGTTCCCGTCATGAAAACTTCAAATTCTTGAGTTGAGCCAAGACAAAAATAATATTAGAGATAATTAGGTTTTAATCGTCGTCAAAATATGCATTTTGATTGAATAAACTTATAAATAGAGTATATTAAAAATTTATAAGTGTCTAATTAGAATATTTTGCTTTTCTTTCAGATCTATGAATAATCAAGAAAGGAAGTCAAATAAGAGAATATAAAAAAAAGTTGGACTATCACAGAATATTACTGCTGATATTTATGCATTTACTTAGATGATGTTTGTTATGAGCTGTCAATTAGAAATACTTAATCAAAGTTTCAGCAAACCCAAAAAGATGAATGGTGAGGGTATTTATAGGCGTTTGGGTTGGTTTGAATGGGGTAGTTCTCAGCACTGAGAATTAGCACCAATAATTGGTGTTGAGGTGGCACAAACCGGTTGATGAGATGGCATGGTGAAAGAATTGAGCAAATTTGGAGCACAAGGAATGGTTAAAGTTGCTGTGCTCGAGTAGCTTCTATGGCAGGATATGATGGAAGGAGTAAAGTTTGTTGTTTGAGCTGGATGGATAGTGGAGGCTATCTTAGCAGTTACGAAGGTAGCCAATGGGAGAAAGCCAAGTGGAGGAGATCATGGGAGAAGCTCGGGTAAGATTCAACAACAAGGATAAAAGTGCATTGAGGAGGTGCAAAGGGGCTAGGCTAGCTAAGGAGTTTCGTGATAAAGCATTAAACAGGTTAAAGTTTTAAATGGTTATATAGGCGAAATATGTTTACACAACAAGATGAAATAATGAAAATAGGTATCAAACAGTATTGTTTATGAGTTTAATTTCTTTTCTTTACTAGTATTTTTACAAACTGAACATATTTAAGTGTTTGAGTGTTGTATAAGAACCCTTATAGTTTAGTGAATCTTTAATGTTTTGATGATTATTTTTATGGACTATTATAAATTTCATATTAATATGACAACATAATCCTACTATTCGTTCTTGTCTTGAAAATTACAAACTCTCAAGTCGGGTCATGACAAAAATAATATTAAATTAGGTATTAATCAGGATAAGGGGACCAACATTTCCATACGTCATTTTTAAGTATGGGACGAGCTGCTCTCAGAGACATGTCAGCGTGTTGTGGATAAGTACCATCCCTTGCTCATAGCATCTGCATTAATGAGTTCATAATAGCAGATGCCTCCCAGGCTCTTGCAAGTAACTAATGATGTGTTGGTGGAGATTTGGAACGATTGAATAAACTTACAAATAGAACATATCAAAATTTTTCAAGAGTCAAATAAAATTATTGTGTATTTATTTCAAATTTATGAATAATCAAGAAAGGAAGTCAGATAAGAGACTATAATAGGAGTTGGATTATCATAGAATGTTACAATTGATACTAATTTATTTACTCGGATGATGTCTATTATGACTCCTCAATTAGAAATTCTCAGTCACAAGCCAATGATAGTGAAGAAATTTTTATGGATAAATATTTAAAGCTATTTTGGGATATGAAACCGCCTTTTTTTTGTTTGGAACAAGAGATCCAATTAAAGCTAAAAATAGAATGATGGGGGTAGAAAAAACTATTAATGATATGTCATATCCACAAGAAAGAACAGTAACATTTGTCGCATTTGCTTTCTAGGGTGAAGCAGAGAGATGATAACAAAGATAGTTACAGGAAAAAATTGGTGGTCAATTAGCCATTTGGTGCAGTGATAAGATTTAGTAAAGATAGTTAGAGATTGGTTTGTATCCCTCTAAGTCAGATACAAATGTAGAACAAGCACATTAGATTGATGCAGTGTGATAGCTCAATCATCCAAAATGAAGTTGTCCACTATGTTTTTGATGCATGTATCAAAACACATTCCAAATACAGAGAAAAAAGGTTACAAGTTTTATTTGCATTAAAAGATATAAGCAAGTAGCCTTAATTCGTCTTGGAATTGATGATTTTTCTATATTGGTGGAGAAAGATGGAAAGATGGAGCTGGATTTACAAGCTATGCAGATAAGAGGTTTTCAAAAGAGAAAAAATTTAGAGGGATTTACAGGTTCACAAATTTCTCAAACTAAACAAGTCTCTCAATCAGGGTATTCCAACACTAAGAAGGCCGGATCCGATAATTTTACAAGTCATAATGATGTTAAGAAGTGAAAAACATGATAAGTTTCATAGGGGCAAATGTCTCTCTGGATCCAATATTTATTTGTGGCATCAACATCAAGGACATATAGCAAAGAATCACCCTAGACTTGGATAGAAGACTTGGGCAGAAACCAAAGTTAGTGTACACCATAGCAAAGGAGTTTTGGCAAACAAAAACTACTTGAATCCATAGCATCAATGTCAAACCAGAGCCAAAGAGCATAATGTTTTACTCAGGCTGTATGCTTTACTACAGCAACAAGCTAAGAATTTACATGAGGTATATTTTACTTTCAAAAAAAATTTATTGATTGAAAATTTTAATATGCAAATCGAGTATTTGTCCTCTCATCTTAAAATACAGTAGGCATAACGTTAGGCTAAATAATTCAATCTTGATAATTCAATACTCATTTATTTTATTTTACATAGTATAACCTTTTAGAATAAATCAATAAAAATATTATTTGATATAGGGACATCTCACTCCTTCATTGTCGAGAGTTTTGTTGAACTGAAAGGTTTGAATACTTCAAGAGTCCTTACTTTTTTATCAGTTAAATTGCCAAATAAAAGTTAAATAGGAACTTGAGGCACAACTGATCGTATTGTGTTTGGTTGAGTTTAATGCAATTTTAGATACTGATTGACTACCTGGCCATTTAATATTTATAAATTTTAATTAGAATATAGTAAAGTTCAATCAAACTAGAAAGACATTAATTAGATGGTGATAAACGGTTTAAATCTATGCTAATAAATTCTATTAAAGCTTTCAAGTTATCAAACACAGAAATCAAGATTTTATCATTCAACTGAGAGAATAAAATGTGAAATAGTAGGATAAAATTCTAGTGGTAAAAGAATATCATAAAAATTTCCAATATCATAAAAATTTTCAAGATGATTTATATAAATTACCACCAGCATAGGAGATAAGATTTCACTATTGATCTATTATCAGATTTGAAGCTAATATACAAAGCACCATATAGAATGACAATTAAGAAACTACAAAAATTGAAAAAAAATCAATTAAAAGGGTATTTACATAAATGAGTTATTAGGCCTAATATCTCACGGAAAGCAGCTCCAGTATTAATTGCAAAGAAAAAATATAGGTTCTAAAATGTGTATTAATTACAGAGAATGGAATAAGTTCACTATTAAAAATGAACATCCATGTCGGTCGTTAAATTGGAAATTGTCGACCGCCGAGATGGGTATCTCGATGATCGCTTTGAAAATATTTAATTTAATTTAATATATATATATATATATATGTAATTTGTAAAGATATTATTTTTATTTGAAAATATGAAATCAAACTGATCTCACATCCTCATTGGTTTAAATAAACGAACACTACACCACAAGCTATGCATTTATCACGAAGAATAGACGCATTACTTGATAGTACAGCTCGTTTAAATAAACAAATAAATTTGTGACATCCGTTCTTGTCTGCGAACCATTATGTTGGCCAACAAGTTCTCTATTTAATACAAGAAAATTAAATAGGGTTTATATTACCTAGATTCTTAAAGCTCCCTATAAAGGCAAAACCCTATAGTCAATTACACCTCATATGACCGAAGTCGCCTGAGAGAACTCTCGATTTAGATCAGAAGTATCTATCTTCAAGAACTCAAATGTTAGGGTTTTCAGAGTAGTGTGATAATAGGAAATCCAATAGGTGAGTGGTTCAAGATTAGAACAGTTTTTATAGGAAACCAAACGAAAGAAAGGTAAGGGATGCCACGGATCTTGAGGACCTCGATGACTTCCCAGACTATTCTATTGTTGGGCTTTAAATTTTGAAAATGAATTTATTTAGATTTCAATTATGTCAATTATCAATTATAGGGATTACATTTGCATAATATCCGATTATGCAAACAACCTAGAAAATATGATGATTTATGTCGTATCGGACGACGACCTCGGAATCCTAAGGCGAGTTAGGTCTTATATTGCACAGCATGATTGTGCAAAAGCCTAAAAGTAAAAGGTGAGGATTTATGTCACACTGGGCGGACTACCTCGAAGTTCTATGACTTGTCATTTAGACTAAGGAAAGATTTTGCTAATGTAGACAAGTTTTCTGTTAAAAATGGTCGTGCTGCCCTCGCAAATTTGTTTCGTACTCCAAGTTATAGCAGTGTTGAATTGTAGGTTTGAAGTTTAAAGTGGACATGCAATTGGTTGGGTCGATGATTTATTCTGGTTGCCTCCTATAAAACCAACTACTAACCTCCTGTTCTAGGGGAAGGTGTCTAAAGGAAAGTAGTACATGTTACAACGGTACGTGGTATAGTAACAGTGATAGAAAGTAGGACAGCAGTAGCAAACAACAAAAATATGCTAACATATAAAGTAAAACAGCAGTAGCAGGAGATATGAATATGCTACAGTATAAAAAAAACAGTGGTAACAGGAAGCAGGAGTATGCTACAGTAAAAATAAAACACTAGTAGCAGACAAGCAGGAGTATGCTTCAGTAAAAAGTAAAACAGTTGTAACAGGAAGCAGGAGTATGCTACAGAAAAATGTAAAACATCAGTAGCAGTACAGTAAAAGGAAAGCAGTATTAGTAGTAAAGGTGCAAAAATGTTGTAAACTTTAGTTAACTGAACGCCCTGCTATTTCCTATTATTATTCCTGCAAAGAAAGGATTAACAGCATAAACAAAGTAGGAGCAGGTAAAGGAAAGGGGTCCAGTATCCCGAGCTATCTATGAAAGGTAAAACCCAAAATAGCGTGCGGTAAACCAAAAGGCGAGAAAATTTGGAGAGAAATCCGTGAAAAGCTCGAAAGGAATCAAAAGAGACCTTAGAAAACCCGAAAAGAAAGAAACCACGAGTAATCCGTGGAAAGCTTAAGGAAAACCACGAAGTACAGGCTAAAAGCTCAAAAGGACCGTAAGCATGATGGTGGGGAGACTCAGAATCAGGATCCTGTTGTCAAATCAAGATTTTAGGACTCTAACGAAAGGTTCACAGTCTAACTGCTACAGGAGGAGGAAACTCCTAACCTGGTACACACGACTGACCCATGATTTTTTTTTTTTTTTTGTAAAATGTTTAGGGAATATTTCATTTCATTTTTTTTTGTTTTGAAAGAAATTTTGATTTGTCATTTATTTAAAATAAATTTTTGATATTTTAAAAGTGAATGGATCAGTCATATTAACATGCGAGAACTTCCAACTACCCATAGAGGCGATGGGTACTCATTTACTAAGTGTTAGAGATGTGGTACTGTCAATCCCTCATCCTCGTAAGATCAGTGAGTCAGGATCGTGCTAGGACCTCTCACACATGCCTAGGTGGTTCTTTCATCACTTATGTCCAAACCCCGAACCATCTACTTACAATCTTGCTTGATGGCCCACATATAGCAAAAAGCTATACGTGCACACTTATGTCTCGTACATAAGTGCAAAAGACCCGGACAAGAGACAAAAAAGGAGGAAACAACCCACCTAAAAGAACGACACAAAGAAGGTGAGTCGTTCCTCAAAACTACAGAAAACAAACGATCCCGAAACCTCGACGACTCGGACTTGACAGACTCGGCTAAAACCTATCAAAGGTGAAACCCCGACACCCTCACAAAATCTAAGACCTAAAGACTCCACTGCTCACAGAAAAGAGAAACATGTTATCCCCTAGAAATGGCACATTCCCTCCTTGAAATGACCAATTAAGACTCCCTAGAATGTCTCGAAACCCGTCATGCAGGTGATTGCAGATAATTCAATAGGAAACATTAAAATAGGGTAGGTCAAGCAGTTTTAGAAAACTCCGAAAGCAAAGCTAAAAGAATCCCAAAATCGTAGCCCATAACTGCCCCGCATCCAAGATATCAACATGCCAAACATAGGACCATCCCAAGCGTCAAAACTGAGCCATATAAAGCTAAATCCGAGCCACATGAAGTACCAAAATAGGGGCTGCAGGAAGCAAAACCGAGCAGCTAACAAGCTCAAAACAGGGTCAACTCACAGGATAAAGCCAAGCCCACACAATAAGCCAAAACTCAGTTGCCACAAGTTATAAATTCGAGCCAACATGAGGCAAAGTCAAGCAAACACAATAGGTCAAAATGGGGCCAGCTCACAAGTGACGAAAACAGTCCCCAACAGCGAAACCGAGCCCCCAACCCGTTCGAAAATAGGGCCAACAAAGCCACACCTAAGCCCAATCAAATGCTAAAACTGAGCCCCCCATCAACACAAAACAGAACCAGCACAAAGGCAAAACCAAGCAGCTTACAAGTTCAAAGCCACACCACAAAATGGCACCAAACCGAGCCCTCTCTAAAGGGCTAAAATCAAGATATCATGCTAGAAATAGGGTCCAGTCAAGCCAAAATCAAGCCACAGAAGGAGCTGAAATCAAACCACCACAAGCCATAAAACCGAGCCCGAACAACAGGCCAAACCCAGCTGCCATAAGCCCTGAAACCGAGCCAAGCCTAAGCACAAAAGGAGTTTAAAAAGCATGTGAAACTTTCCCAATTCTTTCCCCACTTTCATACCCTCTTCGATAAATAAAAGCTCTTTCACATAGGCAATGATATAGCAATGGAAATAGAATAGGCATGTGTAACAATAAATGATTCTCAAATAAACACTTCAATGTGAGGCCTCATCCAGCAATGCCCCCTCACAAAAAAGCATGTTTTCCTCCCTTTTTCATGTTAAACATCACTATAAGCATCCAACACTAGAGGTATGCACATAGAAAGCTCAAAGCTAGCTAAAAGAGAACTAACCATAAAATAAAAGGATTCCAAAATAGCCTTCAAGACATGCTAATCATAGGAACTAAGCATGCATAACTTTCCAAATGTAACATATTGACATTTAGAAATATTAGTAGAGAAAGTGTATAGCATGTCATATGAAGCTTTTATTTTAAAACCTATCATTGAAGCCACATATGTCTGGTGCCGCCGTCCTTCATGAAACAAGTAGGAATAGAGAGCATGCAGGAATAATAAAGAAGAGAGGGGGAGTAGGGATAGAGAGATAGCTAGCCACATTCCTCTACCAAGAAGAAGAGCCACTTAAAATAAAGTATGTCATGCCATGGAGCAAAGAAGCTCATACCTTAGTGAGGAGAGAGGCAACCAAGCACCAAAACCGGGTAACCAATAGGCAGGCTGCAAGAAAAACAGCCCCAAACCGAGCAACAAGAGGCTCGGTGAGCTCAGGAGAATGAAATAGACAAAGCCTCCTCACTTCCCACTCACACACTGAAGATTAAGTAGAGAGCAGGAGAGAAGAGGAGAAAGAAAAAAAGACGGCCGTTCTCTATCTTCAGGCAGCTAGTAAAAAAAAAAGTTCAACCTCAAGAACTCCCCAAAGTGGGGATTATATAGTAAGAAGAGGGGAAGAGCCAAGCTAAGCTCACCCAAGATCATCCAAACTCACCCACAGATTCACCCAATGCCAATAGGGACCGTGGACGAGCCACACTATCGCAAAAACCACGCACCAAGGAGAGAATCGAGAGAAGAAGGAAGAAGCTTTGGGAAGGAGAGAAGCTTCCTTAATTGTGCCAAGCAACAAGTGCCACAGACGTTTGAGCACCGAAGAGGAAAGTCCAAAGTGTCGAGAAGGGAGGGGGGGTGGGGTGTTCGGGCAGAGCATCCCGCAATGTCACCTCTCTTTTGTGACGAGGAGAAGCCACGATGCAACAGGATGAGACGGGACGAGGCAATGAACCCGCTCGAGCCACACTAGGGCAAAGGCGCGCCATCCCGCGGGGGAAAAGGAGAAGGCGCGAGACGGGGCTAAGGAAGGAGGATTTAGGGTTTAGGGGTTTAGGATTTATAAAACAAGATATATTTTATTATATTTTAAATAGAATGCGCTCAATTTCACGTCGTTTGCTCGCGCTCGGGACCCTGGCAAAATGTATGTCTTTCCTTGGTAAATTCGACGTTCCGGACGCGTTGGTACAGTCAATTTCGTGATCCGGAGTCGTTCGAGCAACTTCATCAACGATCGTGCCGAAAGTGCGTCAAATTTAATCTTGTCTGAGATTTTGACTCGGTGTCGATTGTCTTGGCAAATTGGCTCCAGCTTCGATTAATAAAAAGCGTCGGGGCCGCAAATCGATGAATTTGTGCTCGTGGTGGTGCAAAATGTGCACGAGATCGTCCTAGGGCTTAGTGGTCCTATGGAGACTCCTTTCGAGTTCCTCACGTTAATTCCAACATTCTATTTGCTAGAGGTACAAAATTACATGCGGGACTCAAAAAAGATTAACGAAGTGGCTCAAAAATTCTAAAATGAGGTGGGTCCCATACTAAGGTTATAGGATAGTCAAAGGGAAGACCCTAGGGCTAAAATCCTAAATCCTAAGGAAGAACTAGACATCGACAAAAGTGAGGTCAACAATCCACTTCTGAGAATCGATAATCTTTTGGATCAATTAAAAGGGGCTTCTATATTTAAAAAAATTGACCTAAGGTCACATTATCATCAATTAAAAATTAAATAAGAAGATGTAGCAAAGTCTGCTTTCAAAATTAGGAATGAATATTATGAATTTAAGTTGATACCATTTGGATTGACAAATGCTTCATTTTTGGATGTATTTGTAATAGTATTCAAAAATCATATTCTGGTTCATTCCACAAATGAAAGTAGTCATTCAGATCATCTTCATATAGTTTTGCAAGCTTTAAAGATGATAAACCATATGCAATTTTTTAAAAGGTGAATTTTGGCTAAAGAAGTATCACATTTCGGAGCATGTAATAAGTAAAAACAGTATATCAATAGATCTAAAGAAAAAAAAAGATAATTGGAGAATGGTCAAGACTGACTATAGTTACTGAAGTCAGAAGTTTTTTAGGCTCTAGAGATTATTACAAAATATTTATTAAATATTTCTAAAATTTGAAATGAACAATGGTTGTGATAAATTCCAGAAGTTAAAAAATTGAGTCCATGGTGTTTAAGGCCATATAAAATTCTAAAATGATTAAAAAGGCACCTTATAGATGGAGTTATTATAGATTCAGTTGATATACAGTCTAATTTGACAAATATAGAAGAACATGAGAAGATACTAATAAATATGTTATTATTAAACCATTCATCCATACTTCAGATATTAATAAATAATATTGAGGCTAATGATGATTAGAAACAAGACTCATAAAACTATCATAATATTCAAATATTCTAGAATCACTTTCTTTAATACATTTTGAAGTGAATAATCATTAGGCACATACATTTATCAAAGATGTGTCTTACTCTTTACATTTCCTCGTGTACGCTTAGTTTTACTTGTAATATTTTGCCCAAATGATTGAGTTGTCCCACCAATATTGATTTAGCGCATTCAATCTTTCAAAATCAAGAAAATGGTATTGTCCAAAGAAGTATTCAAAATTATTAATCCATTCTAAAATCCCTGAAGCAAGTTTATGTGTTTTAATGAATACAAGAACATAATTTTAGACACAATATGTCTGTATAGAACCATAACTTGATCACATTTAAATTGCTTCTTTTTTTCCATTAACCCAATTAATGATTCATACGTTAAGTTATGATGATGCAAATGTTGGCACTAAAACCAAATTAACACGGAACATGCGAAGGTCTAGAGTTCCTTATGTAAATAAGATAACACGCTCAATCTAGATCAAAATAAATGGGGTCAAAAGAATTTTAAAATTATTAATCTCTTAAAAAATATAATATATAACAAAATTTGTATTAGAGAATTGCAATTAAATTTTATTTTCTATAAAAAATAAAAATATCTGGAATAAGAAAAAATCAATTTAGGCTTAAGTTCAGCTTGATTTTATGACAACTGATTCAATGACGGTTAACTAACCCAAATATACCATGATCTCTAGGTAACCTACTCATTAAGCAATGAATTGCAATAGATTCAGCCAATTAAAACTCGGCATAAATGAGAATCGTAACAATCAAAATTTAGTCATCAAGTAAAACTAATTAAGCCAAATATAAGCAATAAACAAGTAGTACTACCTTTTGTCACCTGCCTCCACCATTCATCTATTTGCTTTCCTTTCTGAAGCTGGTCACTATTAAGATACTCTCTAATGGAAGGGTTGAAGGACCAAATGCGAAGACTTTGACTGCTACTTATAAAGTCCAAAAGCAAACTTTGTGGGCTAATGTTGCCTGCATCAGGGTTCTTATCTTCCTTGTGGAAGGAAATGATCTTTCTCGTTGTCTCGACCTGGCAGAGAAACTAGATAGTTAAATATCAAAGAAAAGACATCCAATACAACAACAACAACAACAAAGCCTTAATCCCACTAAGTGGGGTCGGCTACATGACTTCTTTTTCTCCATTGCGTCCTATTTAATGTCATATTTTCATTTAATTATAATAAATTAAGATCATTTTTTATGCAATAAGCCCAAGTCTTCCTAGGTCTACCTCTGCCTTTCTTAACATAAGTCGAATCTAAAAATCTACTCTTCTAATCGGATTATCAGATGGTTGACGTTTAATGTGACCAAACCATCTAAGGCGACTCTCTCTAATTTTGTCCGTCACTGGAGCTATACCAACCCTATCACGGATATATTCATTAACTTGGACAAAACTAAATATAAAGCAAATACTAACATAAAATTATGATTAAGCATAAAAGGATGAACAAAAAAAGTGAACTCCAAAACGAAAGCGAAAATAACTTTTCTATAAAAATAAATAAATAAACAAATTTGAGAAAAATGCAATGAGTTGAATTGGTCCTGATTCATTTTATTAGAATTAAATGAAAATATGACACTCAACAGGGCACAATGGAGAAAAAGGATTCATGTAGCTGGCCAAACTTAGTGGGCTAAAAGCTTCTTGTTGTCGTTGTTGGTGTTGGTCCTAATTCATTTTAGTGAAGTAATTTCTTTTCAAAATAATACAAAATTAAATTGAGTGTGATAAGCATTACACTAACCTTCTTTGGATCTGTGCTTAAGGTGTTCATTACAATTTCCAAACGAATAATTTGTGCAAGCAACCATGTCACATGATTACTCCGAAGAATCTGATGATCTCCTTCAGTAACTCTTGAGGCAAGTTTGTTAATAAATTCAAGGAAATCGATGTACCCATTCTTCATTAGAAAGAAAAATAAATCCGCAAACATAAGCCAATCCTGCCAACACTGTATTTCTGCAAAAATAAATGCATCAATAGAAAGTCAAAAGCATCGCAAAATGGGCAAATAAGAAATGCAAATTATAAACAGAGATTCCGAGTAAGCTGTGACATACAAACAAACCAATTCTTAAACTTATTTATGGTGTAAAAAAACCACCTATCGCATGTAAACACGTACATATTCAAAACACAAGCATAAAACAAAAAAATAAGCTTCTTTTATTTACAAAGCAATCACCAAAAAGTTATTCCGGAGGCACATACTCACTGACACCCATGTTCAAATAGATTTTCAAAGATTGGTTTCAAAAAGTTTTTCAATCCTTGATTAAAATGGATCGAAACAATATATCATTTACTTGACTATTCTATAAAAGGCCTAAACAAAAACAGTATTCAAGAGAGATTGAATGGCAGTAGGATTCTTCCCTAATAAAAAAAATCATAGCTCAGATTCATGCCCAGTATACTTCTGACAGCATTTCCCAGCCAAGTCTCCGTTAAAACTCTTCTGTAAATTTGTGTTTGTTTTGGGTGACAGATGGCTTCTTTAGCTTGCCCCATGATACGAATAAGGAGATGTGTGGACTACGATGTAACACCCAATTTTTTAAATTTAAGATGTACCCTAAATTTCGCATCGCCTAAAATTTAATCGAAGCAATTTTATAAAATTCTACATGTTGAATCGGTCAATTTGATAAATAGCAGTATGCATGAATTTTAAACGAATGAAAAATGAAGTTATGAGGTTTAATTAACTTAATTAATCCTAATCTTCTCCCTAATCATGCATCATTAGTGTTCCGTGTTAACTCTCCCGCACTTAGCTGCCCATGCGTTGGCTTAATTTGATTGAATGGTTGAGAGCATAAGGGAGTAAGTTAAATGTTGCATTCACTTCCTCTCTCCCATTTTCCTCATTACCGCGAGTTCCAGCAATCGGCTACTGTAGTTAAACAAGGCGCGCGATCAGCAGAGAGCCACGGGTGACTATCTGAGGCTCCGGGACGAAATTGGTGAATAGGAAATCCTTTTTTATGCTACATGTGACAT
This sequence comes from Papilionanthe hookeriana x Papilionanthe teres, assembly GCA_022702705.1. NCBI lineage: Eukaryota > Viridiplantae > Streptophyta > Magnoliopsida > Asparagales > Orchidaceae > Papilionanthe > Papilionanthe hookeriana x Papilionanthe teres. Next base: position 52,983,258 of record CM040434.1, on the reverse strand, counting down.
TCATTTTCTTACATTTCATTTTGACGTTTGACATGAATCGGAACACTTTTATGTTTCCGACAACTGTAGCTAAGGCAAACTTGTGTCAAAAACTATGAAATTGGTTTGTGGGCTTCCGTAAGGGTCAGTAGTGGGAAATCAACGAAGAAAAGGGATGATTAATGTGATAAGAGGAATATGTAAGAATACTAGGTGGAAACGGAGAAGAGCTGGTTATGCAGGGAAGCCTGTTTGAGGTAAGAATTCGTAAATAAACTATTTTTAGGATTAAATCACGAAATAAGCAAAGATTTCATGAAATTATGAATTACGGGTTGTTTATACTAGTCAGTGAGCACGAGGCAAGCTTAGGAAAATTCATTTGCAGAGCTAATTTGTCAATTCAGATGAAATAATCTCCTGCTAACTAAAAAAAATAACTCTTGTAGGTTCATGTGATTATATGTTTAACATTATTGTATTTAATATTTCTTGCATATTAAAAATGAATACATGCATAAATTGTATGAATACAAACTTGTTGTCACTTACAATACATATGATATTACTGTGCTATGAATTTGATGAGCATGTTTATTAATCATCATTTACAGGTATTCATTTACTATTATGAAATATCTATAATGAATATTTGTTACAAGAATTATAATTTAAGAAATATCACAAGTGATGTTAGTTAAGTTATTACATGAATACTTGCACGTATATATGATAAGGAATAATGGGAATCCCGATTTTTTGTATTCAGATGGTGAAGATACTATGGAAATAGTTGGGTTCAAAATGCGATAAAATGTAGACAACCATTGGTACCAGGGAGTGATTGATAACTACTATGTTTTTATTAATAGTTAATATGACATTCGGACTGAGTGACAACCCAATTATATGATATGACATGAAAATAATTGAGGCGTATGCAACAAGTGACATTCATATGATTACATTGATGAATCTTATGAATATGCTTATGATTACACATGAATGGATGAAATATATATTTTATATAATTATCGTGTTCTCCTACATTACATGTATTTTTGATTTCATGTTTAATACTTTTATAGCATGTTCTGTCATGTGCTGTGAGCATGTGCATTGATTACATATGAGCACGCACATTATTTCTTTTCCGTATATAAAATTTCATATCAGGCTTGAGTATTTCATTGAGCTCGTTCTTGCTCACTCTCCATTGTTGACTGTTAGGATAAGATAAGGAGCACTGGGGCGCATAGCCGAATATAACTTGTACAACTTTTGCATTTCATTGGTTTGAAATTATACAGACTTTTGGGTACGTACTTTTATTATGTTAGATTCAACAACTCTATATTGATATATACATATTTTAGGGATATAATTTTCCATGTTTTCAAATATATGCATGTCAATGATTTATGCAATAAAATATATCAGGTATGTTTGTGATGATCTAGTTAAATTAGTTCATCACCTACTGAGTCCTAATTCTACAAGTTAGAATGAATGCTGGAGACAATTTTTAATCTGACCAAATAATTCGCCTTTGTCATGCCGCAACTAGCTGTCTTTTGGGGGTTGAAATTAGCTTTGGCTCTAAAGTTGAACAATATACATGTAGAACTGGATTGCTTACAACTCTTACACATCCTTCAACTGAATATACCACCTCACCACCTTGCATATGAAAGCTTCTCTACCTTCTTACTTATCAAATATATCTCATCCTCTTTTTGTCTTTTTTGCTGAATGGGGATTGTTTGGACATACCCCATCTTAGATGTAACCTTTCTTTTTGATCAATGAAATTTGCCCGCTTTTTAAATATATATATATATATATAAGAGGGCAATTTCATTGATCAAAAAGAAAGGTTACATCTAAGATGGGGTATGTCCAAACAATCCCCATTCAAGAAAAAACAAAAAGGAGGATGGTATATTATGACAAGTAATAGAGAGGAAGAAGCTTCATATGCAGAGATGGTGAGCCGGTTTGTTGCCTTTCCCAGGAACATAAGGCCAGGATGATCCGAGTAGAAACCGCTGAGATCGCCGAATTTTTCATCCAATGAGATCGAATACCATGGGGGAGGTCTTCGGTTGAAGGATGTGTAAGAGTTGTAAGCAATCCGAGTTCCACATGTATATTGTTCGGCTTTAGAGCCAAAGCTAATTTCGACTTCCAAAGGCGACTACGATTTCGGCTTCGAGAGCATTTAGAGCCTCGATAGGAACAAGAAAATACCATAAACAATGCCCTTTAAAGTTCTCGCAAAGGCCACCAATGCTCGCTCCACTACTAGAGTAACTTCCATCGGTGTTTAGTTTCACCCAATCGTCGTGAAGGGGCCTCCAAAAAACTAACCTGGACAACGGGAGGGTTTACTCTCCTGAGTGAAATAGAAGATGAACCATTCAACTTTCGATAAAGGATCGGCAGTGTAAGCTTATCTTATGAGAGTCGACAAGGAAGGGTTTGAGTACTTGCGGCATTTACGCCACCCGGATAAACCGGAAGATAATGAAAGGAATATATTTTTTTGAATGATGTTTCCAAGAATCCCAGCAGTCATTAAGATTGGACCAATTGGTAAGAAGATCCAGCAGTTGTTCTCCTGTAAGTACAGCAGCTCAAACACTTCTAGAGACTTCACAATGCAACATCAGGTGTATAAGGCTTTCCTCAGCAGAGTGGCATAGATGACATCTGGAAGGTCCTCTGATACCTTTAAGTTTTAAAATGTCATCGATAGAAAGAAATTTTCTAAACAACCTCCAGCAAGAAGGCCATGGATGGGGTTATGTTAGCTTTGCAAACACTTTTTCCCCAATCAATAGATTGTCATTGGTAGTGAGAGTGATAAATAAACTTGGGTAGACTTTGATGGGAGCCATTTTTGGTAATAAGTCTATCAGGAGCAAAAGGATTGATAGGGAGATCCGAAATACTTTTAACAATGTGGGGGGAATTAACCTCACTAATCTTGGAGAGGTTCCACTTACCATGTACCCAGCAGTCAGATACATTAATTATACTAGAGTTAATAGGTTGATATTCCTTCAAGGAATGATTCCCCAACCAGTTGTCAAGCCAAAAATTGATTTGGCCTTCACCCACATCCCAAATGAAAAGAGCTTCAGCAGCCTCTTTAACCTGGAGAAGAGCTTTCCAGTTTCTAGAGTCCCCCAATTTAGGATTCACAAGTGATGGATGAGAAATGGGACAATATTTACCTTTCATAAATCTTGTCCATAGAGAACATTGCTGTCTGAATCTAACTCATTGCTTACGATAGAAGATATGGCTCATGTGTGCTAAATTTTTAAAACCCAGTCCACCAGAGGCAATAGGATGGCAGATCTTGTTCCAAGAAGTCCAGTGATGTTGTTTGTGTTGACTCAGCCCATAAGAACTTGTTGAACGACACTTCCAACATTCTTTGAGTGTTCTTTTTTAACTTGATCATTTGAAGGATGTACAGGGGGTAAGTAGTGAGAACCGATTTGAGGAGGGTCAATCTTCCCCCATTAGACAGAAATGAAGTGGTCCAACATTGGATCTTGGAGGTCACTTTTTTCACCACCTCATCAAAGTGGGATTGCTTCCTCCTGCCCTTGATCAAAGGGAATCCTAAATACTTGAGAGGATAAGTAGTAGTGGAGAAACCAGGTGAGATCTTTAATCCAGGTTAACTGCAGTTAGGTGGCGACTTGTTGCTAGGAAGGAGTTGGCATTTAGATTTATTGAATGAAAGTCCAGAAGCATTCTGGAAATAGTCCAACAATTTCATAACCTTCCTAATAGCAGTTTTGCTCCCATTAGTGAACAAAATGACATCATCTGCATATGCAAGATGAGAGACAATACAGTTTGATCTGTGCAGGTATCTCAGATAGGGTGACTGCTGCTGTGAATGGTTAATCAACCTTGACAGATAATCAAAAGCTAGTATGAAAATGTAAGGGGACAAAGGATCCCCTTGCTTAATGCCCCTGACAGATAAAGAAGCCATGACACTCTCCATTGATTAAAATGCTATAATGACAATTGTGAAGCCACCTTTTGATAAGTAAACAGAAATCCTCAGGGAAGTTCCTAGCTTTAAGAGTCTGTAGAACAAAATCCCAGTTTATTGTATCATATGCTTTAGCAATGTCCAATTTAATGATAAGATTAGATCCTCTACAAGGTCTGTCAATCTCCAACAGTAATTCATGTGCCAATAGAACATTGTCAGTAATGCTTCTCCCTTGGACAAAAGCAGATTGGTTGTGTGAGATTAAATCATCCAGCAAAGGTTGCATTCTGGAAACAATAATTCTACTGATGACCTTAGAAAATACTGTGGTTAGACTGATTGGCCTAAAGTCCTTCCATGTAGATTTGTTATTTTCCTTAGGAATGAGAATAATTGTGGTAGCAGTGAAGTACTTGGGTAATTCTGTACCACGGAAGAAACACTGAATAGCCAAAGTAAGATCTAACTTGATAGTCTCCCAAGCCTTCTGATAGAATCCAGCAGTATATCCATCAGGTCCAGCCGTTTTTGATGGATCCAAGGAGAAAAGAGCCTTTTTGATATCATCTTCCTCAGGTGGAGCAGATAGAGTAGTACCATCAAAACTGGTTTTCAGTTTGGGTAAGATCTCAGTTTGAAGTAGAGGACCGATTGGAGGGTCGAGGTTAAACAACCGATGAAAAAATTGTACGACGAGAATTGGCAATAGCTTGGGTACCAGTCAACCAATCGCCCCCGTCCCCTTTAATTTTAGTTATTGCATTTAGCTTTCTCTTATAATTTATGACAGCATGGTAATATTTAGAGTTTCTGTCCCCCTGTGCAAACCACTGACATGCAGCTTTCTGTTTCAAGAATTGTTCTTCAATATCTATAGCTGCCAAGAGCTGCTGATTAGCCACCATTAAATCATTGTCATTAAAACTACCTTCCAAGTTAGCCTGCTCTAACTGATTCACAATTTCCTCAGCAGCAGAAACTTGTGAATGAATGTTGCCAAACACGTTCCAATTCCAATCCTGCAGCTTAGCTAATCTTTTTTGTAACATCTTCAATTTAACAATAGGTGAGTTAAATGTATAGGAGAAGGGTTCCAACCAAGAAGATTGAACAACATTATGGAAGGTAGAGTGAGAAGCCCATACATTCGGATATCCGAAATGGGCTTTACTAAGAAAGCTACGGAACGACAACTTAACCGGAAGGGGAATGATCGATCCAGCCACAGGGAGATGGGTCACATTGGTTGAGGTAAAGAAGTTAATCCACTCTTGATTAGCCGAGAATCTATCTAGCCTTTCCCAAATCTCGCCTCTCTTCCATGTATAATCTGATCCTTCATAACCCAAATCAAAAAGTCTAGCATCTGAAATATTATTGGAAAAATCAATCATTTTCCTGATATCAGGTGTCCTTCCTCCTTTCTTTTCACTGGGGTTAGCTATACAGTTGAAGTCCCCACCAACTATCCACATTTCAGATATGTTGCTGCTGATCTGATGTAATGAGTTCCAGAGATCATATCTATCAGCTTGGTTGCACCCAGCATAAATAAAAGTGACCAATCCAGTCACCTGCTCAATGTGAAAATGAATGTGAAGAAACTGAGGGTGGTCTAATAAAACAGTCACTATCATTTCTTTTCTGCTGAAAAACCAAACTTTGTTGGAACAGTTGGTAACAAAGTTAAATTGAGGAAATTTATTGGTGATTCTTGTGGTGTTATATTGAACCATAGGTTCCAAGAGAGCAAAGGCCCGGAATTTATTAATCCTGTTAAGATTCACCAATCTATTAAGGGAGCCTGGGCAGCAGCCCCCCTAATATTCCAGCACATGTTAATCATTAGGAGTCTTTCCACTCCTAGTGAGTCTAGGAATGGAAGATACATGTTGTTCTTCAGAAGTAGCCTGGGGTTGAATTATGTTCTCAGAAGACAGGTTCCTCAATTCTAGAGGTAGTTTTTTCTTTTTGGAATGGTAAACAGTCCACCCTTCAACAAAGTCAGTAGCAACATTTTCAAAACACAGGTTCAGAGCTAGGAGAGGAAGGCAAGACAATGGGATCTGGATATGAAGTACTTGGTGGAAGAATTATTTGTGTAGGTAGAGATGCTGACTCTGATAAAGCATGTTGTCCTGGGTCCAAAGGTGACACAGGTAAGGGTTCACTAGAACCATCTGCTGGAGGGTTACCATGAAGAGGTTCCGCGAGTAGACGAATAAGGTTCGGCGAGAGGGAAGACAAGTGGGGGTGTCCGACAAATCAATATCGGCGGGATGCGTACCAAGATTACCAACGGTCTCGGCATTCCCATTAACAATAAGACCATCCTTTTCAGCGAGGTGCCAAAAGGGCGGGGTCCAACTGGAGGCCAGGCTTAATGGAAATAGGAGGGATAGCTGGGACGGAATCAACAACTAGGTCAGAGGGGGCCACAACGGTTGGAGGTTTTTCCTCAGTTCTGGCTTCAACCTGTAGCACATGTCCATAGAGTGACCAAACATTTTGCAGTGTAAACAATAGTAAGGCCTCTTCTCCATCACAATTGGTTGTCAATATCCATTGTGTGCAGTCCCAAGCCACAATTCTTTCACTTCTGGTAGAGTGAAATCTCTTTCAATTAACATTCTAGCACCTGAAGGCCTGGTAACTTCAGTGGTTGGATCATCAATAAGTAGAGGTTTGCCCAAGACTAGCCCAATATTATAAAGTGTATGCTTCTCATAAAAGTGCAGTTGTAGTTCAGGCAAATTAAACCAGATAGGGGCAATAGGAGGTTCAAGAGAAAGGTCAAATTCAGGTGACCATTTCAATATCTTCATCAATTTTCCATCAATTGTAATAGCTTTCATGGAGAATACCCTAGCATAATCATCTTCCAAACTTAATTGGATAATCACATGTCTGCCATCAAACAATCCCACTTTCCACGAGCCAAAAAGTTTCAGATTTTCAAACACCTTTCTGATAATCTCCATTTTAGGATGACCAAACTGAAATTTTCCAACCAAAGTGAATTTGAACCTGTCAGCCAAAGTGTTTATCTCATCCTCAGTGAAAAAAATTGCAGGCTTCCCATTCTTCTTGCGATTGGCTTAATAAAGCGACTATCGGCGTTGGGTATCCCATGAGCGGCATCATGGAAGCTCCGTGGAAAAACTCCCTTACCACAAGATGGAGAAGAAGCCACGGCGAGAGGCATAAGAAACTTTCCCCCCAAGGGAGGGTTACATTCCATTGTTTAGGATCGCGAGGTGCGGAGAGAGCAATGCACGGAGCAGAGAGGAGACGGCGAAAACGAGCGCGAGAGGAGGCGACGAGGAGCGGCCTTACCTAGCGAGCAGTTCACACGACGAAGCCGGCCCACAGCACTGTCGTCCCGGAGCGAAGCGAAGGAAGTCGCAGTCACGAAGACGCTCTGGAGCGTAGTCCTCGTGCGAGACGACGGAGGAAACGACAGACGCTACGAACGGCGCAGCTGGATGAAACGACAGACGACAGACGACGAAGATGAAGCCGACCTTCGTCGTCGTGTAGGAAGAAGAGAAGCGACCTTCTCGTCGTGCTCGACGAAGCCGAGGAAAGGATATCACCGGAAATCGCCATGGCGAAACCCACGCAGAGCTCTCGAAACCTTCATATGCGCTTTATATACATATATATATATATGAAGGAGATAGCCTTAATTAGTCCTTATTCTGCATTTCTCTCCCGCTCCCATTACTGCCCATGGGTTGGACAAATTTTCATGTGAATTGAGTACTGGAGAGGCGGGAATAGGGTTGTAAATAAACCAATGCACTCGACTGAACTAAGACTCAGATCATGTTCATTCAAATTAGTAAATAAACAAACTTGAACAATTTTTAAAACTCGAATATTAAATAAACTAAACATGAACATAGTCAAACTTGTTTAATTATGTTCAAGAACAAACTCGTTTGTTGTTCAACAACTTGTTAAATACTCGATATTAAGCTCGAATCATATTATTTAAATAATATTTGATGAGCTAGAAATTATTTAATTATAGATTTAAATAATAATATATAATTATATCAATAATATTTTTAGAATAATTCTAAATTATATATTTATTTTATTATTAATTATTAACTATTTTAAAACATAGTCAAACTTGTTCAATTATGTTCACGAATATACGCGTTTGTTGTTCAAAAAGTAATTTGTTAAATACTCGATATTAAGCTCGAATCATATATATTGATTAGCTAAAAATTATTTAATTATAGATTTAAATAGTAATACATTATTATATCAATAATATTTTTAGAATAATTCTTATTTATATATTTATTATATTATTAATTATTAACTCTTTGAAAAATTAACAATGAATTCTAAAGTGAGCAATACTTTTGTTTATTCTTTCTTTATTATACTTGATATGACTGTCTTTGATTTTTCCAATTATTTCTAAAATTGATAACTAGTTTGACATTATGAGTTACTTTATAACAATAGTTTATTTAACTTTTTTTTGCTCTTATTTCAATATTTTTTTTCTTTATCTTAGAATTCCCTCTTGTGAAAATATATTTATTATAGACACTAGATGATAGCATGTGGGTTAGTTCATTTATTTATATGATTTATTCAATTATTTATTTATTTAAATTTGTAAAATTATTATATTTTTTATTTGAAAATATAGATACTAGTTTGAATTTTAATTCATTTATTAGCTTATTTAAATACTCGTTCACTTGTCATAAGCAAATCAAGTACAAGTGAGGATTAAGCATTGAAAAATTTAAACAAGTCAAGTTCGAACAATATGTGGAAACTCGACATAAGCTGAACATGAACAACTTATAATTGTATCAAGTCTTCAAACTATGATATACTTGACGGCACTCAGCGAAAGTCGGGTAATAGCTTGCAGTTAAACTTTTGTCCCGAGTACTGCAACACAGCGGGAGTTGGAAGCATGGCATTGAGCAACGAATTGTAGCTTCTACTTGCAATTTGGACTTTTGGGGAAGGAAATATTGCAGCTTTAAGGAGCATTTAAATAAATTCATCAAGGTATTTGAAAGATATGTTATTATGTTTGTAGATTTGTAATTGACTACATTAATTTAGGAATCTTTTTATTTTTCTTAGTCATGAACAATAATCAGGGTAGTGAATTACTATTCTCGTGAAGACATTTTTAAGAAAAAAATTGATATTAATAATGGTTTTGGTTAAGTAATTGCTAGGATATATAAAGATATATATACATTGATAACATTTTTTGTCAAAACGCTAATTAGTTAATTGTATTTCCTTCAACTTCCTATGAGACTTGATGGTTGTTTTATAGAAGATGGTATTGGGGAGGAGGTGATGCAAGGAAGTCTTTTTATTTAAATAGAATTCACAAAGGTTTATGGTTTTAAGTGGTTTATGATGAGCGATGAGCAAGCTCAATGCGAGATTGGGGAAACTTGATGTAGGACTGTCCAGTCAATTTTGGTGAAATAATCTTTGTACTAACTTAAGAAAAATAACTTTCTATAAATCTTTATATGATTTCTCGTTTGACGCAGATACATTTAAAATTTCCTGCATGTTGTGGATGAATATCCGAGTTGAATGTATGAATGCAAGTTGATTTCTTCTTACGATACATGAGATGTTATTATGTTATGATACATATGATTATGCTTTTGAAATTAATTGTCGGATGGTATTCGTTTGCTATGATTCATGTCTATGATACATGAAATATCTATGAATGTTTGTCATATGTATTATGCTTTAAGAAATGACGCGAATGTTGTTATGAATGACATATATGTTTCTACAATAGTCAAGATTTTCTACATTACCTGATTTCTTTTATTTTCTACACTACCTGATTTCTTTTTATGCTCTATACGAGCATGCATGTTGTTTCTCCTTCGTGTATAAAATCTTAACTTAGTCTTGATTATTTCGTTGAGTTCGTTGATGTATCTGAGATAGGTAAATAGGTATCATGCATGCATAACATAATTATTATATGATAAATTACATTTGAATAATAAATTTTGTCAATACAGATGAATATGCCTAAAAGAGATGAAATATGAGGGTCAGTCTCCTAGGCCAATTGCAAGGCAAGAAGTACCAAGTTGAAAAATATGTTACATAGAAATGATAATCAGAACAGTGCAAATGAAGAAATTAGAACCGTTGATTTACAAAGCATTGTTCAGTTCTCATCGTAAGTGGTTGACTGGCTGCTATTGAAAGAAGTAGATATGACTGTTGATGAAGATGGTATTATCTTAAACAAGAAGCATTTATAGGTACTTACTAATTCTGATTTGAGACAGGAAATCTTATATGAAACTCATCATTCAGACTACACACCTAAAATGTACAATTTATATTCTGGTGGCCAGATATGAAGAATAAAGTTGTTGAATATGCGTCTAAACAATAAGCTTGTCAGATTGTAAAGGCTAGACATCAGAAACCTAGCAGATTGCTACAATCATTGCCTATATCTGAATGAAAATGAGAAGAAATTGTTATGCATTTTATTATGGGATTTATCCGATCCGCGCAGGTCACGACCATATTTGGAACATTATTAGCAAGCTAACAAAGTCAGCTCATTTCTTTTCAAATCAAATAGACGGATTTAGTTAAAAGTTTATACAGATTTTATGTTAAAGGAATAAATAGATTGCACGAAATTCTAGAAGTTATCGTTTATAACAGGGATGGAAGATTCGTGTTCCGGTTGTGGAAAAGCATTCAACAAGGTTTGGGTATGCATATGCACTTTAGTAAAACATTTCATCCACAAACCGACAGATGATCAAATAAGACAATTTCGGTATTGGAAGATTTGTTGAGGTTTTGTGTCCTTGACTTTGGAGGCAGCTGGGAAGATCATATTCTGCCGATCGAGTTGCCTACAATAAAAACTATTAATCCAGTATCAAAAGGGCTTCTTATGATGTACTGTATAGCATAAAATATAGAACTCCGTTAAGTTGGGTTGAAGTTGTTGAACGTAAAATATTATATCACGAGTTAGTTGATAAAGCCACAGAAAAAATTAAGATAACCAAATAAAACAGATTGAAAGCTGCTCGGGATCGATAAAATAAATGTTATGACCCAATGCAAAAGCAGTAGAATTTGAAATTGGTGACTTTATGTATCTAAAAGACAGGTCAATGAAAGGTATAGTCAGATTTGTTCAGAAACAAGTTAAATCCCAAGAACATCAGTCTTTTTGAAATTATACAAAGTATCGGTCATGTTGTTGATAAATTAGTATTGTTGATATATCAGATATTCATAATGTGTTTCACCTCTCAATGCTGAGGTTACAAAGTCATATCAGAGGATTTCACATTAAAGTACAAAAAATATAACTTATATTGAAGAGTCTGAAAGCATTTTAAAAATTGATGTTAAGAAGCTAAGAAACAGACATATTCCATTTTTCAATATAAAGTGAAAGCATGAGTATCAAAAAGCAGCTACATGGGAAAAGGAAAAATAAATGCAACAGAAATATCTCTATCTGTAAGTAAACTCAAAAATTTCGAGAACAAAATTTTTATGAGAGGATTGATGTAACGCCCAATTATTCAAATTTAAAATGCACCTCAAATTTTGTATCTTCCGAAATTTAATCGAAGCAATTTTATAAAATTTTATATGTTGAATCAGTCAATTTGATATATAACACTATGCATTAATTTTAAACGGATGAGAAGATATAAAATCATAAATTTATAAGGTTTAATTAACTTAATCCTAATATTCTCCCTAATTCTGCATCATGATTATTCCCTACCGACTCTCCGGCACTTAGTTGTGCATGCGTTGGCTTGATTCGATTGAATGGCTGAGAGCTTAAGGAAGCAAGTTATATGCTGCATTCACTTCCTCTCACCTGATTCCTTCTTACTGCGAGCTCCAGCGATTGACTGCTATAGCTGGATGAGCAGCGCAACCAGCAAAGAGCCCAGGTGACGATCTGAGGCTCCAAGTCAAAATCGGTGATTACGAAACTCTCTTTCACGCTAATTGTGACATTCATTTCCTTTCTTAGGTATCTATTTTGACGTTTGACACGAATCGGTACATTTTTTCATTTCAGGTAACTGTAACGGAGGCATACTTGTGTCAGAGAATACGAAATTGATTTATGGGCTTCAGTAAGAGCTAATAGTGAGAACAATGAGGAAAAGGGATTAAGGTGATAGAAGGAAGAGGGAAGAAGAATAGACACTAACGGAGAAGAGATGGTTATGTAGGGAAGCTCGTTTGAAGAATTTGTGCATAGGTTATGTTTTGGGTTAAATCAAGAGATAAGCCAAAATTTTATTGAATTATGAATTTCATGTTGGAGGCAAACTCAAGATGAGCTCGGGAAAACTCGTCATTGAGCTACTCTATCAACTCAGATGAAATAATTTTGTGCTAACAAGATAAATAACTCTCTGTAGATCCATGTGATTATGAGTTGAACACTATCACATTTAAAATTTCTTGCATAATGTGAATGAATACTTGCATAAGTTGTATGAAAACAAACTTGTTGCCACTTACGATACATATAATATTATTGTGTTATGAATCAGACGAACATTCTTATGAAATCATTGCTTGCAGACATTCATTTAATATGATTCATACATATGTTATATGAAATGTCTATGATGAACACTTGTTACATGAATTTTGATTTAAAAAATGTCACAAGTGATATCATAGATAAGTTATTATATGAATACTTGCAAGTATAGATGATAGAGAACAATGGGATTCCAGATGTTTGGTTTTCAGACAGTGACGAAATTACAAGAATTGTTGGAATCCGACGGCGATATAAATTAGAGAATAATTGATACCATGGGGCTATTGATAACTGCCATATTAGGAGGACCCAACCTTTATCGATAGGTAATATGACATGACATGAAAATAATTGAGATCAATACAATTACAAGTGCAATTCCTATGATTACATTGATCAATCTTATGAGTATGTTTATGATTATAGATGAATAAATAAAATACATGTTTTAAACAACTGTCAAGTTTTCCTATATTACATGTTTTTTTTCTTTTCATGTTTTATATGTTTATAGAATATTGTCATCTGTTGTGAACGTACATAGATTTCATACGAGCATGCATGTTTTTTCTTTTACATGTATAAAATCTTATTTTAAGCTTGATTATTTCATTGAGTTTGATATTTTTCACTTTACATTGTTGACTTTCAGGAATGGGTAAGGAGCACCAGAGCAAGTATCAGGTGTGACCTTTGCAGATTTTGCATTTCATCGTTTTGGAGCTTTACAGACTTTTGGGTACATATGTTTATTATGTTGGATTTAACAGCTCTGTATAGATATATATTTTTTGGTTATATGATTTCTATTCTTCCATGTATGTGCATGTGAATGATTTATGTAATGAAATATATCAAGTATGTTACGGCAAATTAGTTAGACTAGTTCATCACCCACTGGGTCCTAATTCTACAAATCATGATGAATGCTGGTGAGAGTTTAGTCTGACCGAACATGCGCCTCTATCGCACCGCAGTTGAGCCTTAAAGGGGGGTTAGTTGTGATGTGACAATATATATTTGGCTTGTTTTTTCCTTTCCCTCTCCTTGCCTTCAAAATTGAACTATGATCAAATTTAATAAGCTTATCATAATGTTGGATGAAAATTGCACAACACAATGTTCATTATGACAAAAATATAAGGAAGATTTACATACATATCATTCAATTCTTATATATTTATATATCTAACACTTGAACTTCAATGTTTACTTGCATGCCATCTTACCCATACATGAAAAGATGTATTTCACTTCTTAAAAGCTAAAATAATTGTACATTTGATGTGATATGAAAGACTTTGGGGTGTAACTGTAAAAAGTAAAGTTCAAGCATCAGATATGTAAATATATAACAACTGGGTGGTATGTATGTAAATGCCTCAACCTATAAATGGGGAGACTGAAAATGCAATTTCATAGTAGGCCTAGAAAACCTGTCCACTAAAATGGCACCAAACACAATCACTTATCCACTCTCTCAAATACTCTCGAAAACACTTGAAAGATGTTTCAACGTAGCAAGCCAAGCTGTTAGGACCATTTGACATGGAGAAAAAATAATGAACCAAATGGAGAATGTTGGATTCTTTTTTAGCATTTCAATTTAAATTAACAAAATGAAAAGAATTCTTTTTCCTTTTAAATTACCCTTTCTTTTCCTAGTGTTCTTATTCTCTATCAATTTCTTTCAAACCAAGTCAAAAGTATAATTATCTAGTTAAATGCTTTATATTTAAAAACAATTGGCATTTTTACAGTATTTGAAATCAGGTATGATAATTAAAAAATATGGCATAAAAATTTAAAAAAAGGAAAGCAGGGCAGAATTTTGGAGCACCTGAGTTCGTCATTTTAAGTAAATCAATAGTTCGTTCAATAACAGCCTCACAAATCATATCCTGAGAGAAAACTGCTCCGGAGGTCGGTGGTTGAACTTGCAGCCTATAGCAAGGAGCTACAAGAAGAACTCGTCTCCACCAATCTGGAGAAGGATTGGTGTGAAGGGCGTGCCTAAGGCAACGAAGTGCCCTCTCCCAATCTAAACTACCTCTTTGAATAGAAAAGGCAAGCTCCTGCACAAAACATAAAAACCGAGTATGATCATTTCCAAAGCGGCAGAGTTTAAATTAAATAAACCATTTGAGGAATAAAAGGTTCAAATGACAAGCAAGATTGCAGCCGGTATAAAAATTTTGGAGGGTGTTTACATACATGGCACAAAATTCTTACGATTTGCATATCTCACACCAAAACTTTCACATTAACACACATAGCATTCAAATCATTAATATCACATCAAAAAATAACACGATTAGCACTTTTTAAAATGTAGTAAGCATTTTCATACATAGATTTAAAGCCAAAGTGCTATGTATGTAAATATGAAAGTTTAGGAGTGAGATGTGTAAATACATGAGAAATGTGTGCTATTGACCCGGTCCATTTTACTTGCTTCCAACACTTTGATCAAATCACCAACTCTACCCTTTTTTTTTTAGCACCACCCATCCTTGATGAAAGTAAAATGTGTTGCAGGGATAGCCATAAGCACTTGACAAATATACTAAGCGAGATAGAATGTGTAAATTTGAAGTTGGCGCAGTCAGGGATGTGGGATTACAAGATCGGGCATGACAGCAAGGAGAATCAAAAGAGGGAGTTGAGGCTAACCGAGGTCAAGCAGAAGAAAAGGAGCGTGCAAGATATGCCTGCAAACAGAGAGAGCCAAAGGCAATTGAATGCAAGATTTTGAGGAGAATGAGAAGATGAGAGCAAGAGTTTTTGGGTTGCCTGAAAATGAGTGAGAGCTAGAGCAAGGTCATGAACAAGAAACGGTAAGAAAGTGCGTAGATTATGGCAGTTTGTGGCTGAAGAAAGCGGAGTTCAAGAGAAGAATTACTGCGCATGCAATCATCGGGAATGTAGGAGTGAGCAATGTAGAAATGCTGTGCTGCTCTTTTTTTCTTTTTTACTTCTTTATTATTTTGGGTAAATATATATATATATGGCAAAGCCCAAACAAGAGGTTAACCGCATAAAATATATTTCATCTTTTAAATATGAATTTATTTGTCATAGAAAAAGAACCATCTTAATTTCTTTGATTAGAACAAGACTACTAGGAAGAATTGCTTGCTCTTCAACAGGTCACAGAAAAAAAAATTGATCATGGATACTAAAAAAATTATTTATGCTAAAATAAAATAATGATATCGGTTATCCAAGTCCACATAAACCAGGATTAATGGTTTTCTAGATTTGTATAGTTTAACAAACTAACAAAAGAAGAGGAATATGACATGCCTACACGTTATCAAGCCAAACAACTATTTAAGGAATAGTTGGCCAAGTATTGTATTTTTATGGTACATTTATTTACATAGCACTTATTTGTTTACATATCTAACACCAAAAATTTACTGTTCACGTTTATACCACCCAAATCTTTTATGTCGCACCAAAATACCACTATTTATACTTTTAAAAAGTTAAATTTAACTTTCATGCATAGGTAAAGTGGCATAGATGTAAAAATTAAAGTTTAGTTGTTAAATATGTGAACAAATAAGAAATGAGTGGTATGTATGTTGATCTTCCTCCTTCTGACATGACTCTTAACATTCTTCATTCAATTTAGCCTCCATGATTTACAGCCCTCCAATTTGTGCAAGCCGGTCAATTGGTTGGACTTGAACCAAATCATATCGAATAAATCAACACCTTTAAAAGTGTAACGGGTATTAGTCACTGACCTGATTGCCTGGCATGATTTACAATGTGAGAATAACATTTGCCCAATTGACCAAATCAATAGGCCCAAAATATTATAAATTTAAAGAGTGTGCAAAATTAAATTTCGCTCAAACAACTATTCACTTTAACATCTAAATTAATCACTAAACCATTACCACCACTAGAGCACAGCTCTACCACCATGTCTATTCTCTACTTCTTTCTATCTAAGATACCTAACCTTTTAAGGTTGATAGGATAACTAGGAGAGTTATTTATAATTAAAACATTAAAAATATCCTATCTGATTGGAGTTTCATTTTTATCGTCGCATTAGTAAAAAAGAAGTTGAGGAGGCTTTAAAGAAAACCAATGGTGGAAAGTCAATAGGACCTGATGATATCTCAATTGAATTGTGGAAATATTTAGGAGATTTGGGAGTTTCTTGGCTTATTAAACTCTTTAATATTATTTTAAAAACTAACAAGATGCCTAAGAAGCGGAGGAAGAGTGTTTTGGTCCCTAATTTTAAGGATAAAGGTGATGCACAAGAGTGTGCTAATTATAGAGGTATTAAATTGATGTGACATACTTTAAAATTATGGGAGAGGGTAATTGAACATAAGTTAAGACGTATTACAAAGATTTCTCATAATCAATTTGGAATTATGTCGGGAAGGTCTACTATGGAAGCTATACATTTATTGAGAGGTTTGATGGAGAAGTTAAGATACAATAAAGAGAATCTACATTTGATTTTTATTGATTCAGAGAAAGCTTACGATAAGGTTCCAAGAGATATCCTTTGGAGAGTTCTCGAGAAGAAAGGTGTTGACATGACTTATATTCAAGTCATTAAAGATATGTATACTATAGCTGTTACTTGTGTTCGAACAGAAGGAGGATTGACCAAATATTTTCTCATTTCTGTTGGATTACATTAGGGATCGACTTTAAGCCCAGATCTTTTTGCTTTAGTTATGGAAGGTCTTACTGGACATTCACAGGAGGATGAACCTTGGTGTATGCTTTTTGCTTATATCCTTCTAGTGGATAAGACTAGAGAAAAAGCCCAGGAAAAACTTAATTTATGGAGGTCTACACTGGATTCTAAAGGCCTTCATTTGAGTAGAACTAAAACTGAATACATGGAATGTAATTTTAGTGGTAGTGGCACTAGAGAAAGAAGTGTAATGTCGGCTGATCAATTTATTAAAAAGTGAACGATTTAGATATTTCGGGTCTATTGTTCAAAGCGATGGTGATATAGATGGGGATGTTAATAGTAGAATTCAAGTTGGTTGGTTGAAGTGGGGGAATGCTTCGGACCTATTGTGTGATAGAAAAGTACCGCTTAGGCTGAAAGGAAAATTTTATAAGATGGTGGTGAGACCTGCAATGCTCTATGGTGCTGAATGTTGGTCTTTAAAAGAGAAGCATAATATTAAGTTAAGTTTTGTCGAGATGAGAATGATTAGGTGGATGAGTGGCTTTACACTTAGAGACATGCAAAATGAATATATCCATGATAGGGTTGGTGTAGCTCCTATGACGGACAAAATTAGAGAAAGTCGTCTTAGTAAACGAAGACCATCTGATGATCCAATTAGGAAAGTAGATGTTTTAGATTCAACTTATTTTAAGAAAGGCAGAGGTAGACCTAGAAAGACTTGGGCTTATTGTATAAAAAATGATCTTAATTTATTAGAACTAAATGAAAATATGACACTAAATAGGACGCAATGGAGAAAAAGGATTCATGTAGCCGACCCCACGTAGTGGGACAAAGGCTTTGTTGTTGTTGTTGTATCCTATCTGATTGGAGTGTTTAACTAAAGGGAGGCTTAATTATAAGAAAATGTTTGACATATTTAATAATAATGGAACATATCCATAGAATACTGAGGTTGGAATTGTTTGCTAAAGATTGTCTTCATTACACAAGTTGTCATGTTTGCTTTGGTTTTCTGATTTGCAATCGTAACATTTGCAGAGATTTTGGTACGAGAACAATAATGGATGCACAAACATTGTGTCGAGATTTAAATTTTTATGACTCAAACATTGTTTAACTCAATATGAAACAACAATATTTTAGCAGTGTTCAACTTGTAAAAAATAATTGTTATGATTGATTAGTAGATTACTACAATTTTTGAAGAAATATGGGAAAAGATTTTTATTGCTCGCACTAATGAATTGCACGCGCACGCACACACACATATATATATATATATAAGAAAATAAAAAATAGGAAATATCTAAGAAAGAAAAGAGCAAATACTCTAAGAAAAAGAAATATTTTTTTTTTTTAAATTGAGTGCACAGAAGCAATTTCTACACTACTACTCAAACTAAGTTGTACATATCGTACAAAACAAGCTCGGAATTGAATTTATCATGGCTGACCGTCGGTAGTTTCTTGGTTGGAATATCGGAAATCTTTTTGGAACATAATTTTGTTGAACAATTATGATGCTAACATTTTATGAGATGAATAGTCAATCAATCTTAATGTGTTTTGCTCTCTCATGGTGCACAAAATTCTTTACTATGATAATAGTTGTTTGACTATAATTGAACATCTTAATTTCTGCCTTTTGTCTCAACCATAAGTTTTTTTAATAGCATTTGAAGCCATATTCCCTCACATTTTCCTAATACAAAAGTACGATATTCATATTCTACACTACTCTGAGAGAAGACAACTTATTTTTTGCCCCAGCAGAGTCTACACTACTCTGAGAGACAACTTAATCTTTTCCTTCTCCAAAGTATAAACAATACTCAGTGGTTGATTTTCTATAAATTATCTTTCCTACTCAGTTAGCATCTGTGCATATCTTAGTCTCATAGTTTTCAGATCCTTTGAAAAGCAAACCATGTCAAGGATTCATCTTCAACTATGTCAAAATTCTATTACCTGCTTCCAAATAATCCTCACTTAGACTGTTCATGTGTTGGCTTACTACACTGACTGAACATGCAATATCAGGTCATATGTGTGATAAATAGATTAGGTTACTCATAGGTCATTAATATATTTTTCATTAATATTATTTAACACTGTCATTATCGATCCCTAGCCCGAATGTGGAACGTGGAGGGTTGCATTAGGCAGTCGACAGTCAATGTAAAATTTGTCAAAAAATCATCACATGAATCTTTTTTATCATTGTGTGAGTGCTAGGGCATCCCTTGGAAGCGACGTGCAGCATGACCTGAATACAGTGAAAAGTGTGCAAGGCAGCTACACCGATGGCCAGGTGTGTGTCAAATAAGCAAGGGTCTCACATTACATATGGATGTGGATAAAGAATTAGTCCATGAAACTAATATTAGGATAGAATCTTGGAATATACGTACTCTCAATGATAATTAATGGAATTAGTTAATATTATGATTCATAGAAAGATTAATATCTTATGTTTCAAGAAACTAAATGGGTTGGAGAAAAGCCTAAGGAGATTGATAAATTAAGTTTTAAACTTTAGTATTTTGGTAAGAGTCGCATCAGAAATGGTGTAGGTGTAATTATAAATAAGAGTTTGAAAGATAATGTTGTAAAAATTAATAAAATTGGAGATAGAATTATAGTCCTTAAGATTATTATTGATACTAAGATTTTTAATATTATAAGTATTTATGCTCTTCAAGTAGGTTTAGATATAGGGTCTAAAAATAAATTCTGGAATGACTTAGAAGACTTAATACAAATGATACCTCTTGAAGAAATAATTTTTATTGGAGGAGATTTAAATAAACATGTCGGTAGAGTGGTAGAAGATTTTAGAAATATCCATGGTGTCTACGATTTTGGAGTGACTAATGAAGAAGGTAAAATCATTTTAGATTTTGCTTTAGGGTATGATTTGGTTATTACTAATAGTTTATTCAAAAAAAGATATGAACATCTTATTACTTATAAGAATGAACCTAATAAAACACAAATTGATTATTTTCTTATGAAAAGAAGAGATCATCAAGATTGTAAAGATTGTAAGGTCATTCCAAGTAAGGTTTTGAGTACCCAACGTCGATTCTTAGTTCTAGATTTTAAGATGAAGGATTGTAAAATAAAGAATACTAAGACTCGTCATCGTAGGTGGGGGAACCTAAAAGACATATAAAATTATTTTTATGAGTAAAATTCAAGATTTCAAATTTTAGGATGTTCATGAAGCAGCAAATACTATGTGGGATAAAGTAACAAACACTATTAAATAATTAGCAAAAGATGTACTTAGAGAATCAAAAGAAAAATTATCCATAAACAAAAATAGTTGGTGGTGGAATAATAATGTGCAAGAAAAGATAAAATATAAGAATTTATGTTATAAAAATTGGTTTAAATGTAAAAACTTAGAGAATTGGGAAAAAATATCAAACAGCCCGCAGGGAGTTTAAAAGATAAATCTGTTACGCTAAAAATTATGCTTATAGTGATATTTATAATAGATAGATACTAAAAAGAGTGAAAAATATAATATATATAAACTAGCCAAAAAAAAGAAAAGTAAAAACTTAAGTAAAGTGTATTAAAGATGAAAATCAAAAGGTGCTTCTCTTAGAAAAATATATTCAACATTGGTGGGTGAGTTATTTTGATAAGCTTTTTAAAGAAGTTTTTGAAAATACGATCGACCTTAATGATCTTAATATCGTTAATAATAATAAAACATTTCAATTTTACCGTCGCATTAGTAAAAAAAAAATCGACGAGGCTTTAAAGAAAACCAAGGGTGGAAAATCTGTAGGACCTAATGATATCCAATTGAAGTGTGGAAATATTTACGATATTTGGGAGTTCCTTGGCTTACTAAACTCTTTAATATTATTTTAAAAACTAAAAAGATGCATGAGTTGAGGAAGAGTATTTTGGTCCCCATTTTTAAGAATAAAGGCGATACACAAAAGTGTACAAATTATAGAGGAATTAAGTTGATGTGTCATACTTTAAAATTATGGGAGAGGTTAATTGAACATAGGTTAAGACGTACTACAAAGATTTCTCATAATCAATTTGGATTTATGCCGAGCAGGTCTACTATGGAAGCTACACATTTATTGAGAGGTTTGATGGAGAAGTTTAAAGATAATAAGGAGAATCTATATTTGATTTTTATTGATTTAGAAAGAGCTTAAGATAAGGTTCCAAGAGATATCATTTGGAGAGTTCTCGAGAAGAAAAGTGTTGAATGACTTATATTCAAGTCATTAAAGATAAATATAGTAGAGTTGTTACTTGTGTTCGAACTGAAGGAGGATTGACCAAATATTTTCCTATTTCTATTGGATTACATCAGGGATCGGCTTTAAGCCCATATCTTTTTGCTTTAGTTATGGATGGTCTTACTGGACATTTACAGAAGGATGTACCTTGGTGTATGCTTTTTGCTGATGATATCCTTCTCGTGGATAAGACGAGAGAAAATGCTCAGAAAAATTTGATTTATTGAGTTATACACTGGAGTCTAAAAGCTTTCATTTGAGTAGAACTAAAACTAAATACATGGAATGTATTTTTAGTGGTAGTAGCTCTAGTGACATAAGTGTAACTTTGGCTGATCAAATTATTAGAAGGTGTGAACGATTTAGATATCTCGGGTTTGTTGTTCAAAGCGATGGGGATATAGATGGGGATGGTAATAGTAGAATTCAAGATGATTGGTTGAAGTGGAGGAATGCTTCGCGCCTTTTGTGTGATAGAGTACCGCTTAGACTGAAAGGAAAACTTTATAAGATGGTGGTGATACCTGCAATGCTCTATGGCCCCTGAATGTTGGCCTTTAAATAAGAAGCATAATACTAAGCTAAGTGTTGTCGAGATGAGAATGATTAGGTGGATGAGTGGCTTTATACCTAGAGGCAAAATGCGAAATGAATATATACGTGATAGGGTTAGTGTACCTCCAGTGAGGACAAAATTAGGGAGAGTCATCTTAGATGGTTTGATCACATTAAACGTCGACCATCTGATGATCTGATTAGGAGAATGGATGTTTTAGATTCGACTTTTGTTAAGAAAAGCAAAGGTAGACCTAAGAAGTCTTGGGCTTATTGTATAAAAAATGATCTTAATTTATTAGAACTAAATGAAAATATGACACTGAATAGGATGCTATGGAGAAAAAGGATTCATGTAGCCGACCCCATGTAGTGGAATTAAGGCTTTGTTGTTGTTGTTGTTGTAGAGTACTTTCTTCATGTATCAATTTTTTATAAGAATTTATAGGTGTGTTAACAGGTTTGCATCGTATGTCAATTTCACCTAGCAAGTCCAAGATACAATTTCTTTAAGATATGACAATTCTCTCCTTCGACCAAGCCACCTCCATTCCTAGAAAAAACGGAAGTATCATGAGGATCTTAATCTCAAATTCTATTACAAGCATCTTTTCTAGACTAAGCCTTTGGATCATCACCTGTAAAGATAATATTATCTCCATGTACTATGAGAATATTTGCCTCTGGGATTGGATTTAACAAAGTGTATGATCAAATTGACACTGACAATATCCGTTTGTAATCACGATTTTATCAAATTTGTTAAACCAATTTTGACGAGATTGTTTCAAGCCATATAAGAACTTCATCTTGAAACCAACTTGTTCTATCTCCAAGCTTGGATATACAGTCATGTAGACTTCTTCATCAAGGTCCCCACTCAGAAAGGCATTTTTGACATCAAATTGGTATAAAAGTGAGTAGAATCCAAATAATATTAACCTTGGGCACAGGCGCAAAAATTTTCTGGTTGTCAAGCTCTAATAACTGCATGAAGACCTCGACTGCCAGTCTGGCTTTGAATCTCTCTATACTTCCATCTTCTTTATATTTAACCATGAATATCCATTTGCAACCAACTGATTTTTCTTCATGAGATAACTACGAGTGTTTGCGCTATTATTTTTTAGAGCTCAAATTTCTTCCTCAACTGCATGTATTCATGTTAGAACCTTTACAACCACTTGGATAGAGTCGGGAACCTAGGCACTATTAAAGTTCGTCACGAAAATCTTGTAAGATGTAACAATGTCTCATAAGCAGCATATTTGTCAATTGGATCACCAGTGCGGCCTCGGACGTCTTTCATGGGTGGAATTGTTTGATTGAAGTCATCAATCAATCGTAAAGAGAGTCATGAAATGAGGAATATATATCATTATGGTTATTAGATACTCTTGACAGTCTCGGATCTACATAGTGTAATCAACATGCTCAGTGGTCCTTCTGGCATAGACAAGAAATTCATGGTCATTGGTGTCAATTTGAGTCCAAGTGGAGACAATTAGAATTATTTCAATGATAGAGTTTGGTTTTTCAAGTGGGATTGATGGAGTGATAGGATTTGATTGAGTTGAAGGAAAAATGACTTAAATATCTTGGAGAATATCCCAATCTGATATTCTCTCGAGTTCTCCAGAATTTCAAATTTGTGGATAGTAAGATTCATTCTCAAAGAATAATACAGCTATGGAGTTATATATTTTTCTAGTGATCAGAGAGTAGCATTTGTATCATTTTTTATTGGAGTAACCGAGAAGATGCATTTGAGAGACTTGAGATCAAGTTTAGTGTACTATTGCCAGGGGATCTAAACAAATATGGAATGATAAAAAGTCTTCAATGATAATTAAAAAAAGAGTGAATAAGTGGATAAAATTCAATGAGAACATTATGATAAATTTGAAATTTTAGAACTCATCTACGCATCCTATTGATGAGATATGTGGATGTGAATATGGCTTACCCCAAAATTATTTAGGCACATGATTAAGGAATAAAATGACATAGGCCACCTCAAGTAAATGTTTATTCTTCCTCTCAGCGCCCCATTTTATTGAAAAGTATCTGCATAGAAACTTATATGACTAATATCATGCTTGAAAAGATAATGATAAAGAATGGAAATAAAATACTACTTAGCATTATCTGTCTTAAGAACTTGAATTTTATTTCGATATTGAGTGAGGATCATTGAATAAAATGATTGAAATATGATGGTTGTTTGATTTTTCTTTCATAAAGAATATCCACATTGTTCTTATATTTTTTTTAAAGAAAGAGTCGTATGGCATATTTCATTGAAATAAAAAAGGGTACAAACCAGGTATTATGAGAGGGCCCAAAAAAATTGAGCTCGACTCATAAGAAACAAAAAGAAAATAAAGCTCAACAGAACAATACAAAAGATAGAACAAAAATAAACAAGCAACTAAAGAGGACGAGGTCGCCAAGGCTTCCCTCTACCCCTGGTTCTTGTAGCGCATCCATAAATCACACCCTGAATGGCTTCTCCATTACCAGGGGAGACCAAAATATCATCCATTAAGTTTCCAAGGGGGATAGTAACCCCAGCTTTCTTCTTCCTCCGAGAGGTATACACTTGTCATTCTTCTTCAGTAGACTTGACAGTCTGATCCGAAGTGAGAAAGGCTGTTGTTGTGATAGGTTCCAATACTTGGGAATCTCCTACCCATTGAGCGGGTAGAACAACCAAGCCACTATTAGGCAGTAGTTATTCCTCAGTAGTAGTAGGCACGAAAAATTCTTCCTCAGTAGTAGTAGGCATCTTTTCCATCATCAGAATGTGAGTGTTTGTTTCTTCCCTATCTTCAAACATGTCATGGTGGGGAGTCTAATCTCCCTCTACGGTGGATGGTACTTGAGATGGTAATCCACATTGTTCTTATATGATCATATATAAATAATGCAAATCATCGTGCCTCATATATGTTGTTTACT
Organism: Papilionanthe hookeriana x Papilionanthe teres; assembly: GCA_022702705.1. Lineage (NCBI taxonomy): Eukaryota > Viridiplantae > Streptophyta > Magnoliopsida > Asparagales > Orchidaceae > Papilionanthe > Papilionanthe hookeriana x Papilionanthe teres. Next base: position 52,958,173 of record CM040434.1, on the reverse strand, counting down.
TGTGAGGATCCCCAGATATCACTGTGAATTACAGAAAAATTATGTGAAGGCATGTATTGCAATTTATAATATCTATGCTTAGTGCATTTTACAGCTTAACAAGATTCGCATTAATAAAGATTGGACTTTTTATTAATAAACAAATGTGAAAACACCTTTTCCATGTATGCAAAATTTGGATGATTAAGGTGACAATGACTTGGCTTTCAACTGAAGTTAAATTGATAAAAGTTGAACCATACTTAAAAATATAACTTGACTGATGAACTTGTCTACCTATGAAATCATTTTTTTCGAGTAAATTTAAATCATCATATATCTCAACACTGTCAATCACCTTCCTTGAAATTACTATCTAAAAAGACAAAAATTAGAATAAAATTTAATCACACATTTTAAGTTACGAGTAAGTTTGTTGATTGGAAGTATATTACAATCTAACTTTGGAACACAAAGAACAGAGTGGAGATGAAAATCATTTGTCAATTTAACTGATCCAGTTCCTGGTAGTATTGAGAATGAACCACTAGCTATTCAAACTGCAACGTGATAGATAAATAACTTGTAAAATTTGAAGATGTTAATGTCTCTTGTCATATGGTCTAAAGCTCTGAAGTCAACTATCTAAGGTTTTGGTTTATTGCTTTGGATAATATAAACATAAGATAAGAAACTTTGGTGTCTTAACATGCTAGTAGGTTGCTTAGTAAATGATTGTGGTATTTATCTCATGTTGGAACTAAATATTTTCTGTAGTGCCTCAATTTGCTTCCTGGTGAACGAGCTAAATTTTGTATTTTTGAATGTGACAGCAGCAATTACACGGTTCTCTCTATCATATCTTCTATTATATAGCTTCCAAACTACAAATTTTTCATGTAATTTCCAACATGTTTTCTTCACATGATCAACTTTCTTACAACGGTTACCATAGTGGCCATTTCTAAGGATTATTAGTATGATAGAATTTATGAGTGTACAAAGTTGATCCTTCAATAGATTGTGTGGTATAATTGTCAATCATCATTGACTTATTTCTGCTCTCTTCCCTTCGAACTTCTGCAAAAGTCTCTCGAATGATAGAGATAGATTTAATTCTCATGATTCTTCCCCAGACTTCATCTAAGTCTTTATTAAGGCTAAGAGAATTTAATGAGCATTTTTGTTCAATAATCCTCTTATATAAGGCAAAGTCATGAGAGCATTTCCAAGCATAAACCTCATATATGTCCAATTGCAGCCAACAGTATGTGAGAGTATTTAAATATTGAGTAATACTCAATTTGCGTAGATCATGTAGTCTAGTGTTAATCTCAAATAACTTTGAACAGTTTTCAGTTCTGGAGTAGGTTTCAGGCTCCCATATCTCTCTGATTGAACAATAGAGTAGAAAATTTTCTCCAATCTCTGTGATCAGGATTTTATTAACTATAACATAACCATGTGGTCATCAGCTTCCTAGGCCTAGTATTTGAAATCTATCACTTCTAGAGCCGAGATCTCGCCTGTGAGGTGTCTATCGTTCCCAGTACCACAAATGTACATGAAGATGATTTTTGCCCATTAAAAAAATTGTCCTTTTAGTTTATACTTCGTGATAAAATGAGAAAGAGTTGTAGGCTTGGATCCATTATATGGCTTCCAAACTACAAAAATTTTGATGCCCTTACTATTCCTCTACCTCCTTGTCAAACCCATTTCCCAAACACCTTCTGGGAACTTTAAATCGGTATCATTTAGTATTAGAGCGCAATAAACCCTAGATTGTTTAGAGTTTTGTCTGTCTTATCCAAATCCAAAAATGAATTTTCCACCATTCCTAAGTCATTTCTACCGCCATTCCTAATGCTAACCATAAAATTAAAAATTCAACGTTCCTATCGGCTACCTTCACCAAAAATCCACTTTGACACTTTCCTCGAAATCCTAAACCTCCACCAAACTTGAATTGCAATCCTACATCAGCCAGAAACTTGACTGAGAAGAAATAACACAATCCTGCTTATGAGAAATCTGCAAAAAGGTTCAGAAACTTTCTATGAAAAATATACAGAGGGAAAACCTCAAATTGCAACAAAGACTTTTACCGCCTTTGAGAGGAGACAATCCGGAAAGGCTAACTGTAGCCATAAAGGCAACTTGCTAGATCAAAAGGATGATGTGAATCCCTTCCACCAGATAGTTTTCATTGATGAAGAATCACTATCCCGAAAATTCGGCATGGACTCAGAGAAGCCAGAATCTTGGAGTGAATGCGGATTTATAGGATTAGGCGATCACAATAATCTGGAAGATTTATTGAGTGTTCCAAGCAGTGGAACGGGTCTTTGAATATGCGGAAATTCCATCGGACATAATGGTGAAGCTAGCCACCATAAAAGGTCTAGTTAAAGCAGTTACAACTGTTTGAAGAAGCAGTTGTAAAGCCGCTAAAAGCTGTTGTTTAGAAAACTGCACTAGCTATTACAATTTTTTTAAAAAAAAAAAGTCAAACCGCAATATTCTATCAATCACCGCATTTAGCCAGATTCGATGGCAAAACGCAGCTTTCAGCTACAAACTTCTGAAAAAATAAGCAAATTACAGTTTTGCAAAACATAAAAAAATGCGGTATGGCACCGCACTGCCGCCCCAAATAGAACTCAAGTTAAAGAAAAGTGTATCTCTATGGTGGAAAAACCTTAAACAACTTTGACAGCGGGAATAGAAGGGTTAAATTACTATATCTTCCAAGATAAAAAAAGAGCTACGGCGCAATTACCTATCAACACATTACAGGCAGGATATGTTCTTGAGATTTCACCAGCTACAACAAAAAGATCTCTCAATAAAAGAATACACAATTGAGTTTGAGCAGCTTGTATTGAAGTGTGGGCTAGTAAAGCCCAAGGAGGACACCATAGCTCAATATTTGAGGGGATTGAGATCTTCCATTGGCAATATGGTACGGTTGCGGCCTTATTGGACATTACAAGACGTCTAGACCCTAGCCCTAAAGGAGGAGAGACAACTAAGTAGTATCAGGTCCACACCACCCTTCAAATATAGTTCAACAATTTGATCGGCATTAAAAATATACCCAGTGGCGCACCCACGCTGACATAGCCAGGGAGGAGCACATACAGTGTGGAGAAAAGGTGGAGACTGTTAGTACTCCCAAATTCATCCCCCACTAGTAAATGCTTCAAGTCTCATGATTTTCACGTGACGTCTGATTGCCCAAATAGGAGAGTGATTGCTTCACTGAGCATAGAGCATTTAAAGAAATGGATAGTGACATGGAAGAGGATGTAGCCTTCAAAGAATAGTCTCAACTTTCAATCCACAAGAAAGAGACGTTGGTGGTCCAAGTTGAGAACATGAGAAACTCCAGCTACATTAACATTTGTTGTTCTAGAAGGTAGTGAGTCTGAGATAATAAGTATCCAGATAGAGTTGGAGTTGTGGTTTCACGACCTATATTTTTGCAAGTGTTAATTGAACCATCAGTAGGATTGGCATTAGTCGTCCAAGAGGGTCATGAGTTCAAGAGCCGACATCGAAGACATAGCAAGCCCAAATAAGAGAATTTCATAATTTTCAGACACAGTCTATCTCCTAAGTTGCCCCTACTAAGGGAGGTCCAACCTGTCAATGATAAAAAATTTTGAGCTATTTTAAGAAGATTATATGAAGTAATTTGATTATTAAATTTAGTTCAGCAGTACACCCACTGACAGCTAATCAGATAGGAGTGATAAACCACAACATTGGAAATCGCTTTAATAGCTTTGTGGGAAAGAACATCTTCCAGTTGAATCCAGATCCTTCCAGAGAATAATAATAGACTTCTCCTGGGTGGTTGTCATTGAGAGTTGTCTAGCCTACCATAAATTTCGTTCCAGAATTGTATAGACTGGTTTATCAGATGCACTCAGTCGAGTATGAGGTGTGGGAGAAGCATGTCATAGATTTAATTGCTCGAGACTTGGATCATGAGAATACACGTCTATGTGTATTTCGAAATCGGATTGTTATGAAGAATGATGGTTATTTATTTTATCAAGACATGCTTTGGAAGGACGTATGTGTTCTGGAGTTACCTGAAATGGACTGAGCATAATTTTTTGCAGTGAGATTGCCTTAGGCGATGATTTGTTTATGTTAATGGTAATTTGATTCCATAAACTTGCAGATAACGATAAGGAACCTCTCCTAATCGAGGATAATGATGCGGGAGTGTGCACATGTTACAGAATCGCAAATCCCACGCTCCTGAATCGTGTGGGTCCTGCAATGTTGCGGAACAGGCATCCTGCAATACAAGAAGACCGAATGAACAATTATGGGCCAATTAGTGATTTCTAATGGAATTCTAACCTTTTTCTAGTTTATTTCCTATTTATTATTTTTCTAATTAAGGATCCATTCTAGTAGGAACCATAAATATATTATTATTTTGCTATTTAGGGGATATTTGGCTTGTTTTACATATTTTAGAGATGTTTTTTTCCTGGTTAACTCTATTGAAGTGTTATATCCTTAGATTTCTTTCAAACGGTGTTCCTGTAAACTAATAGGATCGAGGTGGTAATCTCTCTCGGATCAGAGGTGTTCTTTGTCATCCAACTCGCAGTCAACTGTTGTTCATAGCAGGAAAATTGCTTTTACCAGTTTTGATTCACAATCCTGCCATTATCCACACCGCAATTTCAGTTGACACCCCTCGTTAACATTCATGCCACATCGTTACATGATTGTCCTTAATGTTTTCAGTCAGAACAGCCACTAAACATCAACTATCCCTCTCCACATAACATCGATCGCCCCAAATTTTATCCCCTTAACATTCCTCTAGCTCCTCCCAATCACACCCGCTTTCCAGAACACCATCTAGGAGCCCTAGATCCATATCAAGGTCCTTATGGAATTTTTCATTCATGTTAATAGAAATGGCGATAGAATTCAAGAATCATACTTATGGGGTTATCTTTGCCCCAAAGTGCTTGGAGGCGGAAAAATCTATACTAAAGTTCTAAATTGTGATTTGCATATTTTTATTTTTCAAAAGATAATGATTGTAATAACAATGCCCGAACAAAATCTTGAAATTAAGATGAAGAAGAAATTTAGCGTCTATGAATTTCACATAAATAGATGACAATAACGTAAACTGTAAATGACAATAAAATTAGTTAATTGCTCAAAACTTATGAGAGGTAACTAACAAATTCAGACATTATTAAAAGTAAAATTTTAATTCATTTAAAGAAAATCAATAGATGGTTAGAAGAATAATCTAGGATATTATATTGTTGCACCAAAAAATTTACAGAGATGAGCTCTATATATAAAAGTCTATTTTTGGAATTAATTTTTCCATTGGAGGACTAGCATTTTCATTCATTAGATGGCAATATTCCATTTACTATTTTGAGAGTTGAATAGACAGGTAAAACCCATCGATAACTCTTGCCAAAAAAAAATGCCATTCCCCAATAAATTTAAATGAAAACAAGTCACATATATTCGTTACAATTTAATATGTGACACTAAGAGAATAGATAAAAATGTTGAAAGTAAAACCATTTACAAACAGGATGAATAATCAAGAAGCATTTGTAAAATACAAAAATGAATGGAAGTGATACCAAAGTTAACCCAAATTGCATTGGAATGAAAATATTATTGTTCACAATTCAGGATTGGTAACAAGCAAAGACTTGTAAAGATAAGAAAACAGCAACAAAACACAAATAACACCCTAGGGAGAGGATGAAAAGTGATGGGCTGCGGCTGAAATAGTGGAATCAGGGATTCGTAGGTGCATGAAAGTGGCTGGAACGTGGAGGTTGTGAGTAGGAGGGTGCAGGATAGCTAGGCGGCGGCAAAGGAAGGGGTGGGAGATTGGAGTATGGGAGCAGAAGGGTGCAAGAGAGGTAGGCGGCAGCAAAGTAAGGGTATGCAGGAAAGGCTGCAGTAAGCGGTACGCTGGCTGGGGTCACACAGCAAGAAGCAGATAGATTGGGGTTCAGCAAGCAGGAAGAGAGAGGGAAAGAATATATGCAAAGGTAATTACCACCTTAGAGTAAGATACAGCTGGAGCACCACCTGTCTTTGAATACAGTCCTAGAAAGGGGAAAGACACCGACAACAAAAAATTTCTTAAGTATAAAAAATAAAAATAAATAAAAATAAAAATAAAAAAACTAAATCCTAGAACAAAGAAAAGACATATATATAGTAGCAGATAAATAGGAAGGGGAGAGACCCTCCCCTTGAGCGGTAACCCTAACCCAGTCACCTGGGCCAGCTGGCCCCCATGCACCCCTTGCTAAACCGGTTCACTTCCCCAGTTGGTTCAGCTAGGGCAGCCCCTTCCGTCAGAAAGTAAAGAGCGAAAAAGGAAAGACAATAAGCAAAGAAAACATAGCCTTAGTTCACACTACAATACAACTTAAGCGAAAATATACGCATGATTTCAAGATATGCATATATAACAAAACCTAGCAAAGTAAAACAAATATTATATTTACCTCTCCATGTAATGGTTCTCCCAATACACTTGGATAGGTAATCGGCGAATAACGAAGATTTGTTATGGGTTCACCCGGTACATTCGGGTAGGTTTGAGACAAAAAACGATGAGTTCCAAAAGAAGGACAATGAAGGTGCTGATCCAACATTTGCATGTGTGAGGCCACCATATCTCTCCTTCTATGTATCTCCATAATGATCCCAAACAAAGACTCATCATCAGGAATGTTCTCCACAAACTGCAAACCACTTCGGATCAACTCATAAAAGGGAATGAGGCATCTATCTTCGTCAACCAATTTCCATATCACGTCCAAGCAAATGTGCATCCATTCAAGGGAAGGCCTTTCAGGCTTCCAACCCTTTACAGTCTCAGGGTCATCAAAACCTGGATATCCACCCCAGTTAACTAACCAATTAGTCATGTGAAAGAAAATTTCCGCATTGGTTATAGGCTTTAGGTTGGATTCCAGAGCTGTGAGAATAATTTTACTTGCTAATTGACGTAAATAGCCTATAGCAACGGCTCTAACTGGTTGATTCACCTTTGCAGTAGAAAGTTGACTGGGGCCGGAAAGCTCGGAAGGCTTAGCTGGCGAGAGACTTGGCCCAGAAGGCTGATCGGTCGTAGACTGGGTAGGAGATCCAATGCCATGCATTGATGGAAGGGGAGAAGCTGGAGTAGATACAAGGGAGCTTGAAGCATTAGGATTTGAAGAAATAAGAGAAGTCATCATAGAACCGACAACATTCGAAAAGCTTCCTGCCATTGTTGGGCTTCCAGGCCCAGAAGATCCCTCTGCAGAGGAAATATTGGAAAGGAGCGATGGAATGAACGAATCCCACTTGATATAACCTACACTGCACAGGCTTCTTAATGCAAATAGAAGAAATTCGGATTGTGGCAAATGGTCGCAGCACTGAACCACAAAGGCTATTAGAACTGATTCTGTCACACTACGCAGTTGTTCTGGATCCTGAAATGATTCAAAAGTATGAACCACAATACATATTGAAGCGAAAAAATAAGCTCACTAGAATAGGACGATTACTTGGAACTGCCCTTGCAACTGCTCAAAATCTAATAGAAACTGCTCGTTTCGAGGAGGAAGTTCCCTTTTAGGAGCAGTTACTCTCTTCAGCATCTTGTTTCTGATGGTATTGATCATTCATTGATTAATAAATTTACAGCAATAATTGTTCTATATGAAAGAGATAAAATTATAAATGAAGAACAACAGTCACATTCTTTACAAAATTCAATTCTTAATCTAAATACCCCCCAAATGATGTTTCTACCACTCATAACATACATTTGCATATATTTGACCTTGCCTGAAGTTTAATCATCTAAAATCCACTTTACAATTAAAAAACACTTCATACTCCGCCAACAAGACATCATGATGATTTAAATATTCTACACATATAAAACCATCTCAAAATTCCCACACTACATCCAATTGTAGAAGTGTTTATAATTGCAAGGAACTACACAACTCCCAAAACAATGAATACAACATCCTAAGAATAAAAATAATTTTGCCAAATGCCATACAAAGTCCTCGGTAAAAATTAACATCAAGCATATAGCAAAACGTCTCCTTCTGAGCATATGGTTTAAATGGAGGAATACAACATTCAATGGTCAATCAAATTAGTATAAAATTTTGTAAATTTAAAAATAAATTTAACTGAAATTCTTAACTCATTTAATAAATCAAAAGCATTAAAATTTAAATATAACAAATCAAAAAGATATCTCTTTTTTTGGTAACCAAGAATATTTGTTTTTCATAGGCAACATTTATCACTTATTCGGTAAAACTACCTTCTATGTGATACTAGAGTTAACCCAAACCACAAAAAGAAAAGCAAATGTTTTACAAAAAACAAAAAGACGTTACAGCCAAACACAAAATTACACAAAACAAGAAACAAACTCACATTAGGGCTCAATCTGGAGGTGTTGGAGGTCAGCTAGGTGGTCAAGGAGTGGTAGTATGAGGCTGAAATGGGTTTTGGGTTGCTGGGATAGCAAAATCAAGGGCTAGAATTGCATTGGCGGTGAAGCAGAGAGCCTGGAACAACAACGACAGCCAAGGGGAGGGCTGGCGAAAGGGAAGAGTTGTGAACTGCAACACACAAGAGAAGTGTTGTCCCGGGGCTGGGGCAATGAAGGGAATGGCTGGAATGAAAGAAATAGGTGGCTAGGTGGCGGCACTTCAGGAAAAAAAGACAATAAGGATGTTGTCCTTGGTAGTTGCAAGAAGTACAGATGTTTGGATAGAAGTTGAAACAGTGAGGCGAGGGAACAAGGGTGGCAGCAAAGGTGGAGGGTTGAGACTGCGAGATCAGCGAAGAGAGAGGAGAAGGCAACGGCGGCGGCTAGAAAGGCTGCGGAGGAGTTGGGTAAGGATAAATTCGCCCTCAGAAATGAGCTTACAACCGAAGCACCACTCCATGCCTTGGAAAGAGATCACTATCTCGAACGATCAACAGCCACCTTCTCGCCTTTAAATGCATCCCTGGAAGAAGAAACCATGAACGTCGGCGGCTTACCTGACATAAAACACCATAAAAACCAACTTCCAAACCCTAATACAACACCTATATATAAGGGACTAAAAAGAAATGAGAGATGATAAGAAAAGACTAAAAAGAATTGAAAGATAATAAAAAAGGACTAAAAAGAATTGAAAGATAACAAGAAAGAAAGCATAAGAAAGGAAATTGGTTGTTTTGATGGCCCGTCTTCAGTCATATTGAATCGTAAGGTCTTGTAGCACCAACAGTACTGTGAAAAATTTATGTGTGAGCTCCCATGTCAATCTTTCAAGGTTGGAGAAGCTTTGACCTCATTCATTAAAGCTTATGTCAGTATGTTGAAAAGTAATGGAGCTACTGCAATCTCCCAAGGTTAAAAGGATCTCCAACTACAGTCCAAGAAGCACCTAGATCTCAATGGTGACTACAATGTCCCACAAAGCACCTAGGATTTCTTCACTTGTGAGCGAATATCCATATCGGCCCAACCATCTGGGGGAAGTTTGTTAAGCTGAACAAGAATTTTGTGCAAAATTTATGCTGTTGAATTCTCCAAAAGCAACTCAAGGTTGGTTCTACCCAATCTGAGGTGAGAACAATCTGAATCTCCCTGAATGGCGGCAAACATGGTGGTAAGCTAGCAAACAAGATGTCATGAAACTCTCTTTGTACTAGTTGTCATGTATCTGCAATCAGCTTTTCTCTCTTGAGGTCACTAGGATTGATCCTCTAAACGCTTCTCTGTTGGCAAGAATACAAAACAAAGGAGTCACCTTAGATTTCATTTGTTGTGACATTTGTAGAGAGCTTCATGTCGATCTCTACCCCCAAGCTTCTTCAGAGCTTTATAGTCACATTTATTCTCACAGTTTTAGCATTCACCTCTGTCATTCTTCTTCATGGCCTAAACTTTTCTCTTCTGGACTTAAATTTGTCCTTGTTTGTGTTTTTATCAAATTCTTTAATTTGTTTTCAATATTCAACATAAAATTTATAATATCAGCGCTCGCCTTCTTGCGGACTCTCCATTGTGTATTAACCCCACAATGTCATCGAAGTTTGGCTTCATATTACTAGAAAAATTGCTTACTATTGTGACAAGGTTCATTCCAACAATCTGACAATAAATATAGGATTAATAGTGCTCTGATCTCGTCATCGAACTTGAGGCCCATAGAACACAATTGATTTGTCACGGTTTTGAAATTACTTAAACGTTCAGCCATCAAACTACATTCCACCATCTTCATATTGAACAATCTCTTCATTAGAAAATTTTATTTGAAGTCGAGGGCTTCTAATACAACCTTATTAGTGCAGCCATGAGATTCACTGTAATTTTTTTAATTCATAATGTTTTAAGCAACAGATGAGAAAATTGAAAGACAGATCAAACCTACTGTTGTTCGATCAAGCACTTACCATTCTTCCAAAGTCATCGATTCAGGCGTCCTCATGATTCCTTCCAGTGGCAAATACAATTTCTTTTAATACAATAAATCTTCAACTAGCATTTTCCATAACGCAAAATTTTAACCATTGAACTTTTTCACCTTATAGTTTGCTTCGTCAGTCATTGCTCTCACTCGAATCAAAGATCTTCAAAATATTATCGCTCTAATACCACTTGTTGGGAGGATATTCACTTCCCTAAAATTGCGAAAAAATACAAATTCAAGAGATCTGAGGGAAATAATTAAACAATAGAGCAAACAAGAAACAAGAAAAATAAAACACAAAAATTTAATGTGGAAAGACCCAAGAATGGGAAAAAACCACGGAGTCGCACTACACTAAGAAATTCATTATGAAAAAAGGAGAAATGTACGGATTACATCATATTCAAATCCTCTTTACAATCCTAAAACTCAAATGCTCCTTTTCTCTCAACCACATGAGAAAATTGCAAAATTCCACTCACAACTAGCATACACCACTTCAAGCTACTTTGTTCGTGCACTATCAAGAGAGTTTTCCAAATTCCGCATTGAGGACTTTAATGCCTAAACTACTCAAACTATTTCATGTACTGGTCGCCTGTCATAAGGGCTAATTTTTCAAAATACCGAAAAACGTGTTCTTGGGCGGCGTTGCGCCTCTCCTAGAGTATGCCTTTCACACAATCTGGCCCTAGGACATTTGGTTGGGCGCCTGGGCCTCCCACTGGTGTTTAGGGCTGTAAATAAGCCGAGCCTGAGCGAGCTCAGGGTCGGCTCGTGTTCGGCTCGTTCGATACTGGCTCGAACTCGAAATCGGCTAGTGTTCGAAATGGCTCATGAAAGGTGTGTTCGTGTTAGGCTCAAATTAAATATTCTTATTCGTGTTCGGCTCGTGTTCGGCTCGAAATTGGCTCGTTAAAAATTGGAAAAAATATATGCATAATGTCGGATTCGAACCTGGACCAAATAAATGGAAACAAGACGCATAACCACTAAGGCTGTAAACGAGCCGAGCTTGAGCGAGCTCAGGCTTGGCTCATGTTTGGCTCGTTCGAAATTAGCTCGGCTCGAAATCGGCTCGTGTTCGAAATGGCTCGTGAAAGGTGTGTTCGTGTTCGGCTCGAATTAAATATTCGTGTTCGTGTTCGAGCTTCGTGTTCAGTTCGAAATTGGTCCGTTAAAATTAATTAGAAAAATATACGTTCTAAGACGGATTCGAACCCAGACCAAAATGAATAGAAAGCAAGCATAACCACGCTACCACACAACGAATTATGATTTAAACTTAAATATAAATATATATAATATATTAATATATAAATAATATATATAATAAATTATTATATAAATAATTATATGATTATTTTTTTATTTCGAGCCAATTCGAGCCGAACACGAGCGAACAAATAGTTGTTCGTGTTCGGCTCGTTAACATTTCGAGCTTAAAACTTTGTTCGTGTTCGGCTCGTTAGGCTTAATGAATGAGCCGAACAAAAGCTACTTAACGAGCCGAACACGAGCTGTTCGCGAACAATGAGCCAAATTGTCAGCCCTAATAACCACGTTACCACACAAGCAATTATGATTTAAACTTAAATATAAATATATATAATATATTAATATATAAATAATATATATAATAAATTATTAGAAAAATAATCATATGATTATTTTTTTATTTCGAGCTAAAACGAGCCGAATACGAGCGAACAAAGAGTTGTTTGTGTTCGGCTCGTTTGTAATACGAACTTAAAAGATTTGTTCGTGTTCGGCCCATTTACTTAACGAACGAGCCGAACACGAGCTACTTCACGAGCCGAACACGAGCTGTTCGCGAACAACGAGTTTTTTTGACGGCCTTACTAGTGTTGGGTGCCTAGGCTCCTACACTGAAGTTTGGGCGCTTGGGCCCCCTACTGGTTTTCGTAGGAAGCCGACCATTTTCCACTCTGATCGTTTCAAAAGAGAAAAAAAATTCCTGTAACCTCGGCATTATAGCACTACCGGCATCATGCTCTCGGTCAATGCCTTAACATGGCTTGTGTGGTGTCGTGACACTGCTACTTTTTGGTGGCCAAGCTTATCATCCCATGTCTGTGAGTATTCAACCAATGAGTGCACATGGGATAATACAGCAAAGCGCAAGCCTAATCTAACTGGTAGCAATTATGTTCAGTAAAAAAACCAACGTTTACACTTCCAGAGACAGAAGATAGCTAATCACTCTTTCTACAAGGTTCTTAATAGTGGTAAAATAACTGGAAAGCTTGTTGTCTGATTATGCTTCCCAATTCCAATTAGTTTGCCAGTGCAACATAAAATAGGTTAAAAAAAATTATATTCGAAGGGTGAAAATGGTTCATAAACATTCTAAACAATCCCTTCAAAAAGCATTAATCATTGCAAACAAAAAATAAAATTAAATTAAACTTCCTACAAACCAAAGCAACCGACTGCCGAAAGGAGCAAACTTACGCGGATTCTTGGGGCATATCTTCAGATTTCTGCCGTGAATTCCTCTAACAATAAAGAACAAAGAACAAAAATTAAAATGATAGAACCAAAGTTCGAAGCCAAGATTGGGATTTGAGGGAGGAAATAAGAGGCGATGAGATAAGGTAAGACCCCAAGATAGAGGTTGAAGAGATCGACGATGGTAATCCTGCCCGGGTGGAGCTGAACAGGCCTGGAAGTCCTCTGGTTCTGGTCCATTATTGTTGCCGTCGTTCCTCTCCTTTCTCGAGTGCGCCAGTCCTTGAAACTCGCAAGGGATTCTCTCGCCGAACTCCCCCAATTCACTGAACAGAGGGGAACTGTGCTCCGTGGGGTTCGACTGTTTTACACCGGGTTGTCACGCTGTCATGCGAGCGTGACAAATGAGTCCGGTGACTCTCTACGGGGTCTTCGGTGGAGTCACTCTTAGTGAATTTCTGATGAGGGTGTCATGTAATTGGGTGAAGGAGAATATCAGGGATATTTTGTCCCACATCAGCTAGGTGTAGAGCCAAAAAGCAGTATATAAGTCTTGGGCTGCCCATATCTCTCAAGAGTTTTTTTGGGAGCGTGACAGGGTCTTGTAGATCGGGATAAAATATTGCATCCTTTGAAATTATGGACAGTTGGTTGTAAAAAAATAAAAAGATGTATTGTAATAGATGATCTGAACAAATCCAGTTTATTATTTTGAAAATAAAATTTTTCATGCTGAATTAATCCATATTTTCTTCTAACACTATCCAGTAGAGTTTCGCATAACGTTATTCACCTTTAATTTTGGTAGTTAGGGTTTCATTCGTTTGAAATCCCTAGTCATCAGACGTATAACTGTCGTAATATCTCTCTCACCACGTAAGTCTTGTGATGTTTAAATTTGTATGAAATAAGTATTATGTAAGGATTTACGATTTATGGTGCAAGCTCATGCACTTCTCTATGTGTTTTCAATCAAGATGTTATAGAAGAACGAAAGAACACAAGGAAAATGAAGAGGATAAGAGTTGACATAGAACATCTAGGTAATTTTGGTGGTCGTACTTGCATTGAAAAGTTTATGTAACCAAGATAAGTATTGTTTCACATATTTTTTACCTGTATTGTGCAGTGACAAGCTTGATAGCTAAATTAACCATATGAAATGATAATTTAGTATTGCAAGAGAAATTGTTTCATCTTACTGCCACAATATTATGTATGACAATAACGTTGTATTATTACACTAATAACCCCACAATAATACCAAAATACGACAGCATGAATAACACTTCTGTAAATCCACATTTGTATGACAATAACACCAAGTCATTACACTAATAACAGCGCAATACGGCGACATGACCATTATATCATCACATTTGTATGATAATAACATCATGTCATTACATTAATAACATTATAATAACACCACAATACGATCGTACGAATAACACCACTGTACAACCATAATTATATGACAATAATATCATGTCATTACACTAATAACGCTACAATACAACCATAATAATACCACAATACGACAAATAGAATAACACCACTGTACAATCACATTTGCAAGACAATTACACCATATCATTACACTAATAACGCCACAATATAACCATAATAACACCACAATATGACAACACGAATAACACCACTATACAACCACATTTGTATAACAATAACTCCATGGCATTACACTATTAACACCATCATATAACAACAATAACCCCACAATATGATGGCACGAATAACACCACTGTACAACCACATTTGCATGATAATAACACCATGTCATTACACTAGTAACACAAAAATACAACCACAATAACATCACAATACGACAACACTAATAACACCATCGTACAACCACATTTGTATAACAATAACTCCATGTCATTACACTAATAACACAATTATATAACCACAATAACACCACAATATGATAGCACGAATAACACCACTGTATAACCACATTTGCATGATAATAACACCATGCCATTACACTAATAACACAAAATAACAACCACAATATAACCACAATAACATCACAATACGACGACACAAATATTACCACTGTATAATCACATTTGTATGACAATAACATCAAGTCATTACACTACTAACACCACAATACAACTACAATAACATTACAATAACCGCAAAATAACACCACAATGCGACGACATGAATAACATCATTGTAGAATCATGTTTGCATGACATTAACACTATGTCATTAAAC